>CM039307.1:131686369-132078080 GCA_022316695.1 Camellia oleifera
TTAATTTTTTTTTACAAATTCAATTTTTCATTTTTGAGATGAAAATTAAACTTTTAATTTTTTTTTTTTTAATATTTGGGGGCTAATTGATTTTTAAGGTATAGTTTGAGAATAAAACGAAATTTCAAATAAAGTTTGGTGACACGTTAGCAAATTCTGTTTGATTGTAGATGGAAACCAATGGCGGAGGTAAGTTGATCAAATTTTAAAAAGTGGTAAGGGTCAAATTAAAATAATGCAAAGTCTGAGTGCCAAATTGATTTTTGTGTAATAATTTTGGGGATAAAATGACTTTAAAAAAAACTTGAAATATGATAGGACAAAAAAATAATTAAAAACTAAAGTAAAAAAATAATTAAATATCAAAAAGACAAAATACAATTTATCTTAATTCAAAACATCGCCTAAATAATATGGAAAGACACAACCGGTAGAGTATCCACTAATTATCCCCACAAATTATTGTGTCACACAATTGAGAGCATTGTCTTCTTCATCCACTTCAAAGAGGTACCATCACGCAACTTTAAACTATCGCAGCCGATCAAAAAAATTTAAAGAGGTGCCTTCAAAATTTTCAATCAAAATATTGTAATAATGGCTTATTTATAAATAAATATCATTAAATTTGTTTTAAAATGATAAGCCTCAAAGGGCTCATATCACTCTATATAGAAATTATATATATATTTTTTATTCAATAGCATAACTAAGATTTAATTAATTTATATTCTTGTTTTTTTTAATACTCTATGTGACCCTGGTTAATCTCCTTAATGGTATAACACTAAAGATTTGAAAGCCTTAACGCTCTCAATTGAAGTTATCTTAGGCTTATATGACTGAAAATTAGTAGATGTTTCTCAAGCAATGCTCCACACTTGTCATTAATTCTGTTAAAAAAAAAAGAAAAAGAAAAAGAAAACTGTCCATAAACCATTAATCCTTGTTTACTTTTCTATAACATTCAAACATTTTATTAAAAAATAAATAAATAAATCAATAAATTTTTTTTCAACAGGAAAATGCAAATGGTCAGTGGTGTGGGTGAGATGTCAGTAATAGTGTGATTTGTTAGTGTGGGGCATGAACTGAGTAAGAAAACACAGTCAACTAAGTCGTGTAAAAAAGCAAAGAATCACACAATAACTTGGTTAAAAAAAAAAAAAAAAAAAAAAAAAAAAAAAAAAAAAAAATCTTATCACACAAATTTCAAATTTTCTATTAATATCTTTGCAGTGTAATCCCACCAGTCACTTAACAGTGTCAAACGTTGAGGAGGTATACCTTGCATTTTGTCCTATCACCTCTATGAGTGTCTCTCTTCAATTCCTTTTGTTTCAATTTTCCCTTTTCCATGGAAAACTCTTAGGTTTGTGTTGCATATCATATGCATGCATTTTTGTTATGTAATTTTGTAGTTTGAATTTTATATTTTTTTGAGTTGATTTATGTAAGTTTGTGAAAATTTACGTAATTTTATAAATTTCAAAACTTTTATGAATAGACTTAACTTACGCATTTTTATAAGATTATTTATATAAATTCATAAAAATTTATGTAATTTTGTGAATTGTGCAACATTTCCCTTTTTTCATATGGTCTTTCAACATTCAATCTTGTGTGTAATTTTGTTTTTTTTTTCTTTGTAGGTGTGCACAATTTATCAACACTCATTGATCTATTATTTATTACTGAATTTATTTTACTACTTTTATTTTATCTCTTATGTGTATTCATGTAATAAACGTATGCTTGAGAAAAAAAGCGCCGAAGAGGCTCATAATATTTGGAGAATTTTTTGTATGCCAATAGAGTACTATATGGCACTACCTTCCACTAATCACGAACGTATATGCCTATTACTGTTCCCCAAACACTCAACATAAATGTAGTGGACCCTACTATCAAAGCCAATCACAATAGTAGAAGGTACTACATGACTTTTTTTTATAGTTGTCTGCATGTCTTTCTTCTCTTTTTAAGAAAAAAGCTTATCAACAACAGTACTAAAAATTTTAGTAGTAATTAAATAATTAATGGATTAAAGCTTATTTTAATATAGATGTGTTAATTTATGTGTTTCTTGACCAGAGTTTTCATGCATATGGATAGTTTCACTGATATTGAAGGTGAGGAGGAGGGGTTTGATATAGACAAGATAAGAGATTGCAGTGTGTGTGTAATCTGAAAGAAGATTGTGAGAAGTGAGAGTGCTATAGTGTGTAAGTGAGGTGTGGGTGTGTAAACTCCCTCCAGGAAAATTCTATAGTGGATAGCTCTTCATGGATGTAGGCAATTGCCGAATCACGTAAATATTCTTGTGTTATTGTGTGTGATTGATTTCTGGTGTCTCACAGTCCCAACAAGTGTTATCAAAGCCGAATCGGTTGCGTTTCGGAAAAACAGAGTGCGTTTCTTCGAAACTGTCAGAAATCAAGTTGCTCAAAATCTAGTTTTGAGCATACCAGGAGCAAGACCTCGAAGAGAGGAGTCCAAAACTACAAAGCAAAGCTCCAGAAGCCTTGCCACACACCCACACGAACCACCCAAAGAAAGCGCGTGAAGACCAATCTCACCACGCGCCTCCACGTGCCGGTGACACCGTTGGCATGTCATCACACAAGCGCCTACGCGCTTGTGAACGAAGAAGACGAGCCGCGTGGCAACCACGTCAGCGCATAGTCAGCGCCACATGTCTGCCACGTCAACGCCACGTATCTGCCACGTCAGCTCCACGTGTCCGCCACGTCAGCGACACTTGTTTGCCACGTTAGGGAGGCGTGTTAGTCTTCAGCCACGTGTCAGACATGTGTCAGCCACGTCATCACATCCATTGACCAGTCAACCTGCAGGAGAAATGATCCAGTGCTTTGCGGCTAAGGTACACTTGCAGATCTGAACTGTCCAAACTGTTTTGGCTTGATCTAAGCCATTCGAAGTCCGTTTCTGACAATCCAGTAGTGCTTTCCAACTATTTGGAATATTTCGGACACATCTGTATGATCAGATTTTGAAAATCAGATTTCAAAAATTTTCAATTTTTATTTGGACAATCCGAAGTGCTTTTCCGGCTAATTTAACTAGTTCGGACTCGACAGCGAAGCCTATTTTTCAAACAGAGTTCATTTTCTGTATAGACAAGTGTTGATGAAGGAATCAACGTTGACTTTGGGATCTATGTTCAAGTTGACTCCTTTCAATTATGCAATTTGGAAGACACGGATGGAAGACACCTTGTATTATAAAGACCTGTTTGACCCTATTTTTATAAAATGGGTTAAACCAGAAGATGTTAATGATGATGACTGAATAAAAATGAACCGCAAGATTATCGGTTGTATCAAACAATGGATAGACCACGGTGTGTACTATTATGTCGCCGAGGAGACAGATGTCTATACTCTATAGACAATGTTTGACAACATGTACCAGTCAAAAACCGCTCGGGACAAAGCCTTGGTGATGAGAAGGCTTGTCAATTGGAAATTGAAGGATTGTATGTCTATCGCTGAGCACACCAGTGAATTCAAAAGTCTGGTGAATCAGCTTGCAACCGTAAAGATGCGCTTAGACGATGGAATGCAAGCCATTCTACTGCTCAGTTCTTTACCGGATAGCTGGGAGATGTTGGTGGTTTCTCTCAGTAACTCTGCACCAGAAGGGAAACTAACCATGAGTATGGTCACAGACGCCATGTACAATGAAGAGACAAGGCGGAAAGACTTGGGTGGAGATCAATCCCATACCCTCGTCACAGAAAATAAAAGTAGAGGTAGAGACAGAGGAAGAAGCAAAAGCAAAGGACGCAGCTAAGGAAGATTTCAAGATAGAGGGAAATCCAAAGAAGGTACAAGTCGACAGAAGTTCAAGTGTTACCATTATGGCCAGGAGGGTCACATAAAGAAATATTGCTATGCCTTGAAGGGAGAACAAAAACAAGGCAATAGACAGCCAAAGACTGAAGATGTGAACACTGCAGTTACTGTCTTAGAGGATATTGCATTATTCCCTATTGAACAAGAAGAATGCCTCCATATGTCAAACAATGACACCAAGTGAGTGGTAGATACAGCAGCTTCCTACCACGCCACACCCCAGAAGGAGTTCTTCAATACGTACCAAGCTAGAGATTTTGGTACAGTGAAGATGGGTAACTCTAGTTTTTCAAAGATTGTGGGAATCGGTTAGGGCTGAGTAAGGAATCTGTGAAATCCATAATCTGATCTAGTCCAGTCTAATCCGAAAGGTTTGGATTGGTTTTTTGAATCCGCGGTTCGGTTCCGGAATGAAGAATTAAAAATCCGTAGTCCATGGATTGGTTCCGGATTGAACCCCACGATTCCGGATTAGAACCGATCTGGACCGTATACAAATAGTCTATATTTTTATTATATATCCTCCATCGTAGTATCTTCTCTTATTCTATATAAAATCTAAAATCAAACCTAAAACCGTATAATATCTTCCTTTATTACTTTTGTTTATTAGTTTTTAGTTTTAATTTGTTATGGTCTAAATACTTATGATGAAACCAGTTTTCTTATGATTGTTTAAATTCTAAAACAGTATGTCGCTATTATAAAAAAACATGTTGCTATTGTGGAACTAATATAGCGCTATGTTTATATTTTTATGAAATTAAAGTATTATATATATTTTTGTTATTTAATTATGTGAATCTGTGGTCCTAAACCGATCCAATCCGTATTTAAATGGATTAATTCAGATTGGTTCTATGATTTAAACGGATTGGATTGGTTCCAATTTTTCAGGAACCGTAGATAATGGATCGGTCCTAGTTTTACCTCAATCCGATCCAATCTGAACCATGCTCACCCCTAGAATCGATGATGTTCGCATCCAAACCAAAGTTGGGTGCACGATGGTGTTGAAAGATGTCAGGCATGTTCCCAATTTACGCCTGAATCTTATCTCAGGGATAGCCTTAGATCGACAAGGCTATGAGAACTACTTCGGCAAAGGCATGTGGAAGTTGAAAAAGGGATCTCTGGTGGTAGCCAGAGGACAAGCAAGTGGCACGTTGTACAAGACTCATGTGGAGGTACATTCAGATAGCCTCCACGTAGCAGAAGATGAGGCATCACCAAATTTGTGGCACAGAATGCTGGATCGTATGAGTGAGAAAGGGTTGCAAATTCTGACAAAGAAGTCACTTATTCCCTTTGCCAAATATGCGAAATTGAACCCTTGTGACAACTGCTTGTTTGGGAAGCAACATAGAGTCGCTTTCCACTCATCATCCAGAAGACAATCAGAATTGTTGAGCAGAGTATACTCTGATGTATGCGGTCCCATAGAAGTGGAATCTTTGGGTGGCAAAAAATACTTCCTGACGTTTATTGATGACGTATCACGGAAGGTATGGGTTTATGTCCTAAGAACCAAAGCTAAGGTGTTCAATCATTTTCAAACATTTCATGCTATGGTGGAAAGAGCGACCGGAAAGAAGCTGAAGTGTCTCCGAACAGACAATGGAGGCGAGTACACATAAAAAGAGTTTGAAACCTACTGTGCTACTCGCGGCATCTGACATGAGAAGACTGTTCCTGGAACCCCACAACACAATGGTATAGCTGAAAAGAATAAACCGTACCATTATGGAGAAGGTCAGATGTATGCTCAAAATGATAAAGCTGCCAATGCCATTTTGGAGAGAAGCTGTTCGTGTTGCATGCTATTTGATCAACAGATCGCCATCAGTTCTACTAAATTTTGAAATTCCAGAGAAACCATGGTCTGGGATGGAGATTTCTTACTCTCACTTGAGAGTGTTTGGGTGCAAAGCATTTGCACATGTATCCAAGGAGCACAGACAGAAGCTGGATAATAAAGCTACTCCATGCATCTTTATTGGCTATGGAAATGAAGAATTTGGAAAGAGATTATGGGATCCGAAAAACAAAAAGGTCATTCGAAGTTGAGATGTGGTATTTCAAGAAGGCCAGGCCTTAGAAGACTTTGGGCAACTAGCCAAACCCAAAGTTAATGATGTTTTAAAAATTGTTCCCAATCCTGCACTATCACAGCATGCCACTCCTGAAGAAGAGCTACCGTAGCATGTAGCCAACGATGTAGAGTTGCAAAATGGATTACCAGAAGAAGAAGATCCAGAAGAAGAGGGTGTTGAGCGGGAGGAGCCACAACCCCCTCCGCATGAGACTGTTGGTCCACAGTTGCGAAGATCAACAAGAGAGTCTAAGCCATCGTCAAAATACCCTACTTCTGATTATATTTTGCTTACTGATGAGGGGGAGCCAAAAAGTTTTCAAGTAGCTCAAAATCATCTGGAGAAAAGTACCTAGCATCAAGCTATGCAAGAAGAGACGCAGTCATTGCAGAATAATCAGACTTATGATTTGGTAAAACTTCCCCAAGGTCGAAAACCATTGCAGAACAAATGGGTGTTCAAGTTGAAGAAAGATAGCAATGGAAAGCTAGTCAAGTATAAGGCTCGATTAGTTGTCAAAGGTTTTAGGCAGAAGAAAGGTATTGATTTTGATGAAATCTTCTCGCCAGTTGTGAAAATGACATCTATTCGAGTAGTTTTGGGACTAGCGGCCAGTTTGAATTTGGAACTTGAACAGATAGATGTGAAGACGGCATTTCTCCATGGTGATCTGAAGGAAGAAATTTACATGGAGCAGCCAGAAGGTTTTGAAGTAAAAGGAAAAAAAAACCTTAGCCTGTAGATTGAAGAAGAGTCTTTACGGCCTCAAACAAGCGCCTAGACAGTGGTACAAGAAGTTTGACTCATTCATGGTGGGTCATGAGTACAAGAGAACTGCTGCAAAACCAGTGTGTCTGTGTCAGGAAATTTCCTGATGGAACTTCATCATACTCCTGTTTTATGTTGATGACATGCTGATTGTTGGACATGATGCCACATCAATCAGATCACTGAAGAAGGAGTTATCACAGTCCTTTGACATGAAGGACCTAGGCCCTGCACAACAAATGTTGGGCAAGCAAATTGTGCGTAACAAGAAAGCCAAGAAATTATGGCTGTCATAGGAAAAGTACGTTGAATGGGTGATTGCGAAGTTCAACATGAAAGATTCCAAGCCAGTCAATACTCCGCTGGCTAATCATTTCAAGCTGAACAAGAGTTCTTGTCCCTTATCTACTAAAGAAAGAGAAGAGAGAAGGCTATTCCCTACTCATCCGCCGTAGGGAGTTTGATGTATACAATGGTGTCTACCCGACCAGATATTGCTCATGCTGTTGGAGTAGTAAACAGATTCATTTCCAATCCAGGAAAAGAGCATTGAGAAGCAGTCAAGTGGATTCTGAGGTACCTCAAGGGTACGGCCAAAATGTGTTTGTGCTTCAGAGATGCTAAACCAGTCTTGGAAGGCTATACAAATTCCGATATGGCGGGAGATCTTGATGGTAGAAAATCTACATTAGGATTTATGTTCACTTTTGTAAGGGGAGTTGTGTCTTGGCAGTCCAAGTTGCAGAAGTGTGTTGCTTTATCCACAATCGAGGCAGAGTATATTGCTGCAGTGGAAGCTGGAAAAGAGATGTTATGGTTGTAGCGGTTTCTCCAAGAGTTGGGATTAAAGCAAGAAAAGTTCACGGTACATTGTGATAGCTAAAGTGCCATCGACCTGAGCAAGAATTCGATGTACCATTCTCGTACAAAGCACATTGATATTCGGTATCATTGGATACGCGAAGTGATGGAAAAACAGTTATTAGAACTGATCAAGATCCATACAGATAAAAATCCAGCTGACATACTTACAAAGGTGGTCTTGAGAAACAAACTCGAAATCTGCAAAGACATTGTCGGGATGGACTTCAAGTGAGAAGTCAGTTCTCCATATGGGTAAGGAGGGGGAGAATTGTTAGTGTTCAGTCCAATGCCCATTCCCAAATGGAGAACCCCACTCTTCCACTCCACCAACCCCACTAGCTAGTGGAAGGGGTTGGTGGCAACCAATAAGCTCTTCCCTCAATTATGTATAAATTGAGGTGATGAGGAGGTGTTGGATATAGACAAGATAAGAGATTGCAGTGTTTGTGTAATTTGAGAGAAGATTGTGAGAAGCGAGAGTGCTATAGTGTGTAAGTGAGGTGTAAGTGTGTAAACTCTCTCCGGAAAAATTCTATAGTGGATAACTCTCCGTGGATGTGGGCAATTGCCGAACCACATAAATATTCTTGTGTTATTGTGTGTGATTGATTTCTGGCGCCTTACAGTCCTAACAGGAATGACATGGTCTGAAATACTAGCTAGTCTTGAACTTGAAGAAATAACAATGTTTGAAATACTAGCTAGTCTTGAACTTGGAGACCTCTGCCCCTCACTCGAGAATACAAATTCACAACTGCCTTCTCCTAGTGAAAGACCTTTTCTTTTAAAATTTTTTTTTTTTATCAACACTTATATTATAATTATTTACTTTTAATTACTTGTACTTACTTGTTACGGATGCCGTCATTTTATCTATATAATTCTTAAAATTTATAATTCCATTATGATTCAATTAAAAACAATTCATCCAAATCAGTAGTAATAAAAATTTATTTATTTATTCTTTTGAGTTGGGTTCACCCCCAACGCCCCCACATGTGGCTTCAAATAACAACCTCCACTATATAAGAGTTATAGAGCATATTACTGTGCCACAAAGAGGTGATAGAAATTCAAATTAAGGGCAATAATTTTATAATTTAAACAATTTAAATTATAAGGGGGAAAAATACTCAGAATTTGAAAAAAACAAACATTGAGTTTTAAATTTTATTAATTTAAATCATATTTTTTTTAAAACAAATCAAAAATTTTAAATTTAAATTGACAAAACTAAAAATTTAAATTTTATCTTGTTAGAAGGTTCAAACCTTGAGTTTTTTCTCTTTTTTTTTTCCCCTTGTTTTTAACAATGAGAATGAGAAAGTTTAAAACAAGAAAATTAGGCTTCAATTTTATTTACATACACTAATATGTTTCCATACTTTATTACAAATATGCTAAACTATTAGCGTATATTTTGCTATATTTTATCTTTATAGTGTATTTTCTATTACTGTAATGGCTAATTCTAGAGGAATTGTATACAAACAAAATTTTTGTTACAAAAATAAAATTTCACTGTTCCCTAAAATCCTATGAATTTGTATAATACAAATTAAGTTATACATGTTAAACAAAATCCTATATATTTGTAAGTAGAAACTAATTTTCTTCTACAATGATGAGACTGCGATATATTTGCTATTATTTACTGCTCATAATCATGAATTTATGTTTTCTTAAGTTCTTGAACCACAATAAACCAAGTCATTCTGTATAATTTTGTTTTTCATTTAGGGTTTGGTTTCCACTACTAATCCTGCATTGTATACACATCAGGCGCTTCAGATTCATCTCCAACAGCAGCTCAAAACCAGATTGCGCAACCCAGTCATCCATCCTTGGGGAACAATGGATTCACGTCTCATACAAAGGTAAAGCGAATTTTCCTTGCTATGAAATGTAATATTTTAGATGCAGGATCTTTATGTTGTGAGATTACTCGATTACCCTAAAGTTGGTTTATTCATTTGAACCATGTATTTCATTTCCCATGGTGATTATGTTAACTGAAGAATATGTTTCCATGCACATCAAAACAAAGAGAGAATATGTAGGTTCAGATTCTTCAAAGAAAATGTTTCCACACAGGCACACAATAGAAAATATGGAATCAAAACATAGAACCATAGAAAATTAGGGCAAAGCACAACAACAATAAGGATTTAATGGATTTAGAAAAACAAAGCAGAATAACATAAATTAGAACAAATGGTCCAAAACTTTAGGGCAAAGGTTGAAAACAAACAACAATAAGATATAATTAACACTACTAACTAAAACGATTGAAACTAATGGCAAAAACAAATAAGGATTTAATGGATTTAAAAAAACAAGAAAAACAACATAAATTAGAACCAAAGGTCCACAACTTTAGGGCAAGGGTTGAAAATGCACAACAAAGACAACAAGACATGATTAACACAACTGGCTAAAATGATTGAAACTAGTAGCAAAAACAAATTATGATTTAATGGATTTAATTGTAATGAACCCAAAAACCAATTAGGGTGTACAAAAATTACAG
Organism: Camellia oleifera; assembly: GCA_022316695.1. Classification (NCBI taxonomy): domain Eukaryota; kingdom Viridiplantae; phylum Streptophyta; class Magnoliopsida; order Ericales; family Theaceae; genus Camellia; species Camellia oleifera. Next base: position 131,696,503 of record CM039307.1, read on the forward strand.
AAATTAGGGTAAATGCTCTGCCATTGAAATGAGTCAAATTAGGATTGAAGAAGAAGAAAAATAGCAAAGGCTTTAAATTTTTTGGGCCCTTTAATTTATGTGAAGTTATATTGGGCCCCATTTTCAACTTACTAATACTATAAGGGCTTAAATAATATGGGACCCTATTTTTACTCTCATCATGATCAAACTTGACATCTCATTCTCAATGCTTATATTGTTTCTTTTTCTTCTTTATTTTTGGGATAAGTAATTTTTTTCTAATTACTACAGTGATTTTAACTGAAATTTATGAAGTTCCTATAATACTTTTCTGATTCAGTAACTATAGCCAAACAGCTTGGGATGGAACTTATAATTTCCCATCGATCAACGGAGGGAACAATGTTGGACCTAATCATCATGAGGCACCATTTTCAAGGACAGTCAAGAACCTGTATAAGCTGTACAGTGTTGAAGACGAAATAAAACTACTGCACGCAGTTGTGATACATGGACAAAAGTATGTTTTACAGCACATAGTATATTATGTATCTATAGTCTATATAGGGTTAATAATATTTAGAACCTCTCTATTTGCACTAAAATTTCAATTTAGCCCTTTACTTTCAATTATGCCAGTCAATTTTTACAATTTAAGTCAAGTTAAAATGTCACTCTTTGCTGACAGAAGTTGGCAGTTTTAATTGTGACCTGGGAAATATATTTCATGTGTGGCACACATACCAATTACGTTAGTTTTACTAATACAAAATCAACAGAAGAGTGATATTGCAAATTGATCTAAAATGCAAGGATTGACTATCGTAATTGAAAGTAGAGAGATCAAAATGAAATTTTAATCAACATGTAAGATATTAAGTATAATTATTACATATATATATATAATATACACTTACATAGATGTGAATCCCAACTTCTCACTTGAAAACCTCAAACTAAAATAATTTGTGCTCCAACTTTGAATGTCAAGTTCTTTATTAATTTATTTCTTTTTCTTTTTTCAACCCACTAGGTAATACTAATACATATACATTTGCATTGAATGAGAGGGTAGAATTTTGCAATTTCATTAACAACCCTTATTTTATAGCACATTGATTTTTTCATTGGTATCCCAAATTCTGCGGATGGAAAAGCATCGTAAAAAGTTTTACTGGACATTCAGAAGAACAATTGAAGGTAAAGTGTTGACTTGCAACCCTTCCATACTACATCATAGATTTACCCAATAGAAAACTATTTAGACCATGTTTTTATGTTAATTTTTACTTTTTATATCAATAAAAATTGATCTTGTAATATATATTTTATTTCCAATTTTTTATTTTTATTTTTTATTAATAGATATCTATTCGACTCCCCTAAGTTATAACCCTGACTACGTTTGCATTGTGCTAGTAGATTGTATATATTGCAGTGCCGTTCCATGTATGTACTTTTTTTTTCTTTTCCCCTTTTTTGTCACCATGTATATCTATTCAAGTGTTGCTTATTAGAATATGCTACTATGCTCACATGAGGTGGTGTTTTTGCCCATTGGGAGCTGAAATGGACAAGAACAAGAAGAGGTACCATATTTTTGCCGCTTTTGTCCGCGTTAATGTTGAAGAAAGATCCATCTACAAGCAGAAATTCCAAAAGTGGTTTGAGGAAATGGAAAGCGACGATGGAAAAATAAAGGCAAATGCAGAAGCTTGGTTCCGTAAAGTTAAAAAAATGCTCCAAGTTCACCTCTGCAGAATTAAAATGTTTGGATGAAGGATTTGAATTTAACAAAAAATAGTGTCGTGTTGTAGTATCTGAAGTTTTTTTTTTTTTTTTCTTTTTTTTTTTGGTTTTAATTTTGGAATGGGAATTGTAGTTTCTAGAGGTTGAATGCTTGTTGTGTTGTGTGTTTAAGAATCTTAAGGCATGTTTGATTGAGTGGATTAGAGCATGGGATTGGGATTATTAATTTGTGGGCTCAATTATCCTATGTTTATTTTAACATTTTGGTTTAGGATTATTAATCCAATAGATAATTAATCCAACAAATTTGTATGATTATTAATAATGGGGTAGGAGTGGGATTATTAATCCAATGAATATTAATCTAATTGGATAGTAAATGCCACACTAATTTAATAAGATTATTAATACTTCACTATTAATCTTATGAATCAAACATGATGTTGGCCCTGTTTGGTAGAGCTGTGAGAAACTGCTTATAGCTTATGCCCAAACAGCTTATAGCTTATAACTTTCAGCTTAAGCTGATTTCCAGCTTATTCTCAAAGCATATCCAGCCCAGCTTACAGAATAAGCTGATTTCTGACTTTCACAAAGCTATAAGCTATAAGCATAAGCTAAATCAAACATATCAAAACAGTTTAAATTAAGCTGAAAGTTGAAAATAAGCTGTGGCAAACAGGGTTAATGTATTAATAGTGTGGTTTAATATATAATGAGTGTGATTTGAAAGTTCCAAGTGTGAAGTGGTGATAGTGTTGTTTTGATTTAGATACTCTTTATTATATGTGGTTGGAATGAAGGTCTTTATTTCAAAATGTTTCAGATTATAACACATCATTCAAAATCCAAAATCAAAGTCTGTGATTTTCATGCCAATTTTGAATTTTAAAAGATATATGTCAATGCAATTCTTCCACAAACAAACACTGAATTATGAAATAAACATCTCCATCCATCTATGTAACGGAGAGGCATGAGCATTACAATATTAACATTATAATAATGAACATGTCCAATGAAAAAGCAAGAGAAAGGGGACAGACTCAAAGAAACTAATGTTTACACATAAAACAGATCCAATACAAAATTGGAATTGATGCTTACTTGGTCTATCATCTGAGAAATAGCTGGTGTTGATGGGATTGTTGCCGTTGTCCACATGGATGAGTTATTGAAAGATTTGGGGGTTTTAAATTTGAGGATTTGAAAAGAAAAAGAATAAAAAATATAAGTAAAATTTCACCTAATTTTATATATCTTTTCATTTCATTTTACAAATTTCTTTCCAAATCTTTTGATCAAACCCAACATTTTTGTCAAAAATGAAAGTCAGGATTTGAAAGTGGAGAACATTTGAGGTGTGTGTGTGTGTGTGTGTGAGAGAGAGAGAGAGAGAGAGAGAGAGAGAGTAAATGTGAGAGAGAAAGAGAGAAAACCAGATCAGAGGGAAGATGAGAGTCGATGCGTTGATATGAAAGCTGTGAATGGCAGCAGATCAGGATTGTCAACAATAAATTGTTGATAAGGGTGGGTCTGATATTGTGTTTTTTTTTTTTTTTTTATGATTTTTATTTTTATTTTTATTTTAATGAGTTTTTGAGCACGTTTGGAAAGTATGGTTTTGAACCTTTTTTTGGTTAAGGTAGTCCAAAAATATATATATATATATATATATAAATATAGATTTTTTAATTCAATAAAGCAAAATATTATATTTAACTCATAATTATTATATTTTTTCTCTCACAAAAAAAATTTAAAAAGTCAAAAGTTCTTCTTAAACAAGACTTTTTAACCCTAAGCTAAAATAATCAAAAAAAACTAAAAAAATCAAAAAACTAACTAACTTTCCAAACGAACCTGTAATTGTTTAAAAAATTTTGGTTATATACTACTAGACGGAATAAATTTTTAGGGAAAAGAATACGCTAAAATAAATAAATTGCCTTTTTTTGGGGGGGGGGGGGGTAAACTCTTTTTAGATTTTTTTTTTTTTTTGATTTTTTAGATCATTGAGGACTTAAAAATTTTTAAAATTATAAAAGAAAAAGTATTAAAAGCATAAAATTCATTTTTTTTAACTTTTTAGATAAAGTAAAAAAATTTAACTAAAATATTTAAAAAATCACTAAAAACAAACGAAAGTCGAACAAAAATACATACAAATTATTGTTCGAATTTTCATTTATTGTTAGTAATTTTTTTAATATTTTAGCCAATTTATTTGATCCATACTTAATTGTTACATATTTAACCCATTACTATACATTTTATTAGTCTACTTATTTATATTATTTTATAATTTTGTGTGATTTTATGTGTTGAAATATATTTTAGTGTTATACATAAATTAATATAAATAATATATTTTAAATAAAATAAAATTTAAAATATAATTATATATATATATATATATAATAGTCACCTTTCGATAGGTATCCGTTATCATCATCATATCCAACATCATCATCATCTTCATCTTCATCTTCATCCTTAACACCATCCTATACCATCCATCATCACAAAACATAATTATCACCATCAGCGCCTTATGCATTTATTATATATTTTATTTGGAATGGGCTTTCTTTCAATCCGTGATTGGATCAAAAGGTGCTGTAAGAGTTCATCACGGGTCTCGTTTTGATAGTTCAAATTTTTAATGTGTAGAATTCGTCGAGTATTATATACATAAAAAAAATCATATTGATTATATATTAATAGCAATCTTATCAGATCAGATTTCTGCCAACCGTTTATTTTTTCACCGTCCATTTTTTAATACAAAATTGATTTCATTATGTAGTTATTAATATCAGATCAACGTGATTTTTTACAGATATATAATAATAGACGAGTTTTACACATTAAAATATTAAGATTATCAAAATGGGTCCTATGATAGACCCCAGGGGCCCAACAACACTCTTTAGTACAATCACGAACTGAAGGGAAGCCAATCCCATTTTGTTTACTTATTTTATTAATTTTTCCAGGTCTATAAATTGAGGAGCTCATAAGAGGGGAAGCTACACACGGAGGGGGAAGAGGACAGCAAGAGAACCGAAAAAAAAAAAAATAAAAAATAAAAAATAAAAAAATTCATTCAGTTTAGAGTATTTTTTTTTTTTTTGCAGAGTAATAGTTTCACAATTGTATAGAACTAATTTTCGAATTTTAGGATTAAGATGAAACTCTAATTAATTGATTGGGGTAGTTTTTATTTAGTTTTGTAGAATTTTAATTGATTTAGCTATTGTTATATAACTTAAATTTTTGTGCAAATATTATTTTATCAAATTATGTGTTCATTGGCCATGAATATATATTATACAAATGATTTTCATGCCTGTATAATAATATTGTTAGACGAGTCATATCTATTAAGACGGGTCGTGCATTGACCTTAGTTTAGTGGTGACAATCTGTACTAAGCAAAAATGATTCATGACTTTCTAATTTTAAAATACCAATCTTTTTAAGTAATGTGTTCCGACCAAGACACATCGTAGTACCCATTACAATAATTTTCTACAATCTAAATACGAACAACCCCCAATTACAAGATTAGTAGTGGATTCTAAACCTTAAGGTTTTCCCTTTATTATTTTCCATCCTCCAGCCAAAAATCTTTAAATTAAAGTCAACTTTCATAATCTCTATGGTTCGACATCCGTTCTCAACCGCAATATTTCAAAGTAGTAATTATTACTTGGTTTTAATCAATATATATTGTTGTGCAAACGATGATATCAAATTTTGGCGCCGTTGTTGGAGATTACTGGTAAGTTGTTTAATTTAGAAATTTCAATTAGTTTTTCTTATATCTAACTTTTCTTTCTGTATAGTTTTTAATTGTGTAGGTGAATAAAATAAATAAATAAATAAAATTTGAGTTTGGTTTCATTTGCTGGAAAAAAAAAAATCTTATTGTTTGGAAGGTAGAATTTCACATGACCAAACAAATCTAATTTCAAAAGAAATCGATGAATGGATTAAAACGAGGCAGAGTAAAACCCATGAATTTGGCTTTGAGATGTTCATTTTTGATTTATTGTTAAGCTATAAGTTTATGGAGATTGTGGGAAATTGGATTAGGGATAAAGGAACGTGCCATTGTTGTCAAATCACTTGCAGCATTCCTATTTACTGTAGACACTATTAAGGGTTGCTTGTTAAAAAAAAATGGTATGTATAATTTTTCTTTTTCTTTTTTTGAATTGTATATTTATGTTTTGTTTTTAATCTTTTTGCAAGTAAAATGATATAAATATCTATATAGTGAAATATCTAAACAAACTTTGCTCCCAGAACAGCTGAGTAAAGCAAAGTAATTTTGTTTGAGACGTGTTACGGTAACGATGCAATTGACAATTTTTATTGAGGTACTTTATCACAATAAGCCTTGGTATCGGCTCTAAAAGACTATTTCTTTTGCCATTTATGTTTTGTGTTTTATGTTTTATTTATTTATTTTTTTTGTTTCGTGTTTTTTTATTTATAAAAAAAAATTATTTTTCTTGTGTGTATAAAATTTTTCTGTTTTCTTTTTAAATATATATATATATATAAAATTTTGGACCTGTGATTGTATTGTTTCTTCCTCATTCTGTGCTGGAGATTATTAATTTAGTTGTATTTTTGTTACATTGGAATTATAATTGTGTCTTAGTCTGTTACACTATTTCTCATTATAATGCTCATTTACTTCATACTGGGTCTTATCACGTGCACTTACTACACGGATATTACTTGACTGATTTGGGATCACAACATTTGAAAATCTTAATGTCTAATGCGGAGACTATAACCGGTGTGGGATTTTGAGCCTATCATTCTTTTTGGAGGGTTATTTCATATTTGCTCTTAATTTTCTTTGATAGCTTATTATGTTGTTGTTAATTCTCATTATTCTTTCAATTGGTCAAAAAACATTGAAATCATCATTTTTATGCCATTTTGTCCTTGTAATATATAGATCATGTTATATTTTGAGAAATGATTTTAGGCCATCTTTTTTTGTTTGAGCCTTATTATAAAAATAAAAAATAAAAATTCTTGTTTCAATTACCACCTGTTAGCCCATTGAGCCTATATTGAATTTTTTTTTATTCATTTAGCCATTTCTTCCGATGTTTCAAGAATAAATTTCATCTATTATCTTGGAAGGAAGCTATTTTGTGAATGGAACAAGAAAACCGTAAGAACGGCCATTAAAGCTTATAACTGTTTCGAAGTGTATCTCTGCAAATAGCAATTGGACTTATGGACCTGTTGTACAATTTCCATTTTTTTAAATTTTTTTTTTTTTCACTGTTTAGAACATAAAAGGAAAAGATGAATTTTATGAATGTTAGCTTTTGATAAAACTCTCTCTAGAATGAACTATTATTTTGTTTTGAATTTTTCTCTCTTATTATTCATATCCTTTTATATAGAGAAGGTTATATATAAGTTCAATGAATAAGATCCATAAACCTAAACAAACTTGCAATTAACTAGGTACATGAATATAATCTAGACAATGTACTTAATAAATATAAAATACATGAATATAAAAATACATGAATACAAAGAATGTATGAACTCAATGTACCCAATGCACGCAATGTATCCAATGTATCTAATGTGAATATGGCATTAATTTTAACACTCTCCCTTAATGCCATATTGTTTGACACCCAACATTTCTCTAAAAAATTCAAACTTGTCCCTTGTTAGAGCTTTGGTAAAGATGTCTGCAACTTGATCTTTAGTCTTGCAATACTTGATTTGAATCTCATCATCTTCCACAGGTTCTCTAATGAAATGATGTTTGATAGCAATGTGTTTGGTACGAGAATGGTAGATGGGATTCTTTGTCATATCTATAGCAAACTTGTTATCACACATAATTGGAGTAGCTTCACCTTGCTTCTCACCAAAATCATCCAAAATTCTTCTTAGCCAAATTGCTTGTGTAGTTGCCGATGATGCTGAAATATATTCAACCTCAGCAAATGATTGTGCCACAGTTTGTTGTTTCTTGGATGACCATGAAATTACACCCGATCCAAGAGAAAATGCATACCCAAAAGTGCTCTTCATATCATCAACACATTCGAGCCAATCACTATCACAAAATCCAAGTAACTTTGCATTAACAAATTTCTCATAAAAAATTCCATAATCAAGTGTACCTTGAATGTATCTCAATACTCTTTTTACAACCCCAAAATCAATTTGGCTTGGATTGTGCATGAACCGAGACAATAAACTTGTAGCATACATGATGTTCGGTCTTTTAGCAGTTAAGTACAACAAACTTTCAACCAAACTTCTATAACAAGATGCTTCACGTTCGTTGCTTCCATCTTTCTCTGACAACTTTTCATTCACAATCAAGGGAGTAGCAATTGCTTTGCAATTCTTCATTTTAAATTTCTCAAGAAGTGTTTGAGCATACTTCTTTTGACAAATAAAAACACCACCATTGTTTTGGTAGATTTCAATGCCTAAAAAATGATGCAATAGCCCCAAATCACTCATTTCATATTTCTTCATCATCTCCATTTTAAAATCTTTAATCAATTTTTCATCGTTACCGGTAAAAACCAAATCATCAACATAAAGTGAAACAATGAGAATACCGAGTGTACCTTGCCTCTTGATGTACAAAGTTGGCTCACTTTTGCTTTTTTGAAAACCCTTTTCATTGAAGTAAGCATCAATTTCACTATACCGTACCCGAGGTGCTTGCTTTAAGCCATATAAAGCCTTCTTCAACTTGTACACTTTATCATCTTTGCCTTTGACAACAAAGCCTTAAGGTTGATCAACATACACCTCTTCTTCTAATTTTCCATTCAAAAATGCTGATTTTACATTAAGTTGGTGCAAGAACCAACCCTTTTGAGCCGCCAAGCAATGATAGCTCTAATTGTATCAAGTCGAGCCACAAGAGCAAAAGTTTCTTAGAAATCAATTCTAGATTGTTGTGAATACCCTTTTACTACAAGTCTTGCTTTGTTCTTTTGAATAGAGCCATCCGGATTAAACTTTGTTTTGAAAATCCACTTCACACTAATTATTTCTTTTTCTTTCGGTTTCTCCACTAATTCCCAAGTCTTGTTCTTCTTAATCACATGAATTTCATCTTGCATAGCTTTCTTCCATGCTTCATCTCTAATTGCCTATTCAAAATTTTCAGGTTCAACAATGCATAAATTGCATCTTGCATACACATCACTAAGACTCCTTATATTTCTTGGAGATGAAGAACTTGTACTTGAACTTGAACTTGGAGAAGATTGTGAACTAGCAATTGGTGACCCTCTTTGTGGAGATTCAAGAGTTGCAACATCTTCAACTTGTGGACTTTCCGATTCTTCGTTGAAAGCAATGCTTTGATCTTGGACTTTCTTTTCCTTCCAATCAAAAGACGCCTTCTCATCAAAGAGAACATCTCTATAAATAATCACCTTCTTTTGATCCAAACTGAAGAATCTATAGCCTTTGGATTTCGAGCTTAACCCATAAAGATGCATTTCTTACTATTTTCATCAAGCTTGTGCCTCACTTCTTTTGGAACATAAGCATAACAAATACAACCAAACACCTGCAAGTGATTCACCGATGGTTTCCTTCCACTCCAAGCTTCAAATGGAGTTTTGTTCTTAAGAGCTTTTGTAGGACATCTATTCATCAAGTAAACTGCTTTATACACAGCCTCACCCCAAAAAGTTTTGGGTAGCCCCTTCTCATGTAGCATAGACTTGGACATCTCCTCTATGGTTCAATTCTTCCTTTCCACCACACCATTTTGTTGTGGAGTGTACCCAACAGTCAATTGCCTTTCTATTCCAATATCTTCACAAAATTTCATAAACTCGTTTGAGTTGTATTCTCCACCTCTATCACTTCTCAATACTTTCATCAAACAACCACTTTGTCTTTCAACAAGATTTTGAAATTTCTTGAAGATAGAGAAAACTTCACTCTTTTGTCTCATGAAATACACTCAAGTCATTCTAGTAAAATCATCAACAAAGATAATGAAGTACTTGTTACCTCCATGAGTTGGTGTATCCATAGGTCTGTACACATCAATATGGACAAGCTCCAATGGTTCTTTAGCTCTCCATGCTTTCTCCTTTGGAAATGACTCCCGGTGATGCTTTTCAAGTGCACAACCTTCACAAATATGTTGCACTTCATGAATGGTTGGCAACCCAAAAACCATATTCTTTTGTTGTAGATGCTTCAAGCTTTGAAAATTCAAGTGCCCAAATCTTCTATGCCAAAGCTATGAATTATCAATCACATCCATCTTCAAAGCCACATTTTTTGCTATACCAGAAAATAAGAGAAAAACTTCTATTCTTCTCCATCTTGATTTTTGCTACAAGTTGGCTTTTCCCCCCTTTGTCAAAAATTTTGCAAAAATCATCTTCAAAGTGAACAAGATATCCATGCTCCATAAGTTGTCCAACACTTAGCAAATTTTGCTCCAAGTCTGGAACTAGGAGAACATCGGAAATGAATCTTGTACCCATCTTGGTTTCTATGGCAATAGTACCTGTTAAAATTAATGCCATATTTACATTAGATACATTGGATACATTGCATGCCTTGGGTTCATACATTCTTTGTATTCATGTATTTTTATATTCATGTATTTTATATTTATTAAGTACATTGTCTAGATTATATTCATGTACCTAGTTAATTGCAAGGTTGTTTAGGTTCATGGATCTTATTCATTGAACTTATGTATAACATTCTCTATATAAAAGAATATGAATAATAAGAGAGAAAAATTCAATACAAAATAATAGTTCATTCTAGAGAGAGTTTTATCAAAAGGTACTAGAAGTGGTATCAGAGTGTGGGAGCCGAATATATGGCTAAATCGGAAAGGGTATGTTTTAGTACTGACACTAACCGGACGTCCAGCAAATATTAATCGGCCCCATCCTGCAAGACTAGGATGGGCCGAATACGATACGTAAGCCAATTAAGCCGATTGAAAAAGATCGTTAGGGGCCGAATATAAGAACGGGTAATGATTGAAAACCAAGCTCAGGCCCCGAGGCCTCAGGAGGAACAGATATAAATAAAGAAGCAGCATTCTTGGAATGGTATGTAAAAAAAGAAACACTTCACTAAATTAAGTAAACAAGCTTTCTTGAGTAGAAAAACTAACTTGCCCGTCGGAGTGCTAATCCCGGCACCCCCGACCGGAGTATTTGTGTTTGCAGGTGACTAGCTGAGTATCAAGAGCGTCTCCCAGGATCTGAAGAGTATTTCCAAAACCACTTCCCCACAATTGGCGCCGTCTGTGGGAATACTCAAATACATCCATGGAAGGCGTAACGCAAGATCCTCCGATAGCCACCGACGAGACCACACAGAGAGACGACATCACCCCGGCAGATATGCTCGGGAAGGAAACCATCGCTGCGAGACGCGCCTTGAATTTTGATTCACCAACGACTTCAGCGCAGGAGACGATGCAAGCCATCATAGAACAAGCTAAACAGAATGAGCAAAGGCTGGAAAATATGCTCGTAGAAAATGAACGCCTCCGACAAGATTTGGCCCTGGAAGTAGCAAAATCCAAAGAAACCGCGCGCCAAGACCCCGAACGACCCCTGAGGGCAGGTAAACAACGACCTCGAGCCCGACCAAGGGAAATTGATAGCGACTCCAATTCATTATCCACGGAGCATAACAAGGGACGCTCAGACACTTCCAGCTCTTCTGAAAAAAGCCCACATATAAGGAACAAGCGCAGAAGAAGCAGTTCAGACGAAGAGGACCGGCACGATCCTTTTATTCGATGAATTGCGAGGGCGGCCCTGCCCAAGAAGTTCAAAGCTCCATCATTTACTCTCTATGACGGAAAATCAGACCCACCGATCATATACGTCACTACAAGCAGGCCATGACGTTGCATGCAGACAATGAAGCCCTCATGTGTCGAATATTCCCCAGCAGTTTGGGGCCACTAGCTGTTAGATGGTATTACAAGCTGGAGCCGGCTTCGATCAGAAGTTTCCATCAATTGCAAAAATCCTTCAGGGCCAGGTTCATCACCAACGAGGTACAGCCGAAACAGGCCGACTCTCTTTGGGCTATGCAAATTCAACCGGGAGAAACGTTGAGAGCATATTCGGCGCGATATTGGGAGTGCTTCAATCTCGTTGACGACGCTTGCAACGATTCCGTAGCCGTCACCGCCTTCAAAATGGAACTACATCCTGACAGTGCTCTTCGCAACTTCCTGACCAGAAGACCCCCCAAAACAGTCTGGGCGTTGATGAAGAAAGTCGAAGAGTATTGCAAAGTGGAAGACTATTCCCTGAGGATCAAAGCTAGTCAAGCGTCCACCAAATCGGGACCTCCTGACATTGCTCAGCCGATAAGCTCCGTGCCACCTCTGAGCCCCGAGCCACGACAACATGCTAAACGGGACAAAAGGCGGGACTCTCGCCGATCGAGTGATCAATGCTCCCACTCGACGAATGAGCAATTGCAAGTCGACAGTAGGCGCTCGAGGCGCGCCGACAAAAAGTACACGGAACTGTCAGAGGCAATCACCGCTGTAATGACCAAAATCCAACACCTTTCATTCTTCAAATGGCCGTCAAAGATGATGGGACCACCCGATACACGACGAAGGGACCGGAGGTGCGAATATTACAAAGATCACGGCCACGAAACAGAGAGTTGCTACGCATTAAAAGACCACCTGGAAGAACTGGTGCAAGACGGCTGACTGCAACAGTATGTGAAACAGGGAAAGCCAACCAAGGCATTAGCATTAAGGTAGGACTCTCCCCCACTTGGCGTGATCCACGTAATTTACAGCTTGCCTACACTCCCGGCCATGCACACAATTCGATCGCACCCAACTTTACAAGGGCGCCGTATTTCGACTGACCGGTCCGAAGAAGCTCCGACAATTGCCTTCAACGACTCCGACCTCAATGACGCAACGGCTTCCCACATTGATCCGTTGGTCATTGGATTACGCATAAACCAGTTCATCATTGAACGAATCCTCATAGATCCAGGGAGTAGTTCAGAGGTCATGTACTATCAAACTTTCATCAAGCTCGGCCTCAACGAGGCAGATCTATCTCCGGCGTCTCACCCACTGTTCGGCTTTAATACGAACCCGGAATACTTATTGGGCAAGGTCACATTACCTGTTCGAGCGGGGTCCAGAACTGTCGAAGTGGAATTCCTAGTTGTGAAGCTCCCCTCGCCGCATAATGCTATAATGGGAAGAACCTAGCTACATATCATGAAGGCCGTCCCAAGCACCTACCATCAAATCCTGTGTTTCCCAACAACCCACAGCATTGAAGAAATATGTGGTTCCCCCTAATCGGCACAAGCAGAGTTCTGACGAAAACCCTATCACTGACCCGATCTGTGGGCTCTGATAATTGTAAATATATTTCGCCTCTGCAATATGAACTATTTTTCCTCGACGCTGAAAATCATATGTCGATTCCCAGTAGGGCACTTGCCACGATTGGCCAAATTAAGTCTCCGGATTCGGAGCCCCCTTTGGCGCATGTTGCCTTAGGGCCGATTAAGTCTCCGGATTCGGAGCCCCCTTTGGCGCATGCCGCCTTAAGGCCGATTAAGTCTCCGAATTTGGAGTGCCCTTCGTGTATCACGATTGGCCGATTAAGTCTCCGGATTCGGAGTCCACTTTGGCGCATGCCGCCTTAGGGCCGATTAAGTCTCCGGATTCAGAACGCCCTTCGTGTATCACGATTGGCCAAATTAAGTCTCCGGATTCGGAGCCCCCTTTGGCGCATGTCGCCTTAGGGCCGATTAAGTCTCCGGATTCGGAGCCCCCTTTGGCGCATGTGTAGACACCCCATTTTTGACTGTCCTCAAGACTTGGACGTCACCGTTTAAACACTCGGTGATTATCCATGTTTGTGTTCGTTTGGAGTTCCCGGAGGTCTCGGCTACGCGCCCTGCCTCAGGATCTCCGAACTTGACAGTTTTGTGTCTGGTTTTGCACCAAACACTTGTCTTTTGCCTTGGAGAGGCAGGGAATGCCTTGTGAGGCATCCCCACACACCACCGGCAGTGGCTAGAGGCCACCGGCTAGTTTTTGTTGCCACCGGCAATGTATGTTGCCGGTCAGCATTATTTGTTGCCGGTCGGCAGTCATTTTTGTCAAAATGACATTTTTGAGCGGCCGACCACTATTCATCTGCTTTTGCAGATATTTTAGGACAGCTGTTTGGCATTTTGTTCTCCTCCATACACGTGTGTGGAGGGATGCCCTCCTTGTAAGCTTGTTGTATAAGCTTTACAAGTTTGTTGCTTATAGGAGAAGGGGCTCTTCTCTTGGTAAAAGGGGTTAGAGAATTTTGGAGAGAAAAACACAGAGAGAAGCTCTGGTTTTAGGGTTAGGGTTGATACATATCTCCTATATCTCTTTTTCTCTCTTTATGTTCTAGGTGTTTTAGTCCATATTATTGCACACAAACACCTAGTGCTTCACCTTCCTTTGGCTACTGAGGTTCTAAGGGCTTGTTCTTGCTATTTTTGACTGGATTGAAGCTTAAGGAGGCAACAAGATCACCATTGTTGAAGAAAGGCTTCAAGGGTAAGAAACTAGTCCTTTTTACCCCATTTTTGCATCCTATTTCTACCTATCTTAGAGCTATTTTTGTGTTTAGTGTATAACATAAAAAAGTTCTGTTTTTAGGCCCTCTTGATTGTTTGTTAAGAGTGTTTTGTGGTTTGGGTGTGTTTGACCACCCTTAGGCCTTGAAAGTCCCCATTTTTGTGCTATTTTGTGCAAGTTTTGAGACTTTGGTGTTTGGGCCTCTTCACCACTGAAATCTTGAGGGATTTCAGTGGTGAAGATGGTGCCTTGAAGTCTCCAAAAGGGGAGGGCCACCCCCTCTCCTTGTTGTCCTTGAAAAGGACCAATCTTGGCCTCTTAATGGAGCATCTAGCTTAGGCTCTTGTTGATCATGCCATGGCTGTATTTTATGCTTATATTGCCATGATATAACTTTGTATTGAGTTAGTTTTGGTACACCATGCATGCCTTGCATACCTACCTTGTAATGCCTTGTTGTTGCCTTAATATGCCTTGGGTTGTAAACCATTATTCTAGCATGTTTTAGGCTTAGTCTTGTGAAGCTTTTGTGCTTGTTTTTCCATGTATAAGGTCTGTCCTAGGTTGTTTGGGTCGACCCTAGCATGCATTGTGTAGCCCCTTTGTATATTTGGGCTTGTTGGCCTTAAGTACATAAATGTATAGCATGCATTGCTTGCATTATTTCAGTGGTTTGGAACCACTTAGGATGAAATTTCAGTCCATTTAACATGTTTGCATACTTGTCTTAGAGACTTCATTGTCGCTTTGAAAGCTTGTGTTGTATGCTCTATGTTTTGGTCATTATGTATGCCTTTGGATTTGAGCCACTTAGATGCCATCTAGGTGCACCCTTGGTTTTGTTTAAGCCTTCTTTTGACCTGTTTTAAGCCTCCTTAGCCTTGTGAGGCTTGGTGGAATTGACCTTGGTTCAAGCCTCCATGACTTGCCTTAAGTACTTGGACCATGCTTGCATGCTTATGCTTGTCTCATTTGAGTTGGTTTGGCACCGCATTTTGACATGATTTTTAGTGCTAATATCGCATGCTAATTATCCATCATAGCCTCTTTTAAGTGTGCTTGAAAGTTGCTTCTTTAATGCTTAAAGTTTGGACCATCACATGTGCATGTGTGCATGTGTGTTTAGCCTTCATTTTTGGGCATTTTGGCCACTGTTTTAGGCCTATTTAGAGCCGCCTAAATCATGTTTAAGTCCACCTTTTCATTAGTTTGCATTGCCGCATGTTTGCTTGTATGCTTGCATAAGTGCCTTGCCATGCCATGTTGCATCCCTAGCTTGCATGCCTAGGTTGCATTGCATCTTGCATGCATGCCTTGTTCCTTGATTTGGTGATAGGAATTGGGGCCTTGTTTTGTTTGATTGGTTTGCATTTCATTTGACATGAAAGTGCACACTTGATTCTTTGGGCCATCATGCATGGAAATGCGTGATTGGTGGCTTGAGAATCAAGGCACATACCCCTTTGAGTCGCAAACATGATAAGGGGCATGATTGGTGCATACATTGTTTGAATTGTATCGCCATGCAAGTTTTGCCCTCTGCTGCTGTGAGTTGCAGGTTCTGCAGGCATTGTTTGCCGACCGGCAATACTTTCTGCCGGCCGGTAGTAAGTCATCAGCCGATGGATTCATTTTGTGCTGATGGCCACATCCTATTGCCGGTGGTAATTCTACTCAGCCGGTGGTATCCCCCAGTGTCCTGAGAGGCATTCTTGAAACTTTGGCAGTTTTCAGAGGAGCAAAGCAGGGAAAACAGAGGCAGACTATGCATGGCAGTGCGATTTTAAGCAAGTCCCGAGCATGCGCTGCATCTGACCCGCTTCCCGAGGACTTTACTGTTTTAATTAGATTAATTAATTTGTTTAGTTAATTTAATTGATCTGTAATATTTAATTAGCTTGCGTAGTTAATTAATTTGTATATTCTTTTGGTCCCTCCGGGCAAAGGCAAATCTGTAATAAGCGTGTGTGAGTGGTGTGCATGTCTTCCAATCCCCACTTCTTTCTTCCCTTTTATTTACCCGCTTACGATGGTTAGTATTAGGGAACGTTTATTTTAGCATACCTTATGCTATGCAT
Source organism: Camellia oleifera (assembly GCA_022316695.1). Classification (NCBI taxonomy): domain Eukaryota; kingdom Viridiplantae; phylum Streptophyta; class Magnoliopsida; order Ericales; family Theaceae; genus Camellia; species Camellia oleifera. The sequence goes on from CM039307.1 coordinate 131,712,958, forward strand.
GCGTGCATCCATGCATTTGTTGACATGCACCGGGCTCGGTACATCATGCTAATTGCATTTGTACTTCAAATCTAACTTGAATACGTGCACCGAATGATTGCATTTCACATGCCATTTTAAGGTTAGCCAAGCCTATCCTAATCACATTCTGTATGCGGTGCATTAGTCACTCTAACATGAACTAGGACATGCATGTTTGCTAACTAGTTTTTATTTTGGCATGGAGTACAATGTAAGTATTTATGCTTTAGCATATCGCATGCATGTGAATGTTGCCATGACAGTATGCTTACCATGTGGCTAAGTGCTTATATGAGATAAACTGTTTGAATGCCTGTGGGTGAAGGTTGGATTGTTTGAGTTGGAAAACTCATTGAAATCCGTGTTTTAGCTTACTTGCGAGTAGCAAATTCCAAAGCGCTTTTCAAAACAAACGGATATGCAATGCTTGTTTCCAAATTAGGCAATCTAGTCTATACTTGTTTGTTGTGCGCATAACATAGTAATTTTAGGCTAATAACCGGAATAAGAACACATAACGTTTTCAAACTCAGATATCATGGTTAGTAGAGGCCGGTCTTCGGACCGGGCGAAAGGGGTGCTCATAGCTGACCTTCCCCGATCGTACCCAAGCTCCCGAGCCAAGTCAACTTTGGTGATAACGGACACGTGGCCTTCGGCACCGAGTAAGGGTTTCCTAAATTTCCCATTTTAAAAAAATATTTAGGTGGCGACTCTATATCTGGCAAAGCAATCCATGTTTGGCACTTCTTTTCTAAAATCTGTTTTTCTCAAAACGACTTACCAGAGTTGGACTCTTTGGTTCAGATTACGAACCGCAACAAACAAAAAAGGGGAGTCCGAACTGTAGCCGAGGTCCCTCGCGGGCGTGTTACAGTTTCTGGCGACTCCGTTGGGGATTTTAGCGAGCTTGACTCGAACTCGTGATATCCTGTTTTGATTCCATTTATGTGTCTCTTTGCATTGCATGTGCATTGGTGCGCCTAGGACACCGTGTTGGCCATCTGCTATTCCTGAGCGGTTTGTTGGAGGCTTGTCTTGTCAAGACATGACCATAAGGCTGACCGATTGCGGGCTCTGCCAGTATGGGAACACAAACCCCGGTTTTTACCGGGGCACCCTTTTGGCCATTCAACCTAGTGCATATTCGGATCCATAGTGACCATTCCAAATTAGGACAGGTTGCTTACCCGATATTGGTTGTTTGAAACCGCTGTGTGCGTAGTGAAACCCTAGCTCCTGACAAAATAGGACAGGGAAACCCTACCCCAACATAGGGGTGTATTGGCTCTCTTTTACATGCTATGTGCTTTTAGGATGTATCTCTGCAGGAACACATATATCAGTTTGTAAAGTTTGAGCATCAGGCCCGAGGGCACTAGTATCAGCATTGTTGAGAATCAGTTATGTCTGCGGGTATCAGTTCAGTTTTGAACAGTGATTCTGGGAAACAGTGATCAGTAGTAGAGTGTAGTTGTTCGGCTACACCCGTGTTTGATCTGTTTGGGGCTGAAATACTGTTTGTTTTCCATTTCAAGGTTCAGAGATTCAAAGAGTTGATCCGGAATAGCTAGTGTCTTCTCCTTGCTGAGGCAGGACTTAGCATGACGCAGAATTCAGAAGAGATCGTCGTTATGACAGCCACGTTGGGTCAAGGAATCACCCCGCAAGGTGAGGCTAATATTGATATGCCGCATCCACCCAGGTCACCTGCCGTGCACCCAGTTTGGACCCCTCAACTATATCAGGCTCGCGAGCCTACAACATTTGAACTAATGGGAATGATAGGTGATCTTCAAAGATCCGTGGCGGATCTCGCCTATGGGATGTCTGCTTTGCCACCAGCCGCACCATATGTAAGAGGCTTTATACCCCAAGAGCCCCCTCTATTGGGACGGATAGTAATTGAACTCAGCCAACCGGAGATGACCTCCAACTATGGCAACGACGCATTAAACCAAATTCTAGATCAGGCTGAGGCCAGAGATAAAGGCAAGATGAACGCAGATGCCGACCCTATCGAACAACTGCTGTGGGCAGTAGGGGCTTTGAAAGCCGGGGGGATGAACAAGCAACAGATATCTACAGTTGTATCGAAAGCTGTGGAGGATGCTTTCCCCACTCCGCCTGAGGGCAGTTCTAGTCAATCAGAGAATCGGGATAGGCCCTGTCATGCCAAAACAGTTCTTCCCGCTCCCAACCTTGCATCCGGAAAGGATCAGAAATCCAAGGCCGCACCCGCCGATCCGTTCGCTAGTGCATCTAGCAAGAGTGCTCAGGCTCCAAAATACCTGCCTCAAGGGTGCAGGGTCTTCCATGCTCTCTACAAGCCATTGTCCAAGGCACTTCAGATCCTTACCGAGAGGGGACACCTTAAACCCCTGGAGCCTCGGCCTCTCCCGAAGAATCTCCCTGCCACTCATGACCCTACTCAGTACTGTGCGTACCACCAGCAGACAGGCCATGCTACCGACAATTGTTTCCGCCTCCGTCATGAGGTGCAAGAATTGATTGACAACGAGGTTATTCTTCCCCCCACCTCAGCAAACTCCGTCACTACCCAACTACTGGATTTTGAGGACACAGATACTGCGAGTATGTGATCAAAGGGTGAACCGCCTGCGGGCAATGCCTGGTGCATTTTTGGATGTAGCGTTTGGCACGCATTTTTGAGCATCTGCCAATGCTAGTTTTGTAAATATTGACTTGGGTGTCGAGTTAGCCTTTTGTTTTGAGCCTGTCTATCTGTATTGAGTCAGTCTTTTTGCTTACAGGGTCTGTCTTGTTGTAATGAGTCAGTCCCTCTTGTATAGAATACCAAGTGATTCCAAGGTTGTTGCCTCGAATGCCGTTTTGTAATTATCCTTTTGTTTTTCCTTTTGAGCCTATCTCGGTTGAGAAGCCAGTCACAATCAGGGAATCTGAATGAAACAGCTGTGGCTATCACGTTCCGTACTTGTTGCTATTTGAGTCAGCCGTGCCAAAAGATGTGAATGGAACGACAGTACATACCACCTACTCTCTTGTGCCTTAAACATCGTTGTAATGACCTAAGTTTTTCATAAAACCCCTTTTCGAACACTGCGGTGATGAAAACGAAGAGGAAGTAATTCCTCCGGTTTTGTAAAATTTTGATCATTTTGAGGGAAAGAGAGGCATGCTAAGCTTTTAATGAATGAAATCATGCTTGTCGGCGTGAGTACTGAGAAGGATCCTGGTTTGATCCAGACTGGTTCTACACTATCTTCTGCGCAAGCGATTTGTCGCTTTCTTAAAAAATTTAAAAAAAAAAAAAAAACAAACAAAATGTTTCGCACAGCCTTGCGAAGACCTGTGTGGAATCGCTCTTGAGATTGTGCAGCCCAGCATCGCTCTCAGTCTCAAGATTCAATCTATCTGTTGCAAACTAGAATCCGTTCAAAACGTTCAACAATGCCATAAAACGCCTGTGTGGCCCATTTTGAGGTAGCCCTCGAGCAAGAGGCACCAAAGCCAGATTAAGAAGATCAGATCCCACCAGGCAAGACTCGTGAAGCAACCATGATGGACTTTCCTGCAAATCAACACAACCGTCATTCTCCTAGACACAGAGAGGCTTCAATCTCAAAACCATTCTGCATGGGCTTGCTACACTTTTACCCTTTGAGAGGCTCGCTGGGCCGAAAACCCGGAAGGGCGGCTCAGGCAAAAGTTAGAGCAAAGAAAAAAAAAAGAAATAAAAAGAGAAAAAAGAAGCAAGACAAAAAAATACAATAGCAAAAGAAATAAAAAATGAAAATGCAAAAGAAAAGAAAAGAAAAAGAAAAAGAAAAACATAGCTCGCAAGGTCGAAAACCTGCATTGGGCACCTTGGCAAAAGTTAGAGCCTAAACAGTGAAGGTTAAAATACCCAAGTGTACCTTAACCGAAACTACGTAAGGCTTGATTCCCATGTTCGGGATACGTAGGCAACTTCATCTTGAAGTCCAGCCCCCAACGCTTCCATAGCGTCTCAGACAATGTCATGGTTTTGATCACTTGTGCCTCCTCCAAATTCGATGTCCCGATTGCAGCAACCTGGAACTACGTGACCAAATTCCTCTTGAAGTCCAACCACCAACACCTTCCAGGTGACTGTGTCCATATATTGATTCAAACCGTCTTCGTCTCCTCCGCGTCTGAGGGTCCGATCGTCATCAACGAGGACTGGCTTACAGCATGCCGCGGCATTATCCAAACAAGGGGCAACTTTCCGTTGCCATGCATTGCCATAAGTTGCCCTGAGTTGCCGTCCAAACCAGGGGAAACTTTCCGTTGCCGTGTTCCCGTCCTTTAAGCCAGGGGCAATTTTCCATTGCCTCCGATCCGAGGTTGCATATCTCGAGGGTAAGTTCCGCACTCGTTGAGCGTTGATTGTTTGCAAAAATAGTTTTTGAAATTTTTTACTGAAGTTGATTATTTTCTCGAAAACTATTTCATTTTCCAAAATTGGACCATGTTTGGACCCAAAAAGGAAAATTTTCAGTGCTTATAACCTGACTTGCATGATTTTCAAATCAAAAATCGAACAAGTATGTTAATCCAACTCTCATTTTGATCAAAACTGTTTTAGAAAAGAAAAAAAATGGTCAAAGTGACGAAGTAGGGGCACAATTGAGTCAGGTCTTCTGTCTTTCCCCCGCCAACATACTTGCCGGAAAGGCACTTTATCCACTGGGAGAAATAGCCGTGAGCTAACAGTGCTGGGCATGAACTTGCGACTTCCTATTCATCCACTAATCACCTTGGGGAGGGATAAAAAATGAGAGAATAAAGAATAGAGAGGTGTAAGAAGAGAGAGAAGTGAGAAAAGGGTTTTGAGAGAAAAAAAAAGGGCGAGCCTGAGGGCCGAGTGATGTGAGTATCACAAATCAGAAAGGGTGGGAATAATACCCGGAGGAATTGGTTCCTCAAGATTTGAGGTTTTTTTGTAAACATGTCCGTGTGTCGTGACTTTTGATTTGTCGGTCTCGATTTTGGCTTTGAGTCTTTTCCGAGTGTGTCTCGTGGTGTTCAAGTTGTGTGCCTTTTGTTTCTTTGTCTGAGTCTGTCTCGCTATGTTCTGTGGTAGGCTCGATACCCCGGTTGAAAACCCCTTTTTATTTCAAAAAATTGTTTATGCTCAGAATGTTGTGCCATTCTCTACATTCATGCGAAGCAAGAGAAGAAAAGAGAATTTGGGACATCCGAGTGTGTTTCAACTGCAACCGTGTCAGTTTTGTGGTCCGTCTTGTCAGATTGGGCTATTTGTTCAGGGTTTGATGTGTGCAGAATGAACCGAGTGTTGTATTATGGGCTGTATGCAGATCAATCTCCAGTAGAGTATGGGCTGTATTATGCAGTTTGAGTAGTGGTTTGTATGAGTTGTTTGCTGTTTGTTGGTTGGTTATCCGATTATCATAGTGCAAGTGCTCAATTTTCAGATAACAGATCAATATCATTTACATTTGAGGTGTAATATGATGCAATATAGTGCAAGGTATGAAATGCGCAAATATAACACTCTTTCAGACAAAAGTTTGTTTCATTTCATAATCTTTTCAAGTACATAAGTTTTGGAAACAAAATCTGCCCGCGGCAGTACAAAGTACCCTAACCACTAACAAAAGGGGAAAATGCAAAAAGAAGAAAAACAGCGAAGTCTGTATCAAATGTCAAAAATGGCCCCGGGGCTATCAATCTATCCTAGTCCTCTTCCTGGACGAAGGTCCAGGAGCATCATCACCAGGGGCATCACCAGGGGCATCGCCGTCTAAGCTCGAGTCCGAGCCGTCACCGGTCTCCTCCGCCTCTGTCTCTGCCTCAGACTCGTCATCTGGAACTGGAGCCCGTGAGCTGCTCCCTACATGAGTGCGCCCCCCTCTGGTGCGAGGATATACTCTGCCATCCCGGGTAGAAATGGGAGGTCCAGCTGGAGTGCCACCCACCGGAGGAATCTGGAAGGGAGGCTGAAAAGCATAAAAGGCAAATGCATCAGTATATATGGAGCAGTTTATCAATGCAGAATGCAGTGTATGAGTACAAGTGTATGTTTGCTATGAACAGTGAATTGAGCAGCGATTCAGTACAAAATGCAGTGTATGAGTACAGTGTGTATGTATGCTGTGAGCACTGAATCAGTACAGAATGCAATGTGTGAGTACAATGTATCTGATGCCGTGAGCAGTTTATCAAATGTTGTGTTATGCATCAGATTATGTAAAGCAGTTTGTGTATGGTTCGAGGCTGTGGTCAGAAAGAACATACCGGAATACTGTAAAGGGATAGGAGGTCGAAGGTCCGCTGTAGCATCCCCATCATGGAGGCATTCATCTCCAATGACTGCCGGGTGTACTCGGAAGACGCCTGCGAAAGTATCAGATGCATCAGTATTCTGCGGAATATCAAATAAACTGAAATGAAATAACTGTACAAAAATGTAGTAATACATACCGGAGGCAAGTCAGGGACACCGACAAACTCGTGATCAGCCGGCGGAGGGGCGAAGGGGATTTGATAGGTCGCCCCACCCTGCCCTCAGAAAGTCAATGAAGCGGGCAGAGTAGACCAACCGGTCCCCCGCCCTCGCTGAACTCCGCCCCTGCCACGAACTCAAGCTCTCCTCGGCGCTCCCCCTCCAGCCCCCGCTCCCACTCCAGCCGCTAGCGCTGCAGGTCTCTCTCTCTACTCGGTGGCTGCCACTCAGAGGTCACTTGATGAAGGCCCGGACGTACTCCGAGTAATCGCCCTCGCCTCTAAAATCGTCTGCCTCCTAGCCAATGGTGTAGTCCGCCATCTGCTCGGTAGTGAATCGCTCGGTATCCCTCATATGCTCAGGAGGGTGCACCGGGACTGTCTGCTCAGGTAAGCCTAGGGTCTAACGCAAGAAACGCTCGCCCAGGTACCAAGCCTGACAAACCGGGCCCTCCAGCAGAATCCAGTAACGCGAGGTCTCATCGGCACTGGCAAACTGATCCCGCATCATCGCTGGCAAAGGAGCCCAAGGTTGCCAGGTGATCTGAAAATGAAATACAGTTTGCTATCTACTGTTATTGAAATATGCAGTGGAAAGACGAAGCTTAAATGAACTACAAGTAAAACATACCTCGGCGGGGGTGATGGTGTCAAAGTAGCGGCGGAAGAAGCTGAATGTCTCTTGCGGCCTCCGGGTGCATCTCCCGTCAAAGCGACGCGAAAAAGGGACGACCAGAGGGGTCTCTGCATCGGGTACAGGAGCGAGCCTAGGAAAGTAGGCATAAACCCACAACTACAAGATAAATACCAGTGCATTTATCAGATAAAGCAGAATACAGAATAAAAGGCAGAAATAGCAGAGCCGTGTGTTGTGCAGTGTATTGTGCAGAGTGTACAGTGTGAGCAGTGTACAGTCAGTGTAAAGCAGAGTATGTGTGTGCCGTGTGTACAGTATACAGCAAGTGTAAAGCAAACTACAGTGTGTGCAGTGTGCAGAGTATAGAAAATATAGAACAGAATTGAAAGGCAGAAAAAGAAATGTACCTCCCAAACACGCCAGTAGCCCCCGAGCAACTGTCCGCTGCCGCGGGAGGCTGAGCTCATATACCCATAGAGAGTGGCCAGAGCGACGCCACCCCAGTCATAATGTAAGATGTCCCTGACGTCCACCAGTGCGCTGAGCAGGCAGAGAGGCACTGTGTTCGCCCGGTCGGCGAAAATGGTTGTCCCAAACAGGAACATGAGGAAGCCGCGTGCGTATCTCTCCACGGCCTCTTGAGTCATCGGGGCTGCATCGACAAGGAGGGGCTGGACCCTGAACTGCACCTCAAACCAGGAGTATCGGACGAAGCCAGGACGCGCAAGAGGCGGTGCCGCGCTGAGCAAGTAGACCTGAGCTGCGGTCCACTCGTCCATGTCAATGTCAAAGGGGATCGGATCACCCCCTACCCCGATGCTTGTGAGCATCGAGAAATCATAAGGGGTCATCGTCATGTCCCCAGTCGCAGACAAATGAAATGAATCGGTGGTGTCCCACCACCTCTCCACCAGAGCGGCGAGGAGAGGTCTACATGTAGTGAGCCTGGAGAGTCCTCTACAGAATGCGCCAAAGCCGGCCTGGTCTACAATATGGCGAACTGCGTCGGGAAGCTCGACGTACCACTCACGAGCGACAGTGTTCCTATACCCGCGGATGGTATGGGAATCTCCCTGTTTTCAAAAAAGTAGTTGCGAAGCAATATAAAATGTACAATTTTGGAAGAAATAGTGAATCAGTGCAAATTTGGCATGCGTACGTATTTTCAGATTCAAACAGATACCGGGTGCCGGTGTGCTTACAGTGAACTACAACGTGTGATGCGTTAGCGTGTTTGAGTGGTTCAGTGCAAATTTGGCATGCGTGCGTATTTTCAGATTCAAACAGATACCGGGTGCCGGTGTGCTTACAGTGAACTACAACGTATGATGCGTCAGCATATCTGAGCGGTTCAGTGAAAATTTGGCATGCGTGCGTATTTTCAGATTTAAACAGATACCGGGTGCCGTTGTGCTACAACGTGTGATGCGTCAGCGTGTTTGAGTGGCTCAGTGCAAATGTGGCATGCGTGCAAGTTTTTCAGATTCAAGCAGATGTTGGGTGTTGGTGAGTTTGCAGTGAAATACGGTGTGTGCCGTGTGTTGAGTGGTTCAAGGCTAGTGCAGTGTGTGCGCGCATGTGAGTCTTAAACAGATAATCAGTTGCAAGTGCATTTGTAATCAACTACAATACATAGTGTATCAGAGTATCTGAGCTAAGCAGTTAAAGAATGCAATCAGCTATGGCAGTTGGCAGTTAAACATTCTACATTGCAGAAAATAAAACAGAGAAAGAAAGTTACCTCGGAAGCGCCGAAGGATAGGTGAGAGGCAGGCTCACGTAGCAGGAGCTCAAGATCCAACGCCATGTCGAAACTCCTGAACTGGCGCAGTCCGTTGGGTGGTAGAACATAAATCGCCGGCCGGTAGGTCGCCGGGTCGAACGGGCGCTCGCTCAAGGGTAGGAGCTCGACCCCGGGATCCATCTCGTGATCCGGGGGAGTCCCACCACGTGGAATGTCGTCCGCCATGTCAAGAGAGATGAGAAAATGGTCGGAGAATGAAAATCGGGTCGAAATACGAAGAGTCAACTGAAAAGTCAACTCCCGGGAGGGTGGAAAATGGCCGAAAAGGTCAGGATGTGAAAAGGCACGGAAATGGAGAGGAAAGTGAGGGGAACAAACCCCAAAAAGGTGGAAATGACAAAAAGGCACCGAAACAAAGATTTGTTCAGTTGAAAATGTTCGAAACGCGAAGGTATACGCGAATCGAACGACAAAACGGGCTTAGAACGCAAAGAAAACAAGGAAATGAGGAAGAAAAGAGACTCTAGAGAGAGAGGGGGGTTGTTTTCGGCGAAGGATAATGAAAAGAATAGGGTTTGGAACCCTATTTTAAAACACCCATGGTGAAATATCGAATCTGCCCCGATCCAGGAACTTTTTGCCGGTCGGCAACATTTTGTGCCGACCGACAGAATATTGTGCCAATGGAATTATTTTGTAGCCGGTGGACAGCCGGTGGCTTCCCCTTCCGGCTGGTGGTGTTCCCACAACCTTGTTTAGGCCATATGAGTGGTTTTTGGTCTTCATAGCTCGATAAAGTGCAAGAAAGTGTATCTCCGACGCTCAACCGGCTTTCGTTTTGACCTCGGACCGCGTCTTCTGTGCGTAGCACCCAAATTCATGCAATGATTGTATCCTTTTGCCTTTTACAAGTCTCAAAAGTTGCCCCGTGTGCGTTGCATGCTTCCATCATACTGTCTGGCGCGTCGCGTTGCACCGTCATGCACACCCCTCATGCATTGTCATGCATTTTATTACGAGTATTGTCATGCATTTCAAAAGACGTGCGTTGTCACGCACTTTAGTTCATTCGCATTGTCATGCATCTTTCGATCTACATTTCAGTTCAGAGTTTGTGGCATACGTGCCTCAATTTCCATGAGGCATGCGTGTCTCATTTGCATTACTTTGAATTGTGTGAGGCATGCGTGTCTCACTTACATTTTTACATTCCATGTGGCATGCGTGTCACACTTGCATCATTTTGCATTCTAATGAGGCATGCGTGTCTCATTTACATTTTACATTCCGTATGGCATACGTGTCACACTTGTATCATTTTGCATTCTTATGAGGCATGCGTGTCTCATTTACATCATTTGCATCATTTTGCATTCTTATGAGGCATGCGTGTCTCATTGGTATCATTTTGCATTCTTATGAGGCATACGTGTCTCATTTGTTTCATTTACATCATTTACATTTTGCATTCTTATGAGGCATGCGTGTCTCATTGGTATCATTTTGCATTCTTATGAGGCATACGTGTCTCGTTTGTTTCATTTACATCATTTGCATCATTTTGCATTCTTATGAGGCATGCGTGTCTCATTGGTATCATTTTGCATTCTTATGAGGCATGCGTGTCTCATTTGTTTCATTTACATCATTTGCATCATTTTGCATTCTTATGAGGCATGCGTGTCTCATTTGCATCATTTTCCAATCTTATGAGGCATGCGTGTCTCATTTGCATCATTTTGCATTCTTATGAGGCATGCGTGCCTCATTTGCATTTCATTTTACATCCAATGAGGTATGCGTGCCTCATTTGCATTCCATTTTACATTCTTATGAGGCATGCGTGCCTCATTTGCATTTCATTTTACATCCAATGAGGTATGCGTGCCTCATTTACATTCCATTTTACATTCTTATGAGGTATGCGTGCCTCATTCGCATTTCATTTTTACATCCAATGAGGTATGCGTGCCTCATTTGCATTTCATTTTTACATCTTATGAGGCATGCGTGTCTCATTTGTATCATTTTGCATCTTATGAGGCATGCGTGTCTCATTTGTATTATTTTGCATCTTATGAGGCATGCGTGTCTCATTTGTATGATTTTGCATTCTTATGAGGCATGCTTGTCTCATTTGCATCATTTTCCATTCTTATGAGGCATGCGTGTCTCATTTGTCTCATTCACTTTCATTTCACATTCCATGTGGCATGCATGTCACACTTGCATCGTTTATCATTCTCATTGGCACGTGTGCCTCATTCCCATTGGCACGTGTGCCTCATTTACATCGGCACGTGTGCCTCATTTGCATTGGCACGTGTGCCTCACTCTTATTGGCACGTGTGCCTCATTTGCATTGGCACATATGCCTCATTCTCATTGGCACGTGTGCCTCATTCGCATTGGCACGTGTGCCTTATTTGCATCGGCACATGTGCCACATTTGCATCGGCACGTATGCCTCATTCTCATTGGCACGTGTGCTTCATTCCCATTGGCACGTGTGCCTCATTTGCGTCAGCACGTGTGCCTCATTTGCATTGGCACGTGTGCCTCACTCTCATTGGCACGTGTGCCTCATTTGCATCGGCACGTGTGCCTCATTTGCATCGGCACGTGTGCCTTATTTGTATCGGCACGTGTGCCTCATTTGCATCGGCACGTGTGCCTCATTTGCATTGGCACGTGTGCCTCATTCCCATGGACACGTGTGCCTTATTTGCATCGGCACGTGTGCCTCATTTGTATCGGCACGTGTGCCTCATTTGCACCGGCACGTGTGCCTTCTCATTTGCATTGGCACGTGTGCCTCACTCTCATCGGCACGTGTGCCTCATTTGCATTGGCACGTGTGCCTCATTTACATTGGCACGTGTTCCTCATTTGTATCGGCACATGTGCCTCATTTGCATCGGCACGTGTGCCTCATTTCCATCGGCATGTGTGCCCCATATTCATTGGCACGTGTGCCTCATTTCCATTGGCATCTGTGCCCCATCTTCATCGGCATGCGTGCCTCATTTTCATTGGCACGTGTGCCTCCTCATTTGCATTGGCACGTGTGCCTCATTTCCATTGGCATGTGTGCCCCATCTTCATTGGCATGTGTGCCTCATTTCCATTCACATTGACACGTGTGCCTCATTTTCATTGGCACGTGTGCCTCATTTGCATTGGCATGTGTGCCCCATCTTCATTGGCACGTGTGCGTCATTTCCATCGGCATGTGTGCCCCATCTTCATTGGCACGTGTGCCTCATTTCCATTGCCATGTGTGCCCTATCTTCATCGGCATGCGTGCCTCATTTCCATTGGCATGCGTGTCACATTTTCGTTGGCATGTGTGTCGTCATGTGTATTAGCATGCGTGCTTTCATTTGCATTGCCATGCATGTTGCTAATGACATTGTACCTGTTAAGTTTGTTTTCTTTTCAGGCACGATATTGTATGTACGGTTCATTTAAGGCCGATGCAACCGGACGAGCCGCACAGGTTTTGTATCCTCCGCGTGAGACGTACAGAGAATTACATAATTCTCTTACATCTTTTCTACATTGTAGTGTAGTCTGGTGTATGCTAGCTTAAAACTGTTGCATGTGTGCTTCGTTACAGCTTTTTTTGCATGATCATAAGTTATGCTCAGCTTCTTCCATTTTCAGTTGCATTTTGCCCCTGCCTTCGGGTGCATACCTTGTTTGTCTTGCATGTTTGTCCAAGTCTTCGGCCTTGTCAAAAATGGATCGTCTCTGGGCTTTGACATTCACTCTCGTCATTGTTATGACTTTCGAGTTCTGTCAAAGAGGGGCAACTGTAGACACCCCATTTTTGACCGTCCTCAAGACTTGGACGTCACCGTTTGAACACTCGGTGATTATCCATGTTTGTGTTCGTTTGGAGTTCCTGGAGGTCTCGGCTACGGGCCCTGCCTCAGGATCTCCGAACTCGACCGTTTTGTGTCTGGTTTTGCACCAAACACTTGTGTTTTGCCTTGGAGGGGCAGGGAATGCCTTGTGAGGCATCCCCACACACCACCGGCAGTGGCTAGAGGCCACCGGCTGGTTTTTGTTGCCACCGGCAATGTATGTTGCCGGTCGGCAGTCATTTTTGTCAAAATGACATTTTTGAGCGGCCGACCACTGTTCATCTGCTTTTGCAGATATTTTAGGACAGCTGTTTGGCATTTTGTTCTCCTCCATACACGTGTATGGAGGGATGCCCTCCTTGTAAGCTTGTTGTATAAGCTTTACAAGTTTGTTGCTTATAGGAGAAGGGGCTCTTCTCTTGGTAAAAGGGGTTAGAGAATTTTGGAGAGAAAAACACAGAGAGAAGCTCTGGTTTTAGGGTTAGGGTTGATACATATCTCCTATATCTCTTTTTCTCTCTTCATGTTCTAGGTGTTTTAGTCTATATTATTGCACACAAACACCTAGTGCTTCACCTTCCTTTGGCTACTGAGGTTCTAAGGGCTTGTTCTTGCTATTTTTGACTGGATTGAAGCTTAAGGAGGCAACAAGATCACCATTGTCGAAGAAAGGCTTCAAGGGTAAGAAACTAGTCATTTTTACCCCATTTTTGCATCCTATTTCTACCTATCTTAGAGCTATTTTTGTGTTTAGTGTATAACATAAAAAAGTTCTGTTTTTAGGCCCTCTTGATTGTTTGTTAAGAGTGTTTTGTGGTTTGGGTGTGTTTGACCACCCTTAGGCCTTGAAAGGCCCCATTTTTGTGTTATTTTGTGCAAGTTTCGAGACTTTGGTGTTTGGGCCTCTTCACCACTGAAATCTTGAGGGATTTCAGTGGTGAAGATGGTGCCTTGAAGTCTCCAAAAGGGGAGGGCCACCCCCTCTCCTTGTTGTCCTTGAAAAGGACCAATCTTGGCCTCTTAATGGAGCATCTAGCTTAGGCTCTTGTTGATCATGCCATGGCTGTATTTTATGCTTATATTGCCATGATATAACTTTGTATTGAGTTAGTTTTGGTACACCATGCATGCCTTGCATACCTACCTTGTAATGCCTTGTTGTTGCCTTAATATGCCTTGGGTTGTAAACCATTATTCTAGCATGTTTTAGGCTTAGTCTTGTGAAGCTTTTGTGCTTGTTTTTCCATGTATAAGGTCTGTCCTAGGTTGTTTGGGTCGACCCTAGCATGCATTGTGTAGCCCCTTTGTATATTTGGGCTTGTTGGCCTTAAGTGCATAAATGTATAGCATGCATTGCTTGCATTATTTCAATGGTTTGGAACCACTTAGGATGAAATTTCAGTCCATTTAACATGTTTGCATACTTGTCTTAGAGACTTCATTGTCGCTTTGAAAGCTTGTGTTGTATGCTCTATGTTTTGGTCATTATGTATGCCTTTGGATTTGAGCCACTTAGATGCCATCTAGGTGCACCCTTGGTTTTGTTTAAGCCTTCTTTTGACCTGTTTTAAGCCTCCTTAGCCTTGTGAGGCTTGGTGGAATTGACCTTGGTTAAAGCCTCCATGACTTGCCTTAAGTACTTGGACCATGCTTGCATGCTTATGCTTGTCTCATTTGAGTTGGTTTGGCACCGCATTTTGACATGATTTTTAGAGCTAATATCGCATGCTAATTATCCATCATAGCCTCTTTTAAGTGTGCTTGAAAGTTGCTTGTTTAATGCTTAAAGTATGGACCATCACATGTGCATGTGTGCATGTGTGTTTAGCCTTCATTTTTGGGCATTTTGGCCACTGTTTTAGGCCTATTTAGAGCCGCCTAAATCATGTTTAAGTCCACCTTTTCATTAGTTTGCATTGCCGCATGTTTGCTTGTATGCTTGCATAAGTGCCTTGCCATGCCATGTTGCATCCCTAGCTTGCATGCCTAGGTTGCATTGCATCTTGCATGCATGCCTTGTTCCTTGATTTGGTGATAGGAATTGGGGCCTTGTTTTGTTTGATTGGTTTGCATTTCATTTGACATGAAAGTGTACACTTGATTCTTTAGGCCATCATGCATGGAAATGCGTGATTGGTGGCTCGAGAATCAAGGCACATACCCCTTTGAGTCGCAAACATGATAAGGGGCATGATTGGTGCATACATTGTTTGAATTGTATCGCCATGCAAGTTTTTCCCTCTGCTGCTGTGAGTTGCAGGTTCTACATGCATTGTTTGCCGACTAGCAATACTTTCTGCCAGCCGGCAGTAAGTCATCAGCCGATGGATTCATTTTGTGCCGATGGCCACATCCTATTGCCGGTGGTAATTCTACTCAGCCGGTGGAATCCCCCAGTGTCCTGAGAGGCATTCCTGAAACTTTGGCAGTTTTCAGAGGAGCAAAACAGGGAAAACAGAGGCAGACTATGCATGGCAGTGCGATTTCGAGCAAGTCCTGAGAATGCGCTGCATCTGACCCGCTTCCCGAGGACTTTACTGTTTTAATTAGATTAATTAATTTGTTTAGTTAATTTAATTGATCTGTAATATTTAATTAGCTTGCGTAGTTAATTAATTTGTATATTCTTTTGGTCCCTCCGGGCAAGGGCAAATCTATAATAAGCATGTGTGAGTGGTGTGCATGTCTTCCAACCCCCACTTCTTTCTTCCCTTTTATTTACCCGCTTACGATGGTTAGTATTAGGGCACGTTTATTTTAGCATACCTTATGATATGCATACGTGCATCCATGCATTTGTTGACATGTACCGGGCTCGGTACATCATGCTAATTGCATTTGTACTTCAAATCTAACTTGAATACGTGCACCGAATGATTGCATTTCACATGCCATTTTAAGGTTAGCCGAGCCTATCCTAATCACATTCTATATGCGGTGCATTAGTCACTCTAACATGAAATAGGACATGCATGTTTGCTAACTAGTTTTTATTTTGGTATGGAGTACAATGTAAGTATTTATGCTTTAGCATATCGCATGTATGTAAATGTTGCGATGACAGTATGCTTACCATGTGGCTAAGTGCTTATATGAGATAAACTGTTTGAATGCCTGTGGGTGAAGGTTGGATTGTTTCAGTTGGAAAACTCATTGAAATCCGTGTTTTAGCCTACTTGCGAGTAGCAAATTCCAAAGCGCTTTTCAAAACAAACGGATATGCAATGCTTGTTTCCAAATTAGGCAATCTAGTCTATACTTGTTTGCTGTGCACATAACATTGTAATTCTAGGCTAATAACCGGAATAAGAACATATAATGTTTTCAAAATCGGATATCATGGTTAGTAGAGGCCGGTCTTCGGACCTGGCGAAAGGGGATGCTCATAGCTGACCTTTCCCGATCGTACCCAAGCTCCCGAGCCAAGTCAACTTTGGTGATGACGGACACGTGGCCTTCGGTACCGAGTAAGGGTTTCCTAAATTTCCCATTTTAAAAAAATATTTAGGTGGTGACTCTGTATCTGGCAAAGCAGTCAATGTTTGGCACTTCTTTTCCAAAATCTGTTTTTCTCAAAACGACTTGCCAGAGTTAGACTCTTTGGTTCAGATTACGAACCGCAACAAACAAAAAAGGGGAGTCCGAACTGTAGCCGAGGTCCCTCGCGGGCGTGTTACAGCATGCCGCCTTAGGGCCGATTAAGTCTCCGGATTCGGAGCGCCCTTCGTGTATCATGATTGGCCAAATTAAGTCTCCGGATTCGGAGCCCCTTTTGGCGCATGCCACCTTAGGGCCGATTAAGTCTCCGGATTCGGAGCGCCCTTCGTGTGTCACGATTGGCCAAATTAAGTCTCCGGATTCGGAGCCCCCCCTTGGCGCATGTCGCCTTAGGGCCGTTTAAGTCTCCAGATTCGGAGCCCCCTTTGGCGCATGCCGCCTTAGGGCCGATTAAGTCTCCGGATTCGGAGCGCCCTTCGTGTATCACGATTGGCCGATTAAGTCTCCGGATTCGAAGCCCCCTTTGGCACATGCCGCCGTAGGGCCGATTAAGTCTCCGGATTCGGAGCGCCCTTCGGGTATCACGATTGGCCGATTAAGTCTCCAGATTCAGAGCCCCCCCTCTTGGCGCATGTCGCCTTAGGGCCGATTAAGTCTTCGGATTCGAAGCCCCTTTTGGCGCATGCCACCTTAGGGCCGATCAAGTCTCTGGATTCGGAGCGCCCTTCGTGTATCACGATTGGCCGATTAAGTCTCCGGATTCGGAGCCCCCTTTGGCGCATGCCGCCTTAGGGCCGATTAAGTCTCCGGATTCAGAGCGCCCTTCGTGTATCACGATTGGCCGATTAAGTCTCCAGATTCGGAGCCCCCCTTTGGCACATGCACCTTAGGGCCGATTAAGTCTCTGGATTTGGAGCGCCCTTCGTGTCACGATTGGCCAAATTAAGTCTCCGGATTCGGAGCCCCCCTTGGCGCATGTCGCCTTAGGGCCGATTAAGTCTCCGGATTCGGAGCCCCCTTTGGCGCATGCCGCCTTAGGGCCGATTAAGTCTCTGGATTCGGAGCGCCCTTCGTGGATATCACGATTGGCCAAATTAAGTCTCCGGATTCGGAGCGCCCTTCGTGTATCATAATTGGCCAAATTAAGTCTCCGGATTCGGAGCCCCCTTTGGCGCATGCCGTCTTAAGGCCGATTAAGTCCCCGGGTTTGGAGGCGATTAATCTCCTTAAGGACAAATGGGCCCTGGATTCGGAAACGGATCATACAGTGCTAAGTGCTAATCGCGTCTCCGAATCCGGAGCAAACGTTGGCACGAACAAAAGATTGATAATTGATCCTATGTAACATGCTAGAACAAATCATGCATTCGAAGTAATGAGCCTTAGTACACAAGCAAAATTCAGAATAACACGCAAATAGATTTAAAATAAAACCATTTATTTGATTAAACAGTTACAGTTGTTACATGAATACAACCCGCATTCGAACATTACAATATCGAAAGCAAAAAATGGAACAAAACGCGCCGGTGAAGCAGCATCGCCGGATCAACGACCGTCGCCTTAAACCCCTCCACGGCGTGCACTACCTTGAACCAGTTATACTTAAGCCCACGACTTGCATAAACGCCAAACTGCCCCTGACACCATTGACAATGTCAAGGCTAAGATCCAGGATAAGGAGGATATTCCACCAGATCAACAGACCATTGACAATGTCAAGACAAAGATCCAGGACAAGGAAGAATGAACTTGACAGTTGTTGACTCTCCTTTCGGGGTGATCTGCTTCGACGACTTGGAGACTCACAAATCTCAAGCCCTTCGTTTGGAGACTCACAGAACTCAAGCCCTTCGGATGACCTAACTCCTTCACGGATAGGTTTTCTGTCGCAAACCATCTCAACACCAAACTTGACCGAAATTTGAGCCTCTGTAACCAAAATCGCCATACCAGACAAAGAATGATGAGTCAAATGGGATTACTGGTGCGAAGCGCCCACACCTTTTATTCTCAGCAACGATTGCGATCTCGAGGTCCCAACCCCGAGAAAATTTTATTAACCCCCAAAAATGCATTGGTCAAAAAAAAAAAAAAAAAAAAAAAACAAGCGTCGATTGACATTTGCCACAACCATCCCGACGGCTGGCCGAAACGCGCGCTGACTAGGCCAAAGCGAAATAACTTTATTAAAACCGGTCGGTCAAATATTCACATGCCGATCACCGTCGACCAGACCACTAATCCAACTGCTCAAGCGTCAATACGCTCACCCAAATCGGAGATAAATGGCCGTTGAAACAGCCTCAATAAAACCCTAACAGTCGCCGTGGACGTGTCGGCCCTGCCCATGTGCGGATCCTGCCGATAGGCCCGCGTCTTGCCAGGCAGTTAACGGCTATCTGGGTCGGGCAATATCTAGACATTCAAACATTTGAGCAACACGAAATACACATATGCCGAATATGAATGACAACGAAACAGTTATAATGAAACAATCTTTATTTAATAAAACAATAAGTTACATAGTTTCGAACACACCCTGCGTTCCAATCTTAAGACTATAAAATTCATACGGCGTCACCCTCATCCTCACTCTTCTCAATCTCAAAGGCACAAAACGAAAAATCTTTACTCCTGTAGCGTGGTGATGCCGAATTAATTCCCGACGCTCGAAGAGCTTCTGCGGCTTGAGATGCCTTGATCCAACCATGCCTGAACCCGCGGTTTTCACATCGGCATACTTCTTCAGCCAGCGTTTCCCTGGTTTTCTCGATTCCCACCTTTCGGCCCTCATGGAAACCTTTTTCGTAGGCTCTCCCATTCGCACTCTCTATTGCGAACATACTAGCCGTCTCTCGATCGGCAAGTGCGGAGCTGATAAGCCGACTCGTAACCCTCTCTTCCACAATTGGGTTCGCGTGCGCGGTGGGTTGGGCCTGAGCCGCCTTGGCCTTCCTTAGTTCCCGCTCGGCCGCCTCCACGCAGGCCTCCAAACTTCGAATACGTTCGTCCTTCTTCTCTATCTCTTGACGGGCAGCGCGCAGACGCATGCCGACTTCATAAGTAGTGTAAAGCCCCTTCACTGCGCCGTGAATGCCCTCGCGAAACACTTCGTAATCCTGTCGACCCAGCATTGATTTCTGAACCTCAGGCGGAATTATTTGTCGGGCAAAGTCGACCGCTACATTTGGATCTCGAACGATCGAGCCCGCCTCTGTCATGGGTCTATTCTTCACGAATACCGCAAAGCTTAATGGGCACGGTTTCGCGTCGGACCTCCCCTCGACTCGGGACTGTGCAGCCTTACCCTGCGATTGCTTTTCTCGCCTGGGCGATCTGCTGCAACGTCGGGGAGACTGACGCCTCTCCCGACCCCTGGCACTCCTACTTCCTGCCCGCGAGGGTTCACCACCCCGATTCATATCTCCGCCAAGCTCAGCCAGGGTCTTCGCTTCCCCTTTACTATTGAAGAAAAGTCGGTTCGACATCCGCGCAATCAGTCTTCCCCCAAGAGCTCAGCTCAATTGTCTACCAAGCTCATAAAGGATGTACGTTTCCTCATTTATCCTTCACAGAGGCAGCACGTTCGAGGCAATCTCATTAATTGGAGATCCTGAATCGCCCGACGCCGGCTAAGTCAACAGCAAGGGCACGATTCTACCATAATCCATCAATCTATCCTGCCCAAGTACCCCAGCCAGCCCTCGACCCCGCAAGGACCAACTGAGGCAAGGGCAGATTCATCAATCTAGCCGGCTCAAGTACCCCAGCCGGCTATCGACCCCGTAGGGACCGCCTAGGGCAAGGGCAGACTCACCAATCTATCCTGCCCAAGTACCACAGCCGGCCCTCGACCCCGTAAGGACCGACTGGGGCAAGGGCAGATTCATCAATCTAGCCGGCTCAAGTACCCCAGCTGGCCCTCGACCCCGCAGGGACCGCCTAGGGCAAGGGCAGACTCACCAATCTATCCGGCTCAAGTACCCCAGCCGGCCCTCGACCCCGCAAGGACCGACTTGGGCAAAGGCAGATTCATCAATCTAGCCGGCTCAAGTACCCCAGCCAGCCCTCGACCCCGCAGGGACCGCCTGGGGCAAGGGCAGACTCACCAATCTATATGACTGAAGTACCCCAGCCGGCCCTCGACCCCGCAAGGACCGCCTGGGGCAAGGGCAGATTCACCAATCTGTCCGGCTCAGATACCCCAGCCGGCTCTCGAATTGACAGTTCATAATTCAAATCCAGTCGGCACGAGAAAGACGAATCCATATTGACAGGATATTCAATCCCTAAAAGCTGAAACTCAGCAACAATTTTACACAAAGAAGACAAATCAATGTTGACACAGGATATTCAATCCCTAAAAGCTGAAACTCAGCAACAATTTTACGCAAAGTAGCAAAAGGCTTTGAGCCAAACTCAGCAAAATGTTTCATTAACATAATCACACAAATTGTGCACAGGAAGTAGTGGCATTACAAGGAAATGTTCATTAATAAATTGCGTACAAGTTAGTAACCAATTTATACATGAAAATTACCCCGAACCAACAAAACCCTACCAAGCCAAAAAAAAAAAAAACAAACAAACAAACAAAAAAAACTAGGAAACGCCTCCCAAATCACTCCTCGGTGTCGGATTCGAGTGGCTCAACATCCACTTGCTCGTAAGGAATTGGCAAATCCGACGTAACCCCAGCGGCAGCAAGGGCTTTAAGCCACCCATGTTTGAACCCCCGATTCTCAAACTTCGGAACTTTATCAACATATTTCGTATAAGCGGCACTTTTTCCCGCCTCGAAAGCATCGGATTCGGCTTTTCCCTTGGCTGCCTTCAGCTCCTCTACTTGAGTCTCCGCCTTGCAAGTTCGTCATTTGAGAGCTTGAGCGACTCCTCACTCGCATTCGCTCTCGCCTCAGCATCAGATCGAAGCTATTCAGCAATACGAGCCCTCTCCTTCTCCGCTTCGGCTCACGCGCTCTCCATTGCGGCCCTCATTTTTTCAAACTCCGCTCTACTCTTCTGATCTTCCACTTCGGCATGCAAACGGTCAATCCTGCTGTAACAGCGCCCGCGAGGGACCTCGTCGATTACAATTCGAACTCCCCTTTTTGTTTGTTACGGTTCGTAATCTGAACCAAAGAGTCCAACTCTAGCAAATCATTTTGAGAAAAACAGATTTTGAAAAGAAGTACCAAACATGGACTGCTTTGCCAGATACAGAGTCGCCACCTAAATATTTTTAAAATGGAAAATTTAGGAAACCCTGACTGGGTGCCGAAGGCCACGTGTCCGTCATCACCAAAGTTGTCTTGGCTCGGGAGCTTGGGTACGATCGGGGAAGGTCAGCTATGAGCACCCCCTTTCGCCCGGTCTGAAGACCGGCCTTTACTAACCGTGATATCCGATTTTGAAAACATTACGTGTTCTTATTCCGATTATTAGCCTAGAATTAGTATGTTATGCGTACAGCAAACAAGTATAGACTAGATTGCCTAATTTGGAAATAAGCATTGCATATCTGTTTGTTTTGAAAGCGTTTCGGAATTTGCTACTCGCAAGTAGGCTAAAACACGGATTTCAACGAGTTTTTCTAACTCAAACAATCCAACCTTCACCCGCAGGCATTCAAACAGTTTATCTCATATAAGCATTTAGCCGCATGGTAATCATACTGTCATGTTAACATTCACACGCATGCGATATGCTAAAGCATAAATACTTACATTGTACTCCGTGCCAAAACAATAAACTAGTTGGCAAACATGCATGCCCTAGTTCATGTTAGAGTGACTAATGCATCGTATACAGAATGTGATTAGGATAGGCTCGGCTAACCCTAAAATGGCATGTGTAATGCAATCATTCGACGCACGTATTCAAGTTAAATTTGAAGATACAATGCGGTTTGTATGATGTACCGAGCCCGGTGCATGTCAACAAATGCAGGGATGCACGCATGCATTGCATGAGGTATGCTAAAATAAACGTGCCCTAATCTACCATCATAAGCAGGTAAATAAAAGGGAAGAAAGAAGTGGGGGTTGGGAGACATACACACCACTCACCCACACTTATTACAGATTCGCCCTCGCTTAGAGGGACCAAATAAATAATACAAATTAATTAACTACGCAAGCTAATTAAATATTACAAACTAATTAAATTAACTAAACAAAATAATTAATCTAATTAAAACAGTAAAGCCCTCGGGAAGCGGGTTCAATGCATGCGCGCTCGGATTCTGCTCAGAATTGCACTGCCATGCCTAGCCTGCCTCAGTTTTCCTTGCTCTGCCCCTCTGAAGACTGCCAAAGTCTCAAGGATGCCTCTCTAGATACTGGAGAATACCACCGGCTGAATAGAATTACCACCAGCAGTGAATTGTGGTCACCGGCACAAAATTCATCCATCGGCTATTGATTGACTGCCGGTCGGCACTAAATACTGCCGGCTGGCAATGAGTTCCTGCAGAACCTGCAACTCACAGCAACAGAGGACAGAATCTTGCATGGCAATGCTATTCAAGCTATGTATGCACCAAACACATTCCTTATCATGTTTGTGACTCAAAGGAGGATGTGCCTTGATTCTCGGACCACCAATCACGCATTTCCATGCATGATGGCCCAAAGAAACAAGTGTGCACTTTCAATTTCAAATGCAAGCAAACCATGTAATCACACAAGAAAGCCTAACCTCTATCACACTCACTTCAAGAGGCCGAGCATGCACAATGCGATGCAATCCTAGACATGTTGGCTAGCATGCAATATGGACAATGCAAGGCACTTATACAAACATACAAGCAAGCATGCAAGGCAAGCATGCAAACCAAATAAAAGAGGGACTTAAACATGAATTAGGCAACTCCAAATGGGCCCAAAATCAGTAGCCAAAGTGCCCAAAAATGAAGGCTAAGCACACACACACGCATGCACATGTTAAGGCACAAACCCAAGCATTAAACAAGCAACTCTCAAACACACTTGAAAGAGGCTAAACATGGACAATTGAGATGGAATGAAAAGCTTCAAAATCATGTCAAAATGTGGTGCCAAACCAACCCAAATGAGACAATCATAAGCATGCAAACATGGTCCAGGTACTTGAGGCAAGTCATGAAGCTTTGAAGTACATTTATCACAACAAACATGGCATGCATTAAACAACTAAAAAAAAATAGATTTTTAGCATGTTAAAACAAGGCCAAAGGACTACTTAGATGACAGCTAAGTGGCTCAAATTCAAAGGCATGCACCATGGTCAAAACATAGGGCATACAACACATGCTCTCAAAGCAACAAAGAGGCAACTAAGGCAAGCATATGAGCATGCCAAAGGGACTGAAATTACATGTTGGATGGTTCTAAACCACCAAAATGATGCAATCAACACATGCTACACACTCGCATACTTGAGGCATACAAGCCCGACAAGCCACAAATGCAAAGGAGCTATACTAAGCATGCCAAAATCGATCCAAACAACTATGGACAGACCTAAAGCATGGCAAAATAAGCACAAAACATTCACAAGGCTAAGCCTAAAACATGCTCGAACAGAGGCTAACAACCTAAGGCATATTAAGTCAATTACAAGGCATTACATGGTAGGTATGCTAAGCATGCATGGTGTACCAAAACCAACACACAACATGATTATATTATGGCATAATAAGCATGAAATGCAACCTAGACATGATCAACACACACTCTAACATAGGCTCCTCAAGAGGCCAAAAAAGGTCCCTTTCAAGGACAACAAGGAGAGGGGGTGGCCCTCCCCTTTTGGAGACTTCAAGGCACCATCTCCACCACTGAAATCCCTCAAGATTTTAGTGGTGAAGAGGCCCAAACACCAAAGTCTCGAAACTTGCACAAAATAGCACAAAATGAGGCCTTACAAGGCCTAAGAGGGGTCAAACTTCCCCAAAGCACAAAACACTCTTAATAAACTATCAAGAGGGCCTAAAAATAGAACTTTTTTATGTTATACACTAAACACAAAAACAGTTCTAAGATAGGTAGAAATAGGATGCAAAAATGGGGAATAAAAGGGAAGTTTCTTACCCTTGAAGACCACTTTCACAAAGGATGCTCCAACAGCCCTTCTTTGCTTGAATCCACCTCCAAAACACTCAAACAAGCCTCCAAGGGTCTCAAGTCCAAGAGATGGTGTGTTAGTGTGTGTATGTGAGCAAAAGTGACACAAAACACACACTTATGGAGATAGGAAATATTTCTAACCCTAACCCTAGAACTCAAGCTTTACCAAAGCTGTCTAAAATGTCTCAAAAGTGTCTAACCCTCATGCCAAGAGAAGACCCTCTCCTATATAGGCAATTCCCTCTTGTAAGGCTTACAAAACAAGCCATCCAAGAGGGAAATCCCCCCATACACGTGTATGGAGGGGAATGGGGTGGGTGCCAGCTATCACAGCTGGCACAAAATATCTACAAAAAGTAGATGAACAGTGGTCGGCCGCTCAAAATTATCATTTTGACAAAATGGAGTGCCGACCGGCAATATATATTGCTGGTGGCAACAAAAACCAGCCGGTGGCCTCTAGCTAGTGCCGGTGGTGTGTGGGGATGCCTCAAAAGGCATTCCCTGCCCTTCCAAGGCAAAACACAAGTGTTTGGTGCAAAACCAGACACAAAACAGTCAAGTTCGAAGATCCTGAGACAAGGCGCGTAGCCGAGAACTCCGGGAACTCCAAACAAACACAAACATGGATAATCACCGAGTGTTCAAACGGTGACGTCCAAGTCTTGAGGACGGTCAAAAATGGAGTGTCTACAGTTGCCCCTCTTTGACAGAACTCGAAAGTCATCACAATGACGGGAGTGAATGTCAAAGCCCAGAGACGACCCATTTTTGACAAAGCCGAAGACTTGGACAAACATGTAAGACAAACAAGATATGCGCCCAAAGGCAGGGGCGAAATGCAACTGAAAATGCAAGAAGCCGAGCATAACTTATGATAATGCAAAGAAAGCTGTAACGGAGCACACATGCAACAGTTTTAAGCTAGCATACATCAGACTACACTACAATACAGAGAGGATGTAAGAGAATTATGCAATTCTCAATACGTCTCACTCGGAGGATACAATACCTGTGCGGCTCGTCCGGTTGCACCGGCCTCAAATGAACCGTACACATAATATCGTACCTGAAAAGAAAACAAACTTAACAGGTACAATGTCGTTTGTAACATGCATGACAATGCAATCGAAAGTGCGTGACAACGCAAGTCGTGCATAGAGAAATGGTAGGTTTGAACACATGTGAGTAAAGCAATGCACACATGCACACAATGTGTATGGAAAGAGAACTTGAACACATGTGAGTAAAGCAATGCACGCATGCACGCAATGTGTATATAAAGGAACTTGAACACATGTGAGTAAAGCAATGCACGCATGCACGCAATGTGTGTAAAAGGAACTTGAACACATATCAGTAAAGCAATGCACGCATGCACGCAATGTATATAAAAAGGAACTTGAACACATATAAGTAAAGCAATGCACACGTGCACGCAATGTGTATAAAAAAGGAACTTGAACACATATAAGTAAAGCAATGCACACGTGCACGCAATGTGTATAAAAAGGAACTTGAACACATATAAGTAAAGCAATGCACACGTGCACGCAATGTGTATATAAAGGAACTTGAACACATATAAGTAAAGCAATGCACACGTGCACGCAATGTGTATAAAAAGGAACTTGAACACATATAAGAAAGCAATGCACACGTGCACGCAATGTGTATATAAAGGAACTTGAACACATATAAGTAAAGCAATGCACGCATGCACACAATGTGTATAAAAAAAGGAACTTGAACACATATAAGTAAAGCAATGCACACGTGCACGCAATGTGTATAAAAAGGAACTTGAACACATATAAGTAAAGCAATGCACACGTGCACGCAATGTGTATAAAAAAGGAACTTGAACACATATAAGTAAAGCAATGCACACGTGCACGCAATGTGTATAAAAAAACGAATGTAAGACAATGCAAATGGGGTACGCATGCTAATGCAAATGACGACACGCATGCCAATGAAAATGTGACACGCATGCCAATGGGAATGAGGAGGCACACGTGCCTATGGAAATGAGGCACACGTGCCGATGAAGATGGGGCACACATGCTAATGGGAATGAGACACGCATGCCGATGAAGATGGGGCACACATGCCAATGGAAACGAGACACACATGCCAATGCAAATGAGGCACACGTGCCAACGAGAATGAGGCACACGTGCCAATGGAAATGAGGCACACGTGCCGATGCAAATGAGGCACACGTGCCAATGAGAATGAGGAGGCACACGTGCCAATGAAAATGAGGAGGCACACGAGCCGATGTGAATGGGGCACACGTGCCAATGAAAATGGGGCACACGTGCCGATGAAAATGGGGCACACGTGCCAATGAGAATGAGGCACACGTGCCAATGAGAATAAAGAGGCACACGTGCCGATGAAAATGGGGCAAATGAGGAGGCACACGTGCCGATGAAAATGAGAAGGCACACGTGCTGATGAAAATGGGGCACGCGAGCCAATGAGAATGTGGCACACGTGCCAATGAGAATGAGGAGGCACACGTGCCGATGAAAACGGGGCATACGTGCCAATGAGAATGGGGCACATGTGCCAATGAGAATAAGGAGGCACACGTACCGATGAAAATGAGGAGGCACACGTGCCAATGAGAATGAGGAGGCACACGTGCCGATGAAAATGAGGAGGCACACGTGCCAATGAAAATGGGGCACACGTGCCAATGAGAATGGGGCACACGTGCCAATGAGAATGAGGAGGCACACGTGCCGATGAAGATGAGGAGGCACATGTGCCAATGAAAATGGGGCACACGTGCCAATGAAAATGAGGCACACGTGCCGATGCAAATGGGGCATAGTGCCAATGAAAATGGAGAGGCACACGTACCGATGAAAATGAGGAGGCACACGTACCAATGAGAATGAGGAGGCACACGTGCCGATGAAAATGAGGCACACGTGCCAATGAGAATGGGGCACACGTGCTAATGAAAATGGAGAGGCACACGTACCAATGAGAATGGGGCACACGTGCCAATGAAAATGGGGCACACGTGCCATTGAAAATGAGGCACACGTGCCGATGCAAATGGGACACACATGCCAATGAAAATGGGGAGGCACACGTGCCGATGAAAATGAGGAGGCACACATGCCAATGAGAACGAGGAGGCACATGTGCCGATGAAAATGAGGCACACGTGCCAATGAGAATGGGGCACACGTGCCAATGAAAATGAGGAGGCACACGTGCCGATGAAAATAAGGAGGCACACGTGCCAATGAAAATGGGGCACATGAGACACGCATGCCTCATAAGAATGCAAAATGATGCAAGTGTGACACACATGCCACACAGGATGTAAAAATGATGCCAATGAGGTACGCGTGCCTTAAAGGATGCAAGATGCTGCCAATGAGGTACGCGTGCCTCAAAGGATGCAAGATGCTGCCAATGAGGTATGCGTGCCTCAAAGGATGCAAGATGCTGCCAATGAGGTACGCGTGCCTCAAAGGAGATGTTAAACAATGCAAGTGTGACACGCATGCCACGCGAAATGTAAAACAATGCAAGTGTGATACGCATGCCACTCGAAATATAAAACAATGCAAGTGTGACACACATGCCACACGAAATATAAAACAATGCAAGTGTGACATGCATGCCACACAAAATATAAAACAATGCAAGTGTGACACGCATGCCATACGAAATATAAAACAATGCAAGTGTGACACGCATGCCACACGAAATGTAAAACAATGCAAGTGTGACACGCATGCCACACGAAATATAAAACAATGCAAGTGAACTCGTGTGCGCGACAACGCACGTTTTTTTTTTTCTTTCTTTGAAATGCATGATAATGCAAAACAAGGAGATGCACGACAACACGAATGATGTGCGAGGCGACGTATGTATTGAGGTGCATGACAATGCTTGTAGTAAAATGCATGACAATGCATGAGGGATGTGCATGACGGCGCGACGCAACGCACCAGACAACATGATGAACGCATGCAACGCACGCGGGGCAACTTTTGAATCTTGTAAAAGGCAAAAGGATACAAAAGGATACAACATTGCATGAATTTGAGTGCCACACACAGAAGACACGGTCCGAGGTCAAAACGAAGGCCAGTTAAGCGTCGGAGATACACTTTCTTGCACTTTCTCGAGCTATGAAGACCCAAAACAACTCATATTGCCTAAACAAGGCTGTGGGAACACCACCGGCCGGGCTAGGAGGCCACCAGCTGTCCACTGGCTAAAAAAGAATTTCATCGGCACAATATTATGCCGGGCGGCACAAAATGTTGCCGACTGGCAAAAAGTTGCTGAGTCGGGGCAGATTCGAGTTTTCGCTTCGGGTGTTTTAAAATAGGGTTTCGAAACCCTATTCTTTCACTTCTCCTTCGCCGAAAAACCAGACCCTCTCTCTCTAGGGCCTTTTTCTCTCCTCATTTCCTCATTTCCTCATTTCTTTGCGTTCTCGCGCCTTTTTCGTCGTTCGATTCGCGAAGTTCATCGTGTTTCGAACATTTTGGACCGATTGAAACTTTGTTTCGACGCTTCTTTTGCTATTTTCACCTTTTTGGGTCTTGTTCTCCTCGATTTCCTCTTCATTTTCGTGCCTTTTCACATCCCGACCTTTCCGGCCATTTTCCACCTTCCCGGGAGTTGACTTTTCGGTTGACTCTTCGTATTCCGACCCGATTTTCATTCCTTGACCATTTTCTCACCATTCTCGACATGGCAGACAACATTCCACGCGGTGGGACTCCCTCGGATCACGAGATGGATCTCGGGGTTGAGCTCCTCCCGTTGAGCGAGCGCCCGTTCGACCCGGCGACCTACCGGCCAGCGATTCACGTTCTACCACCCGACGGACTGCGCTAGTTCAGGAGTTTCGACATGGCGTTGGACCCCGAGCTGCTACTACGCGAGCCTGTCTCCCACCTATCCTCTGGCGCTTCCGAGGTAACCTTCTTTCTCTGCTTTACTTTCTGCAATGTAGGATGCTTAACTGCCAATTGTCATAGCTGGTTGCATTCTTTAACTGCGTAGTTCCGATACACTGATACACAGTATATTGTAATTGATTACAAACGTGTTTGCAACTGATTATTTGTTTAAGACTCACACTCGCACACACTGCACTAGCCTTGAACCACTCAAACCACGGCACACACCGTATTTCACTGCAAACACCGACACCCGATGCCTGTCTGAATCTAAAAATATGCACGCATGCCACATTTGCACCGAGCCACACAAACACGCTGACGCATCACACGTTGTAGTTCACTAAAAGCACACCGGCACCCGGTATCTGTTTGAATCTGATAAACTTGCACGCATGCCAAATTTGCACTGAACCACTGAAACACGTTGACACATCACACGTTGTAGTTCACTGTAAACACACCGGCACCCAGTATCTTTTTGAATCTGATAAACTTGCACGCATGCCAAATTTGCACTGAACCACTAAAACACGTTGACACATCACACGTTGTAGTTCACTGTAAATACACCGGCACCCAGTATCTGTTTGAATCTGATAAACTTGCACGCATGCCAAATTTGCACTGAACCACTCAAACACGTTGACACATCACACGTTGTAGTTCAATGTAAACACACCGGCACCCGGTATCTATTTGAATCTGATAAACTTGCACGCATGCCAAATTTGCACTGATTTACTATTTCCTCAAAACTGTACATTTTATATTGCTTCGCAATTATTTGTTTGAAAACAGGGAGATTCCCATACCATCCGCGGGTATGGGAATACCGTCGCTCGTGAGTGGTACGCTGAGCTTCCCGACGCAGTTCGCCATATCGTAGACCAGGCTGGCTTTGGCGCCTTTTGCAGGGGACTCTCCAGGCTCACGACATGCAGACCTCTCCTCGCCGCTCTGGTGGAGAGGTGGTGGGACACCACCGATTCGTTTCATTTGTCTGCGACCGGGGACATGACGATGACCCCTTATGATTTCTCGATGGTCACCGGCCTCGGGGTAGGGGGTGATCCGATCCCCTTTGACATTGATATGGATGAGTGGACCGTGGCTCAGGTCTACTTGCTTGGCGCGGCACTGCCTCTCGCGCGTCCCGGCTTTGTTCGATACTCTTAGTTCGAGGTGCAGTTCCGGGTCCAGCCCCTCCTCGTCGATGCAGCCCCGATGACCCCAGAGGCTGTGGAGAGATACGCACGCGGCTTCCTCATGTTCCTGTATGGAACGACCATCTTCGCCGACCGGCCGAACACAGTGCCTCTCTGCCTTCTCAGCGCACTGGTGGACATCAGGGACATATTACATTATGACTGGGGTGGCGCCGCTCTAGCCACTCTTTATGGATATATGAGCTCAGCCTCCCGCGGCAGCGGACAGTTGCTCGGGGGTTACTAGCGTGCTTGGGAGGTACATTTCTTTTTCTGCCTTTCATTTCTGCTTTCTACTTTACACTTTCTTTTCTATATTTTTTGTACTCTGCACACTGCACACATTGTAGTCTGCTTTACACTTGCTGTATACTGTACACACGGCACACACATACTCTGCTTTACACTGACTGTACACCGCTCACACTGTACACTCTGCACAATACACTGCACAACACACGGCTCTGCTATTTCTTCCTTTCGTTCTGTATTCTGCTTTATCTGATAAATGTACTAGTATCTATCTTGCAGTTGTGGGTTTATGCCTACTTTCCTAGGCTCGCTCCTATACCCGATGCAGAGACCCCTCTGGTCGTCCCCTTTTCGCGTCGCTTTGACGGGAGATGCACCTGGAGGCCGCGGGAGACATTCAGCTTCTTCCGCCGCTACTTTGACACTATCACCCCCGCCGAGGTATGTTTTACTTGCAGTTCATTTAAGCTTCGTCTTTCCACCGTATATTTGCAATATCAGTAGGTAACACACTGTATTTCATTTTCAGATCACCTGGCGGCCATGGGCTCCACTGCCAGCGATGATGCAGGATCGGTTTGCCGGTGCCGATGAGACCTCACATTACCGGATTCTGCTCGAGGGCCCGGTCTGTCGGGCTTGGTACCTGGGTGAGCATTTCTTACGCCAGACCCTAGGCTTACCTGAGCAGATAGTCCCGGTGCACCCTCCTGAGCACATGCGGGATACTGAGAGGTTCACCGCCGAGCTGATGGCGGACTACACCATTGGCTGGGAGGCAGACGATTTCAGAGGCGAGGGCGACTACTCGGAGTACGTCCAGACCTTCATCATGCGACCTCTGAGCGGCGGCCACCGAGCGGAGAGAGAGAGACCTGCGGCGCTAGCGGCTGGAGCGGGAGCAGGAGGGGCTGGAGGGGGAGCGCCGAGGAGGGCTCGAGTCCGTGGCAGGGGCGAGTTCAGCGAGGACGGGGGTCCGGTTGGCCTGTTCTGCCTGCTTCATTGACTTTCCGAGGGCAGGACGGGGCGACCTACCAGATCCTCTTTGCTCCTCCACCGGCCGATCACGAGCTTGTCGGTGTCCCCGACTTGCCTCCGGTATGTATTACTTCATTCTTGTATAGTCATTTCATTTCAGTTTACTTGATATTCCACAGAATATTGATGCATCTGATACTTTTGGAGGCGTCTTCTGGGTACACCCGGCAGTCATTGGAGATAAATGCCTCCATGATGGGGATACTACAACGGACATTCGACCTCCTAGCCCTTTACAGCATTCCGGTATGTTCTTTCTGACCACAGCCTCAAACCATACACAAACTGCTTTACATAATCTGATGCATAACATAACATCTGATAGACTGCTCACGGCATCTGATACACTGTACTCATACATTGCATTCTGCACTGATTCACTGCTCACAGCATACATACACTGTACTCATACACTGTATTTTGCACTGATTCACTGCTCACGACACTCACAGACTGTACTCATACACTGTATTTTGCACTGATAAACTGCTCACAGTATTCTGATGCATTCGCCTTTCTTGCTTTTCAGCCTCCCTTCCCGATTCCTCCGGTGGGTGGCGCTCCAGCTGGACCTCCCATTTCTACTCGGGATGGCAGAGTATATCCCCGCACCAGAGGAGGGCGCACTCATGTCGGGAGCAGCTCGCAGGCTCTGGTTCCGGATGACGAGTCTGAGGCAGAGACAGAGGCGGAGGAGACCGGTGGTGGCTTGGACTCGAGCTCAGACGGCGATGCCCCTGATAGTGCCCCTGTTGATGATGCTCCTGGACCTTCGTCCAGGAAAAGGACCAGGACAGATTGACGGCCGCAGAGCCATTTTGACATTTGATACAGATTTTTACTGTTTTTCTTCCTTTTCGCATTTTCCCCTTTTGCTAGTAGTTAGGGTACTTTTGTACTGCCGCAGGCAGATTTTGTTTCCCAAAACTTATGTACCTGAAAAGATGATATGAAATGAAACAAACTTTTTGTCTGAAAAAGTGTTTACATTTGTGTATATTTCATACCCTGCACTGTATTGCATCATATTACACCTCAAATGTAAATGATATTGATCTGTTGTCTGAAAAGTGAATACTTGTAATTTGAGTACTTGCACTATGATAATCGGATAACCAACCAACTAACAGCAAACAACTCATACAAACCACTACTCAAACTGCATAATACAGCCCATACTCTACTGGGGGTTGATCTGCATACAGCCCATAACACAGCACCCGGTTCCTTCTGCACACAGCAAACCCTGAACAAATAACCCAATCTGACAAGACGGATCACAAAAATGACACGGTTGCAATTGAACCACACCCGGATGTCCCAAATTTTCCCTCTCCTTCTCTTGCTTTGCACGAATGTAGAGAATGACACAGCATTCTGAGCACAGACGATTTTTTTGAAATAAGGAAGGGTTTTCAACCGGGGTGTCGAGCCTACCACAAAACACAGCGGAAGGACTCAAACAAAGAAATAAAAGGCACACGACCTAACACAACGAGACACACTTGGAAAAGACTCAAAGCCAAAATTGAGACCGACAAATCAAAAGACACGACACACGGACATGTTTACAAAAAGACCTCAAATCTCGAGGAGCCAATTCCTCTGGGTATTGTTCCCACCCTTTCTGATTTGTGATACTCACATCACTCGGCCCTCATGTTCGGTTTTTCTCTCGAAACCCTTTTCTCACTTTTCTCTCTGCTTACACCTCTCTATTCTTTATTCTCTCATTTTTTTTGTCCCTCCCCAGGGTGGTTAATGGATGAATAGGAAGTCGAAGGTTCACACCCAGCACTGTTAGCTCACGGCTATTTCTCCCAGTGAATAGAGCGCCTTTCTGGCAAGTATGTTGACGGGGGAAAGACAGAAGACCTGACTCAATTGTGCCCCTAGTTCGTCACTTTGACCATTTTTTGTTTTCTTCCTAAAACAGTTTTGACCAAAATGAGAGTTGGATTAACATACTTGTTCGATTTATGATTTGAAAATCATGCAAATCGGGCTGTGAGCACTGAAAATTTTCCTTTTGGGTCCAAACATGGTCCGATTTTGGAAAATGAAACAGTTTTCGAGAAAATAAGTCAACCTCAGTGAAAATTTTCAAAAACTATTTTTGCAAACAATCAACGCTCAACGAGCGCGGAACTTACCCTCGAGATATGCAACCTCGGATCGGAGGCAATGGAAAATTGCCCCTGGCTTAAAGGGGGGAACACGGCAATGGAAAGTTGCCCCTGGTTTGGACGGTAACTCAGGGCAACTTATGGCACCGCATGGCAACGGAAAGTTGCCCCTTGTTTGGATGATACTGCGGCATTTTGTAAGCCAGTCCTCGTTGACGACGATCGGATCCTCAGACGCGGAAGAGACGAAGATGGTTTGAATCAATATATGGACACAGTCACCTGGAAGGTGTTGGTGGTTTGGACTTCAAGAGGAAGTTAATCACGTAATTCCGGGTTGCTGGAACCGAGACCTTGGATTCGAAGGAGGCAAAAGTAATCAAAACCATGACATGGATTGAGACGCTATGGAAGCGTTGGGGCTGGACTTCAAGATGAAGTTGCCTACGTATCCCAAACATGGGAATCAAGCCTTACGTAGTTCCGGTTAAGGTACACTCGGGTATTTTAACCTTCACTGTTTAGGCTCTAACTTTTGCCAAGGTGCCCAATGCGGGTTTTCGACCTTGCGAGCTATGTTCTTCTTTTTCTTTCTTTTTCTTTTCTTTTGCATTTTCATTTCTTTTCTTTCTTTTCTTTTGCTAGTCTTCATTCTTTTCTTTTCTCTTTTTTTGCTTCTTTTTTTCTTTTTTCTTTTCTTTTCTTTTTCTTTTTCTTTGCTCTAACTTTTGCCTGGGCCGCCCTTCCGGGTTTTCGGCCCAGCGAGCCTCTCAAAGGGTAAAAAGTGTAGCAAGCCCATGCCAAATGGTTTTGAGATTGAAGCCTTTCTGTGTCGAGGAGAATGACTGTTCTGTTGATTTGCAGAAAAGTCCATCATAGCTACCTCACGGGCCTTGCCTGGTGGGATCTGATCTTCTTAATCTGGCTTTGGTGCCTCTTGCTCGAGGGATGCCTCAAAATGGGCCACACAGGCGTTTCATGACACTGAATGTTTTGAACGGATTCCAGGTTTGAAACAGATAAATTGAATCTTGAGGTTGAGAGCGATCTTGGGCTGCACAATCTCAAGAGCGATTCCACACAAGTCTTCACAAGATTGCGCAAGACATTTTGTTTTTGAAAGTTTTTAGGAAAGTGACAAATCATTCGCGCTGAAGATAGTGTGGAACCAGTCCGGTTCGAATCAGGATCCTTCTTAGTACTTACGCCGACAAGCATGATTTCATTCATTAAAAGCTTAGCATGCCCCTCTTTCTCTCAAAATGATTAAAATTTTACAAAACCCGAGGAATTACTTCCTCTTCGTTTTCATTACCGCAGTGTTCGAAAAGGGGCTTTATGAAAAGCTTAGGTCATTACGACGATGTTTAAGACACAAGAGAGTAGGCGAAATGTACTGTCGTTCCATTCACATCTTCTGGCACGGCCGACTCAAACAGCAACAAATACGGAACGTGATAGCCACAGCTGTTTCATTCAGATTCTCTGATTGCGACTGGCTCCTCAACCGAGACAGATTCAAAAGGAAAAACAACAGGATAATTACAAAATGATGTTCGAGGCAACAACCTCGGAATCACCTGACATTCTATATAAGAGGGACCGACTCATTACAACAAGACAGACCCTGTTAAGCAAAAAAAACTGACTCAATACAGAGAGACAGACTTAAGACAAAACAAAAGACTGACCTGACACCCAAGTCAGAATTTACAAAATTAATCATTAACAGATGCCCAAAAATGCATGCCAAACGCCACATCCAAAAATGTGCCAGGCACTGCCCGTAAGCGGTTCACCTTCTGATTACATACTCGCGGTATCTGTGTCCTCAAAATCCAACAACTGGGTGGTGACGGACTTTGCTGAGGTGGAAGGGAGGATAACCTCATTGTCAATCAAATCTTGACCTCATGACGGAGGCGGAAACAATTGTCGGTAGCATGGCTTGTCTGCTGGTGGTACGCACAGTACTGTGCAGGGTCATGAGTATCAGAGAGATTCTTCGGGAGAGGCCGAGGCTCCAGGGGTTTAAGGTGTCCCCTCTCGGCAAGGAATCTGAAGTGCCTTGGACAATGGCATTAGAGAGCATGGAAGACCCTGCGCCCTCGGGGTAGGTACTTTGAGAGCCTGAGCACTCTTGCTAGATGCACTAGCGAACGGATCGGCGGGTGCAGCCTTGGATTTCTGATCCTTTCCGGATGCGAGGTTGGGAGCAGGGAAGAACTGTTTTGGCATGACGGGGCCTATCCCGGTTCTCTGATTGACTGGAATTGCCCTCAGGTGGAGTGGGGAAAGCATCCTCCACAGTTTTTGACATAACCGCGGATATCTGTTGCTTGTTCATCCCCCCGACTTTCAAAGTCTCTACTGCCCACAGCAGTTGTTCGATAGGGTCGATGTCTGTCTTCGTCTTGCCTTTGTCTCTGGCCTCAGCCTGATCTAGAGTTTGGTTTGATGCGTCGTTGCCATAGCTGGAGGTCATCTCCGGTTGGCTGAGTTCAATTACAATTCGTCCCAATAGCGAGGGCTCTTGGGGTATAAAGCCTCCGGCATATGGTGCAGCTGGTGGCGAAGCAGACATCCCATAGGTGAGATCCGCCACGGATCTTTGAAGATCACCTATCATTCCTATTAGTTCAAATATAGTAGGCTCGCGAGCCTGATATAGTTGAGGGGTCCAAATTGGGTGTGCGGTAGGCGACCTGGGCAAATGCGGCATATCAACATTAGCCTCACCTTGTGGGGTGATTCCTTGACTCAACGCGGCCGTCATGACCACAATCTCTTCTGAATTCTGCGTCATGCTCAGTCCTGCCTCAGTAAGGAGAAGACACTAGCTATTCTGGATTGACCCTCTGAATCTCTGAACTGAAACGGAAAATAAGCAGTATTTCAGCCCCAAATAGATCAAACACGGGTGTAGCCGAACAACTGCACTCTACTACTGATCACGGTTCCCCAGAATCACTGTTCAAAACTGAACTGATACCCGCAGACATAACTGATTCTCAACAATACTGAAACTAGTGCCCTCGGGCCTGATGCTCAAACTTTGCAAACTGATATATGCGTTCCCTGCAGAGATATACTCTAAAAGCACATAGCAAGTAAAAGAGAGCCAATACACCCCTATGTTGGGGTAGGGTTTCCCTGTCCTATTTTGTCAGGAGCTAGGGTTTCACTACGCACGCAGCGACTTCAAACAACCTATATCGGGTAAGCAACCTGTCCTAGTTTGGAATGGTCACTATGGATCCGAATATGCATTAGGTCGAATGGTCAAAAAGGGTAACCCGGTAAAACCGGGGTTTGTGTTCCCATACTGGCAGAGCCCGCAACCGATCAGCCTTATGGTCATGCCTTGACAAGACAAGCCTCCAGCAAACCGCTCAGGAATAGCAGATGGCCAACACGGTGTCCTAGGCGCACCAATGCACATGCAATGCAAAGACACACATAAATGAAATCAAAACAGGATATCATGAGTTCGAGTCAAGCTCTCTAAAATCCCCAGCAGAGTCGCCAGAAACTATAACAGCGCCCGCGAGGGAACTCGCCGCTACTACAGTTCAGACTCCCTTTTTGTTTGTTGCGGTTCGTAATCTGAACCAAAGAGTCCAACTCTGGCAAATCGTTTTGAGAAAAATAGATTTTGAAAAGAAGTACCAAACATGGACTGCTTTGCCAGATACAGAGTCGCCACCTAAATATTTTTAAAATGGGAAATTTAGGAAACCCTGACTCGGTGCCGAAGGCCACGTGTCCGTCATCACCAAAGTTGTCTTGGCTCGGGAGCTTGGGTACGATCGGGGAAGGTCAGCTATGAGCACCTCTTTTCGCCCGGTCCGAAGACCGGCCTTTACTAACCGTGATATCCGATTTTGAAAACATTACGTGTTCTTATTCCGGTTATTAGCCTAGAATTACTATGTTATGCGTACAGCAAACAAGTATAGACTAGATTGCCTAATTTGGAAATAAGCATTGCATATCCGTTTGTTTTGAAAGCGTTTCAGAATTTGCTACTCGCAAGTAGGCTAAAACACGAATTTCAACGAGTTTTTCCAACTCAAACAATCCAACCTTCACCCACAGGCATTCAAACAGTTTATCTCATATAAGCATTTAGCCGCATGGTAATCATACTGTCATGTTAACATTCACACGCATGCGATATGCTAAAGCATAAATACTTACATTGTACTCCGTGCCAAAACAATAAACTAGTTAGCAAACATGCGTGCCCTAGTTCATGTTAGAGTGACTAATGCATCACATACAGAATGTGATTTGGATAGGCTCGGCTAACCGTAAAATGGCATGTGTAATGCAATCATTCGACGCACGTATTCAAGTTAAATTTGAAGATACAATGCGGTTTGTATGATGTACCGAGCCCGGTGCATGTCAACAAATGCAGGGATGCACGCATGCATTACATGAGGTATGCTAAAATAAACGTGCCCTAATCTACCATCATAAGCGGGTAAATAAAAGGGAAGAAAGAAGTGGGGGTTGGGAGACATACACACCGCTCACCCACACTTATTACAGATTCGCCCTCGCTCAGAGGGACCAAATAAATAATACAAATTAATTAACTACGCAAGCTAATTAAATATTACAAACTAATTAAATTAACTAAACAAAATAATTAATCTAATTAAAACAGTAAAGCCCTCGGGAAGCGGGTTCAATGCATGCGCGCTCGGATTCCGCTCGGAATTGCACTGCCATGCCTAGCCTGCCTCTGTTTTCCTTGCTCTGCCCCTCTGAAGACTGCCAAAGTCTCAAGGATGCCTCTCTAGATACTGGAGAATACCACCGGCTGAATAGAATTACCACCAGCAGTGAATTGTGGTCACCGGCACAAAATTCATCCATCGGCTGTTGATTGACTGTCGGTCGGCACTAAATACTGCCGGCCGGCAATGAGTTCCTGCAGAACCTGCAACTCACAGCAGCAGAGGACAGAATCTTGCATGGCAATGCTATTCAAGCTATGTATACACCAAACACATTCCTTATCATGTTTGTGACTCAAAGAAGGATGTGCCTCGATTCTCGGACCACCAATCACGCATTTCCATGCATGATGGCCCAAAGAAACAAGTGTGCACTTTCAATTTCAAATGCAAGCAAACCATGTAATCACACAAGGAAGCCTAACCTCTATCACACTCACTTCAAGAGGCCGAGCATGCACAATGCGATGCAATCCTAGACATGTTGGCTAGCATGCAATATGGACAATGCAAGGCACTTATACAAACATACAAGCAAGCATGCAAGGCAAGCATGCAAACCAAATAAAAGAGGGACTTAAACATGAATTAGGCAACTCCAAATAGGCCTAAAATCAGTAGCCAAAGTGCCCAAAAATGAAGGCTAAGCACACACACACGCATGCACATGTTAAGGCACAAACCCAAGCATTAAACAAGCAACTCTCAAACACACTTGAAAGAGGCTAAACATGGACACTTGACATGGAATGAAAAGCTTCAAAATCATGTCAAAATGTGGTGCCAAACCAACCCAAATGAGACAATCATAAGCATGCAAGCATGGTCCAGGTACTTGAGGCAAGTCATGAAACTTTGAAGTACATTTATCACAACAAACATGGCATGCATTAAACAACTAAAAAAAACAGATTTTTAGCATGTTAAAACAAGGCCAAAGGACTACTTAGATGACATCTAAG
This sequence comes from Camellia oleifera, assembly GCA_022316695.1. Taxonomy (NCBI): domain Eukaryota; kingdom Viridiplantae; phylum Streptophyta; class Magnoliopsida; order Ericales; family Theaceae; genus Camellia; species Camellia oleifera. The sequence continues at coordinate 131,752,595 of CM039307.1, forward strand.
TGGCTCAAATTCAAAGGCATGCACCATGGTCAAAACATAGGGCATACAACACATGCTCTCAAAGCAACAAAGAGGCAACTAAGGCAAGCATATGAGCATGCCAAAGGGACTGAAATTACATGTTGGATGGTTCCAAACCACCAAAATGATGCAATCAACACATGCTACACACTCGCATACTTGAAGCATACAAGCCCGACAAGCCACAAATGCAAAGGAGCTATACTAAGCATGCCAAAATCGATCCAAACAACTATGGACAGACCTAAAGCATGGCAAAATAAGCACAAAACATTCACAAGGCTAAGCCTAAAACATGCTCGAACAAAGGCTAACAACCTAAGGCATATTAAGGCAATTACAAGGCATTACATGGTAGGTATGCTAAGCATGCATGGTGTACCAAAACCAACACACAACATGATTATATTATGGTATAATAAGCATGAAATGCAGCCTAGACATGATCAACACACACTCTAACATAGGCTACCTCAAGAGGCCAAAAAAGGTCCCTTTCAAGGACAACAAGGAGAGGGGGTGGCCCTCCCCTTTTGGAGACTTCAAGGCACCATCTCCACCACTGAAATCCCTCAAGATTTCAGTGGTGAAGAGGCCCAAACACCAAAGTCTCGAAACTTGCACAAAATAGCACAAAATGAGGCCTTACAAGGCCTAAGAGGGGTCAAACTTCCCCAAAGCACAAAACACTCTTAATAAACTATCAAGAGGACCTAAAAATAGAACTTTTTTATGTTATACACTAAACACAAAAACAGCTCTAAGATAGGTAGAAATAGGATGCAAAAATGGAGAATAAAAGGGAAGTTTCTTACCCTTGAAGACCACCTTCACAAAGGATGCTCCAACAGCCCTTCTTTGCTTGAATCCACCTCCAAAACACTCAAACAAGCCTCCAAGGGTCTCAAGTCCAAGAGATGGTGTGTTAGTGTGTGTATGTGAGCAAAAGTGACACAAAACACACACTTATGGAGATAGGAAATATTTCTAACCCTAACCCTAGAACTCAAGCTTTACCAAAGCTGTCTAAAATGTCTCAAAAGTGTCTAACCCTCATGCCAAGAGAAGACCCTCTCCTATATAGGCAATTCCCTCTTGTAAGGCTTACAAAACAAGCTATCCAAGAGGGAAATCCCCCCATACACGTGTATGGAGGGGAATGGGGCCGGTGCCAGCTATCACAGCTGGCACAAAATATTTACAAAAAGTGGATGAACAGTGGTCGGCCGCTCAAAATTGTCATTTTGACAAAATGGAGTGCCGACCGGCAACAAAGAGTGCCGACCGGCAATATATATTGCCGGTGGCAACAAAAACCAGCCGGTGGCCTCTCGCTAGTGCCGGTGGTGTGTGGGGATGCCTCAAAAGGCATTCCCTGCCCTTCCAAGGCAAAACACAAGTGTTTGGTGCAAAACCAGACACAAAACAGTCGAGTTCGGAGATCCTGAGACAAGGCGCGTAGCCGAGAACTCCGAGAACTCCAAACAAACACAAACATGGATAATCACCGAGTGTTCAAACGGTGACGTCCAAGTCCTCAAGACGGTCAAAAATGGGGTGTCTACACCTGCCAAGAGCATCATGCAGGTGGCGGCCCAAGTCGGCAATCCTGCCGACGGTCTGCAAGAATAAGGGATCATTAGATACCTTTATAAAAAATAAATTCAGAAATAAATATAAGATTCCTACCAGGAGTGCCGACTGTGCAGATAAGGCTACGGACAAAATATCCGGCACGGCGCAAAAGGCTGCACTATCAGCCGACAAGGAAATCGAAGCCGCCAAGCTCAACGCAATGGCTGGATCCTCAATGGCAGAAGCATTGGAAGAAATCGGCGTATCTCTAATCTTTGGCTGAATAACAAAGGGAGCAACCACGTCCGATTCTTCAAGGTGAGGCTGTTTGTCAGAAGGACTAGCTTCTGAACTGGCTTCCCCCTCGGCGCTGCGTTTTTGGCCGCGCTCCTCCGGAATTTGCCGTTCTTCAACGGCCCGCTGTTCACCCCCTTTTTTCGTTTCAACCGGCATAACCTGAACCAGCCCTTCAACAATGGGTACGGAGGCCTTAGGCAAGCTGGGATCAGATTCGCCGGCCTCGGCCTTTTGACGAGCAGCCATTCGCTCGGCGTTTCTCCTACGCGCCATTTGCGAAAGGCTTTCCTTCGCCATACCTTCGAAGAAATTGCCGGGTAGGTCGCCCAAATTTGCAAAAATGTCTCCGGAAGACTTCTGCCCAACCCGACGCGGATAGTGAAAGCTAATCGAGTCCGGCAACCTCAAACGCCAAGCGCACGGCCTCGTCAACTTCTTCGGCCTCCTCAGTGAATCCTCTTGCCGGATCGGCAACTACTTCTATTACCGGCTCTGCGTCTCGCCCCGAATCAGAATCTTCAAGACCGATATGCCTGAGGTTCTTGTAGCTGGGGAAGATAAGAGCTGAGAGCTGCTGATCGCCGGATGGAATCAAAATGTTGTCCGCAGCCGAGAACGTGGTATAAGTGGGCTCGTACCAAAGTAAAATGTGGGCGGCTCTCCCCTGTTTTTGCATGTTTGGGCGGCCAAAGTAGTCGAGTGCAATCTTAATATCCCTAAGGACCGCAAAAGATGAGTGATTAAGGAAAGAAAGTTGATTAAAAGATAAATCATTAAACACAAGATACTACGTGGCAACATGGGTCACCCTTATGTCTGGGAATGGGGTCTAGGCGATCTTCGCCTTCAGCGAACTCCCAATTACCTCGGACATCGACCATTACATCGTCGACCCTCTTACCAGAACTGGCAAGCATAGTCACCAAATGATGGTCAGTATCCTTGGCCCTAAGGAAGTACCGACCCAGCCGACCAGAGGATTTGGCTAAAGCGTAGCAGTGCCGAATGGCCGAAATTCCGAGATCGATCCTAAGACGTCGATTCAATTCTATAACACCCATAATGATCCGAAAGAAATTTACATTTGGTTAAGAAGGAATCAACTCCAATAGCGAAGGACAGCCCTAAGTAGTGGATGTAGGGGGAAACGGACTCTGCCTTCTGCTATGGACAGGAGGGGGAATACGATTGTATTCTGATCCTCCCTCTCCATATCCAGAGTACTGTCCGTTACAAGAGTTAGATGGACGTCATCGGGAATGGAAAAGTGTCGCCGGAATCCGGAAATACGACTCTCAGAAAGGAGGTCCTTCAAGTGTTTAGCCATTTCGACGGGGACCCAAGGATTCGCCGAAAGTAAAAATGATAAACAGAAAATAGGGCTACAAAGGAAATGAAAGAAAACTTATGAAGAGCAGATGATGCAAAGGTAGACGGACGAAAGTTGCAGAAAACGCGAATGAGAGAGGGGATGCGTGCTGGCGGTCCAAACGTATCAGATGATCAACGAAGCGTGTACCAAAAGGGACTGAAGTTTCAAATCGCAATAAATGCGAGAGACGCATGAATGAAGCGGGAAAGTGCAATGATAAACGAAAAGGCGGGCACCTTCTGACATTTCCTGACGCCTTGGGATATGCGAAGCCGCCCGATCTGTGGTGGGCTCTTTGAATTCTAAATCAAACACGCCGATTAACTACCGTCAATAGGGAGTTCGAGGGGCAATTGTGGGAGCCGAATATATGGCTAAATCGGAAAGGGTATGTTTTAGTACTGACACTAACCGGACGTCCAGCAAATATTAATCGGCCCCATCCTGCGAGACTAGGATGGGCTGAATACGATACGTAAGCCGATTAAGCCGATTGAAAAAGATCGTTAGGGGCCGAATATAAGAACGAGTAATGATTGAAAACCAAGCTCAGGCCTCAAGGCCTCAGGAGGAACAGATATAAATAAAGAAGCAGCGTTCTTGGAATGGTATGTAAAAAAAGAAACACTTCACTAAATTAAGTAAACAAGCTTTCTTGAGTAGAAAAACTAACTTGCCCGTCGGAGTGCTAATCCCGGCACCCCCGACCGGAGTATTTGTGTTTGCAGGTGACTAGCTGAGTATCAAGAGCAACTCCCAGGATCTGAAGAGTATTTCCAAAACCACTTCCCCACACAGAGCTTTGGTTGGGTCAAGAACAAGTTAGGCGTAGAGATCGGATACGGGAAAACAAGCCCTGAACAAGAACAAACCGACGTCCATGGCGAATCCTAACAACCAAAATGTATCTACTCCTATCTTTAATGGTGAAAATTTTGATTTTTGGTATGTGAAAATGAGAACTATTTTTGTCTATACGGATCTTTGGGATCTTGTTAAAAATGGGTTCGAGGAACCTAAAGGTGAAGGAGCTTTGACAAATCCCCAAAAGAACCAATTAAAAAACAAAGGAAGAAGGATTCAAAGGCTTTCTCTTTTATTCAACAAGGAGTTTCAGAAGCAATCTTTCCAAGAATTATCAATGCAACAAAAGCGAAGGAGGCATGGGATATTCTTTAGAAAGAGTATAGAGGCAGCTTGAAAGTAAGAACCATTAAACTTCAATCATTGAAAAGAGATTTTGAAATTTTAAAAATGAAGGATATGGAATTGTTGAAGGATTATTTTTCTAGGGTTATGGAACTTGTAAACCAAATGAAAATTTATGGGGATAATATTACTAATCAAAGAGTTGTTGAGAAAATTTTGATAAGTTTGCCGGAGAAATACAATCCTATTATTGATGTCATTGAAGAAACTAAAGATCTTGCTGATTTGAGTATTGAAGATTTGATGGGTTCAATTAAAACATTTGAGCAAAGGTTGAGTAGGCAATCTGAAAAGTCAATTAAAAGTGCCTTTCAATCCAAGCTTAATGTTAGCACCTCTAATTCCCAAGGAAGAGGAAGAGAAAATGCATACCCAGAAGTGCTTTTCATATCATTAACAATGATGCCTTACAGTTGGAATGGACATTTATAAAACTCCAAGGTTTTCTTTTATTGGAATTGAATATGGGTTTTCATGGTTTAAATGGTCTTCAGACTCCGACTTTTTCTTCTCTTCATCTCTTTGATGGTTTGCCGTTGAAATGGCTATATAACTTTACAAGGTGTTGTTCTCTTTGACCATAATAACTTCTTCAATCAGGGAATAGACAATATTTGATTAATGGATTTTGATATCTTAATGGTAAAATATTAGTTTCAAATAATTCCTGCAATCTGAAAATTATAGCAAGGATATGATTGCCTAAGTTTTGATTTGTTTTTGTACTGGGATGTGGGGCTTGTGGGGAACATGGTGAATGTTGCTGTGTTACTTTCACTGTTTTCTCCATGAACTTGAGTACCTTGCAGGATTTTTCCATTTTAAATTCTGCATTTTTTTTTCCCTTCAGTTGATTTCAATCTGTGTTCCTTTGCGCTTCAATGTGATAGAGTATACACTTATTTTTCCCTTTTTTGTTTTGACTTGAATGTAAGCGCTTTGAACCATATATGTGTGTATATATATATTTTGTGGTTTATGAAATTGCATTATTGTTCTTTTGTTTGTTATGAATAAATAGAGTAACTTATTATACTCAATTCAATAAAGCCTTTCCCTGAATACTGTCTTGCCATTTTACCTAGTCTATTATCCCAATATACCATTCTACAATGTTTTTTCTCATTATTATGACCCCATTTAATTTTAATCTTCCCCTTTCCCTAGCATTACCCTTACTGGTAATCTTTGTTTGTCGACAGGATCTCTTCTAATTCTTGCAGTGCCTGAGCTTAAGTGATTGGCAAGTGTTCATTTGTCCAGGCTTCTTTTGGACCGTGAAAGATATTTGGTAATGCTTGTGTTTTGCATTTGTTGAGTTTCTAGCATGATCTCTAAGATATGGTGTTGCAGAAGAGACTAGACTATGGATTTAATGGTTATCAGGTGCCTCCCACACCTCGAGCTACCAGATCAGCTAGGGTAAATATAACTTCCAATCTATCCCATTAACCCTTCTAATTTTTTTCTCTTCTGCTCTACTTTTTGACTTCTAATTTTAATTCCTTCTCTTGTTTTAGAGGAGGGTCCCATTTAGGAAGAATGTTGATGACAATCAAAATATGCGCATTTGACTTATTGGCTACTATAGCTGGCAAGTTGTTGTTGGAGGGAGAAAATTCTCCTAGTTCTGGTAATGCATTAACTGGAAAAGAACTGTGCACAATTGTGAAAGATTCATTCAAGAAAGAGCAGAAGGATGAAGATAATCCTTCAAAGGCTGAACCTTGTGATTGAGGAAGCTATGATAGGAGCTTTTTCTTTTTCAGAGCTTGCTTCTCATGCTCCTGCTCTACGTCATAGTTTAAAGGAATTTTCACATACTCATATTGATGATTTTTGGGGACTTGCCTCTGTAATAACAACTTCTGATTGCTCGGAGAAGGTTGGTTCTGCTGAGAAGTTAAAAAGCAAGATTCAACTTGGAAGCTCTGCCAGCAAATTAGAAGTAGCTTCCTCTAGGTACCAGGAGTCCTGTGATTTTACAGTAAGGAATGAAAATAAGAAACAGATAAAAATAGAGTCACCAAAGACTAGAAATGCATTAAATGTTACCAAGGCTGATATCTGCAGTTCGGATGATCTGGCAGTTAGGGATAGGAAACCTCCTGCTTTAGTTAGTGTAAACAATAGGGTGAAGTTACCTTCATGCATTGATCAAATTCCTAGTAGTTCTTTTGATACATGTCGGGATGATGTAAAGTTAGTTATTAGAGATGATGACAAAAACTCTTCTGGGTGCTCTCAACCTAGCACCACAACAAAGACCTTCAGATCACCACTATGTATTGGCAACCGGAGAATAAGGAAGTTATTCTTATCCAAATATTGGAAAGTAACTCCAAAACTGAAGGATGAGGAACATTTTAATGCCGGTATGTAATTGCTTATTATTTAATTGTATTAGTTTCCCTCTCAATTTAATTGGATACATCATGATTTTAATTTTAATGGCTCTTATTTAGTTGAACATTATGATTATGTCTCCAGATTCAGAAATAAAGCCTGTCTACCATAATAGGAAGATTTGTTACAAATGCCGAAGGTCTCAAAGGGATTATCCTTTCAAAAAGAGGAGACTTTATGACCGTAGCTCGGTATCAAATTTTGAAGGAATTAGTAGTGAGGGAATATGTAGTTCACCTAGGAAGGGGTTTAGTTGTGATGCTTCTGGTTCAAGTGCAACACCACGTGGAGGTTTATTTACATCCCTTTCTTTTCTCTTCTTCTTCTTCTTTAATTTTTTCCCTGGGATTTAGTATATTCTGTTAATATTTCTAACTCCTCATGCTGCCTCTGGGATATCAGCTTGTGTAGCAGGTCAACACACATCCTTCCAATCGAGGGATTCCCATGGTATGAGAGCCTTTGATGGCATGATTCATATTTACACTTTTGACTTGATTGTTGTTTGTCATTCGAAGAGGTTCTTACATGAAGATATCTTTCCTTTTATTCAGTGAAGCTTAGGATCAAGTCTTTCAAGTTCCAGAACTCGTTATTAAGATTCCAGAATCTGCAAATGTTGGTTCACTGAAGTTATGCCATATATGAACATTAATTTTGATTTAAATATCTTCTCTTTACCTCAACCCAAACATCGTAGTGAATTCTGCTTTTAGCACGCTGAACTCCGTCTTTGTTGTTCTGCAGAGAACAGTTATGGATGCAGTGACTGCTATACTTGAGGGTGGACTATGAGTTGGTGTACTTCTTCAGGGAAAGAAGATTAGAGATGATAACAAAACTCTACTGCAGACTGGAATATCTCATAATAACAAGCTTGATGCTTTAGGTTTTTCCTTAGAGCCTAACCCTTCGCAAGCTCCCCCATCTCTGTGTCATGAAGATCGTCCATTTCTATTGGCTTGTGGCACACCTCAGCCTCTAACAAGGTAATTTAGATGTACCATGACTTCAGTTAATGTTAGCTCATAGCTTTTTAGTTGTTTCCATGTTGGTGTTATACATAATTTGGATCATTAATCTTTTTGCTTTGTGGATCTGCCATCTTTTTCATTTTTTTCCTTCAATTTGATTTACGATATGTGGTATCCTAAGTGTATAGAGCTTTAAAGGGTACTTTTAAATTTTAATTGGAAATTGGAATCCAAGCTCTCGGGTTCTTCCTGCACCACGTACTTTTTTTTTTAGGTCAGTTGTCTCTGAGCTGATAAGATGTAATGCTGTGTCATCAGGTACCCACCTGCACCTAGTGTAGTACATAACGTTGTTCAACAGAGAACTGCTGATACCTTACCAGATCCTCCATTATCAAGTTTGGGAAACTTTATTGAAAGTGATCATGATTCGGCACCCTCTCCTTGTTGGGATATATCTCCTTATTGGAGTTTGAGACCCAATTGGTTTGTTAAAAGAATTCTAATTTGGTTTCGTTTAGGTATAATATATTTTATATATATTATATTTAATTTGTAGAAACCTAATTCAGTTTGGTAACAACTAGGGGTTTGATAAATAAAAAAAAAAAAACCCCTAGATTCACAATATATATATATATATTGGTTTAAGTGGTTCCACGGTAGCAGCAAAATTCGGTGGGTGTGGTTTTTGATCCTAATGTTTGGAAGTTTCATTGATTTTAAGGTTTGGTTGCTTTGAAGCATTATTTGTATGCTTTCGGCTGGTGCTTGGAAGGTAATTTGGATTATTATTTTGGGTCTTCTACAACTCTGTTTCGAAGACTTTTGTTCATTTATTTGGTGAGGTCTTTCCTCTTGTTTATTTGTGATTATTTGGAATTCACCTAAGGGTGGTTTTGTGAGACCATTCGTGTCTCATTTGTAATCGTTTGGAAACTTTTTGGTTGATAGTTGTAGACGTCCTCGAACGCATCCCAGGCGAGGAGTGCGAGCCCCTCCCCCGTTCTGGTTCGATATCGGGTCTACTACAGTTCAAGGACTCAAATGTCACGGTTCTTCATCTTGAACCAAAGAGTCCAAATCCGGCAAATCGATTTTGAAAACAGATTTTTGAAAGAAGTGCCAAACATGGACTGCTTTGCCAGATACAGAGTCGCCACCTAAATGTTTTTTTTTTTTAATGGGAAATTTAGGAAACCCTGACTCGGTGCCAAAGGCCACGCGTCCGTCATCACCAAAGTTGCCTCGGCTCGGGAACTTGGGTACGATTGGGGAAGGTCACTTCGTGAGCACCCCCGCTCGCCCGGTCAAAGACCGGCCTCTACTAATCATGATATCTGTCTTTGAAAACATTGTGCGTTCTTATTCCGGTTATTAGCCTAGGTTACTACGTGATGCGCACAGCATACAAGTATAGACTGAGCCGCCTGAATTGGAACAAAACACTTCATGTTTGTTTTTGAAAATGGTTTGATGGTGCTACCCGCAGGTAGGCTAAGACGTGGATTTGCCACCCTTGGGTGGGCTTAGAAAAACGTGATTTTGCCACTATCTAGTGGGCTTAAAACAAACATTTGATGAATTGTCCAATCCGAGTAACCCAACCTCCACCCACAGGCATTCAAGGCAGTTATATCGCATAAGCAGTTAGCCTCATGGTAAGCATGCTATTCATGGCAGTCACTCACACGCATGCAAGGATGCTAAAGCATAAAAACTTACCGAGTACTCCAAGCCAAAACCGAAACTCATTAGAAATCCATGCATGATCCTAGATACACAGAATTGCCTAATGCAACACATGCAAAGATGTAAACTATAGCAGGCTCGGCTATTCTAAACATGGCATGTGGAATGCTACGACTAACACGTATTTAATTTGGAATTAAAATACAAATGCAGTTTGTATGATGCGCCGAGCTCGGTGCGTGCAAAACAGATGAATGATGCAAACATGCTGTCATACTGTATGCTAATTGAAATATGCCCTAATCTAACCATCATAAGCAGGTAAATAAAAGGGAAGAAAGACGTGGGGTTGGAAGACATACATCACACTCACCCACACTTATTACAATTATGCCCTCGCGCAGAGAGTCCGAATAAATATACAGTCCCGAATGAAAGAATAGTACAGTCCAAATAATACAATCCAAATAATGTACAAATTCCTAATTAATTTACAAATTAACTAAGAAAGCTGTAAAGCTGGCATGCAAGCCAGGGACTGCCTTGATTCTGCTTCGGATAATGGAATGATGCATGTTTGGGCTGCTTTGCGCGGAAATCCACTGGAATGCCCCAATTAGCCTCTGTTTTGCAATGATTCTTGAAAAGCGCGCCAAGCCTCGGAAGACCGCTGATTCTTGATATGCTGCAACAGAGAGCAGGAAAGGGGCATAACAATGTATTTTCACAAATGTATGCATGTCTCGATCCTCGTGCCACCAATCACGCATATCGATGCAGGATGGTCGAGGAGCCGAATTGCACAACTCAATATGAAATGAATGCATATGAAAACTACAACAAAACCTAACTCCATCATGGATAATCCGGAGTGTCGGTGACTTGGGAATTGAGACACGTTCCGTCACTCGGAGTACGGAACGCACCTCGTTTCCCGTGCCCGGGCTAACTCCTATCCCGAACACGATGTAATATGCATGATATGCATGAAATGCAACTAATATACAACCTAGTATGCGCAATGCTATGAAATGACAAACACGATGCACGAGGTAATACACAACCGAGCATACACAATGCTATGGATGAAATGGCATACGCAATGCAATAATGGGCTTACACCAACATGAGAGAACCTCAGCCACACTCACATAGGAGGCCATTAGATGAAAATGAGACAACTCGAAATACGTGCACGCATGCACGCAAATCGAGGACCGACCCTCAGGCACCGAAATGCCACTCTAATGAGACATGGCAAAGACATAGAATATGATATGCAAACATGCAAAAATCAGTAGAAAAATGAGGGGTAAAACAGCCCCGAAACATGGCGAAATGAAACTCGATACAAGGAATGAGTCCCAGAACATTGAATTAAGCACATGAAATGGCCTATAGCTATGCAATGCATGCAAAATTTGGGCATGAAATGAAAAGGAAGAAGCAAGGAAGCCCCAAAATAAGCATTTTTACAGTACAAAACATGGCCAAACAGTAAGCGCAAGTAGGGATAAAATGGCATACAAAAATGGCTCCGCAAGGGAGGCAATGAAGCAAGTGGTAGATGCAAAGCACAAACAGGAAAATACCCTTCTACAACACTGAAGAGGGACCAAAAATATGAACGTAGATGAAAAGCCCCAAATCAGTATACAAACATTCTCAAAATGCAATGCAAGATATAGGCCAACAAAGGGGTATAACATGAAGTATACAAAAAATTCATCAAACAGCCAAAGACCCTTAATGAAACATGCCAAGAAGGTCAAAATATGGCCACTTTAAGTTCTGATCATGGCCTAAAAACAGAAGCAAGGTGAGCTAACAAAGCATGCAAAAATAGGGACCAAAGAGGGGTGATGAAGCAAGTGATATATGGAGGTCCCAAACAAGGTTGAGCCCTTCTTCAATGTTGAAGAGGTGCTCAAAATAGGCCTAAATATAGTTTACATCATGCTCAAAAACAGATTACACACATGCTAAAAATACCATACAAAACAATGGCATACAAGAGGGTATTGAAACAAGTGCACAATGGGGGGCTCAAACAGGGTTGAGCCCTTAAAAAAACATGAAGAATGACTCAAAAAAATGACCCTTTCAGTTAGGGTCAGAGCCCAAAACAGTAAGCAAGATGGCTAAAAAAATGAGGCAAAATAGAGCTAGAAATGAGGGAAAATGGACTTACCCTTGTAGATCAACCCTTTTGTTGCTTCTTGGACCAAATTGCAGCTCCCTTGGCCTCTGAAAAACTCCTCCAAGCTGCTGAGATGGAGTAGTGGTGGTGGTGCTTGGTGGTGATGAAGAAATGAGGTGGAACTTGGGATTTTTGAGAGAGATAGAGGGAGATATGTATGTATATGCTCAAAACAATTTTTCCAACCCTTGAGAGAGAGCTGGGAGGCCAGCTATATGGACAAGAATGGGGGAGAAATGGAGGGAAAAAAGTGGAGGGAATTGGCATCAATTTTCCCTCCAAAAAGAGTTCCCTCCGGATGTAGTTTTTGGAGGAAAAACAATGCACAGCTGTAATGTACTCCCTGTGAGGAAGCTGGCCGGCCAGTTATCAAAGCTGCAGGTGGCCGGCCGGCCAAGGGGAAAAATGGTCCAGAGGAATTTTTGGCCGGCCACCACAAAAAGGTGTCCTCTCATGTGTCCTCAACAAAACCCTGTGGTTGGAAATTGGCAACTGTAAGACAGGAGAGACAACAAGCCACTTTTAGGAGGGGTTCAAAAGGTCCAAGTTGAATTACTGGCCGGCCATAAACTTTTAGGGTCCTCCCATGTGTGTACAACACAAATATGTGGTTTGGGGTTGAAGATAGTGGCCCTAGGGTGGTCAACATTGGCTCGGAAGTGAGAAAAACGGGCGTCGGAGGGCGCCGGAGGAATATAACTGGTTGCTGAGACAATTACTAGCCTCCCGCCCTTCTGTGACCTTCCTGGTGATAAAACAGAGGTACCTGCCAAAAATGAACGAAAACCAATGCAAAACGAATGTTCGGGGGCCAAAACACGCAGTTCGAGGTCCCGAAAACAGGCTGTTAAGCACCGAACGTGGCATTCGATCACGAAGTGGGTCTCCCAGGCCTCAGTGTCCCCCAAAAGGGAGTAAATGAGATGCATGCCAAAAACCGGAGCAGTCGGAGATGGTTAGGCGGTCCCAAACCGAGGCACACGGCCCGACAGCTCCGAAAACTGGGAACCGGGCTCCGAAATGGGTAAAATGGCCTACGGCCACGAAATGTAGCCCACGGCCACTGAGAGATGGTCTACGGGACCTCTCCCTCCCCTCAGGAAAAGAAACAGAGAAAACTGAGTCTGGTTCGCAAACCGAGGCAAGGTACAGAAGAGGGTTCGGAAGTCCGAAGGCAGGACTCACGGTCGCGACTCTGAGACTTCTGAACGAGCACAATATGCAACATCACCGAGCGCTCAATCTGTGACATCTGAGTCTTAAGGTCGGTCAAAAATGGGGTGTCTACAATAGTGGAATCGGATTTCGATCCCGTGGACGTACCTCACATTGAGGAAACCACGTAAAAATTCTTGTGTTGCTTTTTATTTAATTTTTTCGCATTAGTTTTTATTCCCATTGATTGATTTACTTGTAAGGAACTATATATTTTCCCTAACAACTGGTATCAAAGCTTACGGTTTATTTGGATTTATTTATTTGTGTAAATCAATGGAAGGGAATGTGGGTTGTATGTCTAGCTTCAATGGAAGCAATTGGGTAACTTGGAAAACTAAAATTGAGGACCTATTATTTTGTAAAGATTTGTATGGACCCATTGAGGGTAATAGTGGCAAACCCGAGGGTATGAAAGATGATGAATGGAATAGGCTTAATCGAAAAGCCGTTGGTGTTATCCGTCAATGGATTCATGACAGTGTGTTTCATCATGTTGCTACTGAAACTTCGGCACATGATTTATGGAAAAAATTAGAAGGCCTTTATGATAGGAAATCAGCCACAAATAAAACTTTTCTGTTTCGTAAGTTGGTTAATTTAAAATATAAAGAGGGCAGCCCTATTCCGGAACATCTGAATGAAATAATGAGTATTGTTAACTAACTTGCTTCTATGAAAATTATTTTTGATGATGAGTTACCGGATTTGATTGTACTTAGTTCTTTGCCCGAAAGTTAGGAGAATTTGGTTATGACAGTTAGTAATTCAGTGCCCGATGGAGTTATCACAATGAGTCAAGTCACTAGTAGTTTGTTGAATAAAGAAACTAGAAGAAAATCAGCGGGTTCCTCTCATTCGGAAGCATTTGTTATGAGAGGCCAAAGCAAAACAAGAGTGAGAAGTAAGACTCCTCATGGTCATGATCAAAGCCGTGACAAATCAAAAGATGGTTCTTTTTCAAAGAAAGGCATTGAGTGCTATTATTGCCATGAGAAAGGGCACATAAAGCGAGAATGCCGAAAGCTCAAGAACAAGGAGAAAAGGCGTGACAAAAGTGTGGATAAGAAGTAAGAAGACACAACGACAGTTACTACCGATGATCTCATGGTCGTTTGTGAAGATGATTGTATCAATTTTGTGGGCCAAGAGAGTAATTGGGTGATTGATTCTGGTGCTTCTTTTCATGTGACTTCTCAAGTTGATTTCTTCACTACCTACACCAAAGGAGATTATGGTTCTATTCGAATAGGTAATGAAGGTTTGTCCAAGATTATCGGCATGGGTAATGTTTGCTTGGAAACAAACTTGGACTGCAAGTTGTTGCTTAAAGATGTGAGGCATGTTCCCGACATTCGCCTCAATTTGATCTCTACTGGGAAGCTAGATGATGAAAGCTTCAACAACAAATTTGGTGATGGAGTATAAAAGCTCACAAAGGGTTCTTTGGTGGTGGCTAAGTGCAAGAAGACTCATACACTTTATTCGATGCAAGGAAAAATTTGTAAAAGTGTTGTCAATGCACTTGAAGATGATACTTCTACTGAATTGTGGCACAAGTGGCTTGGCTATATGAGTGAAAAAGGGCTACAAGTTTTATTCAAGAAAGAGCTTCTACTCGGTTTGAAAGGTACACATCTTAAAACTTGTGTTCATTGTTTGGCGGGTAAACAATATAGAGTTTCTCTTCATAAAAATGTTGCCTCTAGAAAAGAAAATGTTTTGGAGTTGATTCATTCGGATGTTTATGGTCCTTTGAAAGTTAGAACACATAGTAGTGCACTTTATTTTGTTACTTTCATTGATGATTATTTAAGGAAAGTTTGGGCTTTTCTACTAAAAACTAAAGATCTAGTTCTAGAAGTATTTAAGCATTTTCAGGCCATAGTTGAAAGAGAAACAAGGCAGAAATTGAAATGCATCCGATCAGACAATGGTGGTGAATACATTGAGCCATTTGATGAGTATTGTCGCAGCCAAGGTATTCGGCACCAAAAGACAGTTAAGATGACTCCTCAACAAAATAGCATTGCCGAGAGAATGAACCGCACCATTGTGGAAAGAACAAAGTGTTTGCTTTCACAAGCTAAATTAACAAGATCTTTTTGGGGTGAGGCAATGAAGACAGTGGTTAACGTGATCAATTTGTCTCCTTCCTATCCTTTGAATGGTGATGTTCCAGAAAGAGTTTGGACCGGTAAAGATGTGTCTTATGAGCGCTTGAGAGTGTTTGGTTGCCGAGTTTTTGTTCACATTCCAAAGGATGAGAGGTCCAAGCTTGATAGTAAGTCAAGACAATGTATTTTTCTTGGCTATGGGTGTGATGAATTCGAGTATAGATTGTGGGATCCGGTCGACAAGAAAGTCATTCGAAGCCGTGATGTTGTGTTTCTTGAAGACCAAACAATTGAAGACTTTGGCAAAGATGATCAACCGGAGCCAAAAACTAGTGATCTCATTGACATCGATCCATCTCTTTCGTCTTCAGTGGATAATGAAAATAGGGGAGATGTGCAGCCATCTCTTGAAGATGTAGATGATGATGCTATTCAAAATGAAGTTGAGCCCGAAATTGAGGAAGAGCATCCAACTCAAAAACCACCACCACAATTTGAGTTGAGAAAATCTACAAGGGACAGACAACCTTCAAGAAAGTATCCTCCCAATGAATTTGTGTTGATTTCCGATCAAGGGGAGCCTGAGAGCTACCAAGAAGCAATTGAGCATGAAAAGAAAGATGATTGGAAAAAGGCAATGGAAGAGAAGATGAATTCCTTATTTGAAAATCACACTTATGATTTAGTGAAGTTGCCTAAGGGGAGAAAAATTCTAAAAAATAAGTGGGTCTTCAAATTGAAGAATGATGGCAAGAATCTGAGCTACAAAGCATGTCTTATTGTGAAAGGCTTTGGGCAAAAGAAAGATATTGACTTTGATGAAATTTTCTCGCCAGTTGTGAAGATGTCTTCTATTCGGGTTGTGCTTGGCATGGCTACAAGTATGAACCTTGAAGTTGAACAACTTGATATGAAGACCGCATTTCTTCATGGTGATCTTGAAGAAGAAATTTACATGGAGCAACCAGAAGGTTTTGTGGAAAAAGGGAAAGAAAAATTTGTTTGCAAATTGAAGAAAAGTTTGTATGGCCTCAAGCAGGCCCCGCGGCAATGGTATAAAAAATTTGACTCTTTCATGATGAATAATGGTTTTTCTAAAACCACTTCAGACCATTGTGTGTTTGTAAAAAAATTTCCCGGATGGTAAATTTATTATTCTTTTGCTTTATGTTGATGACATGTTAATTATGGGTCAAGATTCTACCATGATTAACAGGTTGAAGTTGGAGTTGAGTAAATCTTTTGCTATGAAAGATTTTGGATCGGCAAAGCAAATACTTGGTATGAAAATTGTTCGTGATCGCAAAGAGGAGTTGATTTGGTTGTCTCAAGAAAGCTACATTGAGAAAGTTCTTGAGAGGTTCAACATGAATAAAGCAAAGCCGGTTGGTTGTCCACTTGCGGATCACTTCAAGCTTAGTTCGAATCAATGTCCTACAAGTGAGAAAGACAAGGAAGAGATGTTGAAAATTCCTTATGCTTTAGCGGTTGTTTCTTTGATGTACGCTATGGTTTATACAAGACTGGATATTGCTCACGCCGTTGATGTGGTGAGTCATTTTCTCTCTAATCTGGGTAAAGAACATTGGGCAGCGGTAAAATAGATTCTAAGGTATCTTTGAGGGACTTCGAAGGTATGTTTGTGTTTTGGGGATGGTAAGCCGATGCTTGATGGGTTCACAGATTCTGACATGGCCAGTAATGTTGATTCTAGAAAATTTACTTCGAGGTATTTAATGACTTTTGCAGGGGGAGCTGTGGCATAGCAATCTAAATTATAAAAATGTGTTGCTCTCTCAACTACCGAAGCTGAATTTATTGCTATTACAGAAGTTTGCAAAGAAGAGTTATGGTTGAAGAAATTTTTGCAAGAGTTAGGTTTGAAGCAAGAAAAGTACGTGCTTTATTATGATAGTCAAAGTGCTATTCACTTGAGTAAAAATTTTAATTTTGAGATCGAAACACATTGATGTGAGGTACCACTGGATTCGTGATGTGTTAGATTCGAAGTTGTTGCAACTCGAAAAGGTTCACACGGATGATAATATTTCGGATATGTTGACTAAGACTTTTTCGAGGGACAAACATTTAAAGTGTCGAACTTTGCCAGGTATGGTTGATGTCTCCACCTAAGTCGATAGGGAGAGAATTGTTGGGATATATCTCCTTATTAGAGTTTGAGACCCAATTGGTTTGTTAAAAGAATTCTAGTTTGGTTTGGTTTGGGTATAATATATTATATATATATTATATCTAATTTGTAGAAACCTAATTCAGTTTGGTAACAACTAGGGGTTTGATAAAAAAAAAAAAAAAAACCCTAGATTCACAATATATATATATATATATTGGTTTAAATGGTTCCACAGTAGCAGCAAAATTCGGTGGGTGTGGTTTTTGATCCTAATGTTTGGAAGTTTCATTGATTTTAAGGTTTGGTTGCTTTGAAGCATTATTTGTATGCTTTCGGATAGTGCTTGGAAGGTAATTTGGATTATTATTTTGGGTCTTCTACAACTCTGTTTCGAAGACTTTTGTTCATCTATTTGGTAAGATCTTTTCTCTTGTTTATTTGTAATTATTTGGATTTCACCTAAGGGTGGTTTTGTGAGACCATTCGTGTCTCATTTGTAATCGTTTGGAAACTCTTTGATTGATAGTGAAATCGGATTTCGATCTCGTGAACGTACCTCACATTGAGGGAACCACGTAAAAATTCTTGTGTTGCTTTTGATTTAATTTTTTTGCATTAGTTTTTATTCCCATTAATTGATTTACTTGTGGGGAATTATATATTTTCCCTAAAACTCTTTCTAACATGTTAATAGACAAAAGCCCAACACATTCTAGAGCATTGGTTGTTGTTCCAGCAATGAATGTCGAGGCACTGGCTGTGGTTCCCATGAGGAAATCCAAGTGATCTAATGCTGTGCAGCGTCGAATTCGTCGACCTTTTTCTGTTTATGAAGTAGAAGCACTGGTTCAAGATGTTGAGAATCTTGGAACAGGAAGGTATGTTAGGCGAAACCTAACCCTCATTTGTTAAACAGACATGTCTCAACATGCCGGCTTTTATTCTCTCTTTTTGTGACCTTGTACCTGATTGTTTTGAACTCTTTTGTTCTTTTTTTCGCATTGCACTGTTTTGTGCAGTTTACACTCGTGCTCTCTTGTGCATCGCACTATTTTGTGCAGTTTACACTCGCGCTCTCTTGCGCATCGAACAGTTTTGTGCAGTTTACACTCGCGCTTTCTTGCGCATCGCACTATTTTGTGCAGTTTACACTCGCGCTTTCTTGTGCATCGCACTGTTTTGTGCAGTTTACACTCGTGCTTTCTTGCGCATCACACTGTCTTGTGCACTCGCGCTGTTTTGCGCATCGCGTTATTTTGCATCGTGACCATTACTTGCATTGTGCATGCATTTTATCACGCTATTTTGCGCATCACACTATTTTGTGCACCTTAATTGCATTGTGCATGCATTTTATCCCACTATCTTGCACACCTTACCTGCACTTGTTAGTGCATTGCATTTTATCGCGCTATCTTGCGTACCTTACCTGCACTTGTTAGTGCATTGCATTGTTCGCGCTTTCTTACGCATCTTACCTGTACTTGTTAGTGCATTGCATGGTTCGCACTTTCTTGTGCACCTCACTAGCACTTGTTAGTGCATGGCATCACACTGTCTTGTGCACTCTTTGGTCTGGGAGACCTTAAATCCTGCATTGCATTGTTTGCACTGTCTTGTGCACTCTCTAGTCTAGGAGACCTTAAATCCTCTAAAGGTGCAATTCCTTTAGTGTTTGTCGTGCCCGAACGACTTCCGGTGGTCTAGTATAGCCACCTGCCTGTGTTTGCGGTGAGTTCCTAGGAGACCAACTGAGACGGTGGAAACTAGAGTTCGAATGGCTTATGCCTAGAACGCAAAGGTTCAGGATTTCCGAGACTAAAGTCTGGTTTAAATACCCAGGGGTATATCCTCGGCTTGAAATCTATATGGCAGCCCCATAGATTGAGATAGCATGTGTATGTGCCTCAATTCTGAATACTGAACCAACCTAGTCTGTCACTCTGTTGGAGAATAGGGAAAGCTGTGACTATAGTCAGGGAGAAAAGTAGTACCTGCGGTTCAACCGAGAAGAAGGAGAAGGTCCCCAGCAGCATGAGGTAGGTCATTGCCAATTGCCCTTGTAAGGTACCTTCACTTCCTAGCTATTACATTGCATTACATTGCATAAATCACAAATATTAAACCGGCTTCGCGTAGCGTATAAGTCCAAATATCAAACCGGCTTCACGTAGCGTATAAGTCCAAATATCAAATCGGCTTCGCGTAGCGTATAAGTCCAATTTTCAAACCGACTTCGCATAGCGTATAAGTCCAATTATCAAAATCTTCCATTTGTGCATGTCTCTTACATTTTTCCCCTGCCTGCGGGCACATCTCTTGTTTATCTCGCCTGTTTGTCTAAGTCTTCGGCCTCGTCAAAAATGGGTCGTCTCTGGGCTTTAACATTCACTTCCGTCACTTATGACTTCCGAGTTCTGTCAAAGAGGGGCAACTGTAGACACCCCATTTTTGACCGAACTTAAGACTCAGACGTTATCGATTGAGCGCTTGGTGATGACACATGTTGTGCTCATTCTGAGGTTACGGAGTCTCGGCTGAGAGCCTTGCCTCCGGACTTCGGGACTCTTTTGTGCTTTGCCTCAGTTTGCGAACCAAATTCTGTTTTCTCTTCCCGAAGGGAGGGAGAGGTCTCGTAGACCATCTCTCAGTGGCCGTAGGCAACTTTTCATGGTCGTAGACCACTGTTCCCGTTTGGAGACCAGTTTCTAATTTTCGAAGCCGTCGGCCGTGTGCCTCGGTTCGGGACTGCTTAACTTTCTCCGTTTGCTTCGGTTTTTGGTACACAACTTGTTTTCTCTCTCTAGAGGGACACTGTCACCCGGGAGACCACCTTCGCGGTCATACGCCACTTTCAATGCTTAACAGTCAATTTTCGGGGCACCCGGCTGCGCGTTTTGGCCCCCGAACCCTCGTTTTGCATCCGTCTTGGTTCATTTTTGGCATGGACCCTATTTTCATTGTTTGGAAAGTGGTACAAGAGTGGGAGACCACCTTTTCTCCTTGGAGAACACCTTTCTCTTCACCGGCCGATTTTCTTGACAGGAAGCTAGTCTCCTTGGTTTTTAGGCCACATTTACTGGTCTCCCACCATACCACTAGCTTGCATTCAGTTGGGAGACCACTAAATATGGCTGCCGACCACCTGAGCTTTTTGAACTGGTCGGCCGACCACCTAAAGTGGCTGGCCGACCACCTGAACTAGTCGGCCTGCCTCTCCTTGTCTTGTCTCTGTGAGTTGTTGCCAACTGTGCCAGCTGGAAGGCACAGAATGGATCCTCCATACACGTGTATGGAGGATCTTCAACCTTGGTTTTTAGCTTCTTTGAGAAGCTTTGGACCCTTTTGGCTATAAAAGAGGGCCTCTCCCTCCTTTGTGACGGTTCAGAACTTCTCAGAAGGAAAAATATATCTCCCTCTCTATATCTCTACACTTAGGCTTCAAAAGGGTCTTGTTCTTGGCCTATTGCACACCACCTCTTAAGCACACACCTCCACCATTGTTCTGAGGTTCCTAGAGGTCTTGAGAAGGTTCAAAGAGTTGGGGTTTTGGTCTAGAAGTTGCTGGTTTTGGCTGAGCTACAAGGGTAACACACTATTCCCTCTTTTAAGCTTTATTTTGCTCCATCTTTTAGCCATACTTGAAAGCATATTTGAGCTTTGGTGTAAACTGAAAAAAGTCTTATTTTGAGGCCCTTAACATGTTTGTTTAAGATCATTTTTCTGTTGGGGGTCATCTACCCCCTTGCATGCTTCATTTTACCTTGTTTTGAGCCATGCCTTAGAGCATTTGTGTTGGCCTTTGTTTGGCCTTTTAGCCACTGAAATCCAGTGGATTTTCAGTGGCTAGAATGCTGTTTTGGGTGCCAAAATCAGAGAGGGGTGACCCTCTCTCTCCTTGTTTTGTTTTCTAGCATTTTTGGCCTTACAAAGGAGCCCTTATTTGCATGCTTCCAAGCCATGTTTCAGGCCATTTTTTTATGGTTTTTAGGACCTGCATAAGCTCTTTCCAGAGCTGATTTTGTCATATTGGATGTCCACCTTGCATGTGTAGAACAATCCTCTTCATAGCTTATCAAAGGAACATGTCATTCTTGCATGCATTGACCATGTTTCAGTGGGTTTTTGGGCTTTATTTGGCATGTCATACCTCTATCTTATGCTGGTTTAGTGGCCTCTTGAATGTTTCACATGCTTGTAGTGTAAATCCTCTTCACTAGCTTGTAATGCATGTTGTTTTGGCCTTTGATTCTAGCATATTTTGGCCATGTTCTAAACTGATTTTATGCATGTTTTGGACTTCTTTAGCTCTATTTTTAGGCCTCATGATCGAATGATGTTTGCTATGCATGGTTGTAGTGCAATACCCTTGCCTAGCTTTAAGTTTTGAAGCCTATTGCATGCTTATATTGAGGTGTTTGCATGTTTTGGGGTCATTGTGCATGGTATTTCAGAGCATTTAAGGTTGCCATGTTCCCATGTTTTCCACTCCTTAAATGCATTTGAGGGTTGTGCTTGTATGCCTTATTTATGGACCATTGCATGAGCTTCATTTTCGTGCCTTTTAAGCCACCATTTTAGTCCATTTTCGTACTATTTTGGGCCTGCATAGGGACTGTTTGGGGCTGGTTTGGTCTTTTGTGCATCGCTTTGCATACCTCTAGTGTAATGCACTTCACTAATTTCGGTACTTGAGTCATCCAACATGCATCGGGTGAGTTGTTTGCATGATTCGGGACCACCTTGTATGCCATCTTAGAGCTGGAACTTGTGTCATTGTATGCCATATTTCATGCTTGCCATGCTTTGGTAGAGTTGCACTTTGTGCCTCAAGTTTGGTCCCTTGCATTTGTACATGTTTGCACGTATTTTTGTTGTCTCATTTTCATCCTATTGGCCACTGATGTGGATGTGGCTGAGGTCCATCCATCTTGGTTTAAGTCCATCTTGCATTACATATGCCATATAGTCCATGTTGTTGCATGATTGACCATTGCATTGTGTATGCCTCAATCATCTCATTGATAGTTTCCATATGTGCATTGCGTATGCCATATAACGTTATGTGCATTGAGTATGCCATTCTTAGTTCATAGCATTGCGTATGCTAGTCGCACCCTTGCATGTCATCCCTTGCATGTTTGTATCATTTAGTCGCATTGCATTTAGGTTGCATGCTAGAGTTGCATTGGTGCATGCATTGTGTGTTGCATCGTGTTTGGAATAGGGTTTAGTCCAAACATGGGAAACGAGGGACGTTTCGTACTCCAAGTAACAAAACGTGCCTCGATTCTCGGTCGCCGACACTCCGGATTACCTATGAGGGAGTTTAGGCCTTGTTGTGTTTATATGTGCATTCATTTTACATCAAGTCGTGCAATCCGACTCCTCGGCCATCATGCATCGAGATGCGTGATTGGCGGCACAAGGATCGAAGACTACACTCCCTGGAGCTTGTGCAATAATGGGGAGAGTGGTCATGCACACATATGTTGAAAATACTTTGCCATGCCCCTTTCTCACTCTCTGTTGCAGCAAACCAGAAACCAGCAGCAAAAACTGGTCAGCAGCCTTCTGGAGCTTTGTACAGTATTCTGGGACCAGTTGCAAACAAAGGCAAATCGGGGCATCGCGATGGATTTCCCGACAAGGCAACTTGAGCATGCATGCATCCCTATCATTCGGAACAGAGTTGAGGCAGTCCATTTTGTTTAATTTGCATGCTAGTTACCTTACTTAGTTAGTTAATTCGTTAATTAATTAATGTTGTGTAATAATTAGTTTAATTAGCTTAGATTAGTTAGTTTATTCAGTACTATTCATTCGGACCCTCCGAGGAGGGCAATGTTGTAATAAGTGTGCTTGTGTGTGTGATGCATGTCTTCCAACCCCACGTCTTTCTCCCTTTTATTTACCAACTTATGATGGTTAGTTTAGGGCACATTTCAATTAGCATACTTATGCTCGCATGTTTGCATCCATTTATCTGTCTTGCATGCACCGAGCTCGGCGCATCATACTAACTACATTGTATTTCAATTTCGAGTTGAATACGTGTATCAGTTGTTGCATTTCATATGCCATTTTAGAATAGCAGAGCCTATCTTAGTTGCATTTTTGCATGTGTTGCATTAGGTATTTCAGCATAGTTAGGATTCATGCATAATTTGTAATTAGCTTCTTTCTTTGGCTTGGAGTACTCAGTGAGTGTTTATGCTTTAGCATCCTTGCATGCGTGTGAGTGACTACCATGATAGCATGCTTACCATGAGGCTATTTGCTTATGTGATATAACTGCCTGAATGCCTGTGAGTGAATGTTGGGTTATTTGAATTGGAAAAATTCACCAATTGAGAGTTTTAAGCCCACTTGAGAGTGGCAAAATCATGTTTTCTTAAGCCCACTTGAGGGTGGCAAATCCATGTCTTAGCCTACTTACGAGTAGCACCATCAAACCATCTTTCAAATAAACAAACATGAAATGTTTTGTTCCTACTCAAACGATCCAGTCTATACTTATATGATGTGTGCATCACATAGTAATTCTAGGCTAATAACCGAAATAAGAGCACATAATGTTTTCAAAACTCGTTACCATGGTTAGTAGAGGCCGATCGTTGATCGAGCGAGCGGGGGTTCTCACGAAGTGACCTTCCCCAATCGTACCCAAGTTCTCGAGCCGAGGCAACTTTGGTGATGACGGACATGTGGCCTTAGGCACGAGTCAGGGTTTCCTAAATTTTCCAAAATAAAATATTTATGTGACGACTCTGTATCTGACAAAGCAGTCCATGTTTGGCATTTCTTTCAAAAAAATATGTTTTCAAAAACGATTTGCCGGATTTGGACCCTTTGATAATTCATCGGTCTTGCATTGCACTCTGCGAGATTAGATACAAGACCATGACATTGAGTCCAAACTGTAGTAAGCCTCAATAAACAAAACGGGATTTCCTCACGGGACGTTCAGGGATGTCTAAATTCAACCCTAGGTAGTATGTTTGAGCCTGTCCTGCGAAAGGACCTGCGAAAGGTGCTGGAACAGGTGTTGTGTCTCTTCTAGTTGTAGGAAAACCTTCCAACCCCGGGGTATAAATTCAAACAAAGGATTAGTGAACCCTCTCATGCCAGGTATGGCTTTGAACATGGGATTTGGAAACATCTTTATGCCATTATCTTGTGTTGGGCCAGATCCACCAATTTGCATGGCTTCACTGTTAAGTAATGAGGCATTTTGATTTGCCATAGGCCTTGAAAGAGGCTCGTACCAAGACTGAGGTGGTGGTCTTTCATGGTTCTGATTACTAGTTTGACCATTAGTATGTCCATTACTCTGCATAGGCTGTTTATCTCTAGCCAATGTTTGTAGAGGGACATTTGAATTTTCCTCTATATGCCTTGCATTAGTTGGTTGATGAGTACTCATTCGATCCAAAAAGGATGTTGCCCATCTTTCCATTGTGTTCATTAACTACTGTCCCATGACATCTACTAAGCCTCCCCATGGATTCATTGACTGAGTAGATGGAATAGTGAATGGTCCAATTCCTTGGCCTCGTCCAATACTTTGAACATACGGTACTTGTTCCAAAGTGTTGGTCTGTTCGATCATGGGTTCTAATAAAATAGGTACTTCCACAGAATGTGTCATCACATTATCCTCTGGATTAGGCATTTCTACCTCTCATTCCACGCCCTCTTCCAGGCGTTCATTTTCTCCTTATCTTCTACGTCTAGCCATTTTAATTGGTCCCACTGGGCGTGCAAAAAATATATGTTGGCTTTTTTGGCTTTCGAAGGTTATATTTGTAATTATGAGCGTGCTAGCAAGGATTAATCAGTCCTTACAGAATGTTAATGGCCAACCAATTATCAAGCAATTGTGTTTTAGTTCTTTCAGCCTCAATGAAGAGGACTTTTACTGGTGGATTTGTTTAGGAAAAAATTAAGTAAACAACAATTAAAAGAAGGACAATTGAAATATTTCATTAAATAAAATGAAAGACTTACAAGATCCAAATCAGCCTCGTAGAGGTTTACAGCAACAATCTACTTAAAACTACTCCTATGAACGAAGTGCAGTGTAGGAATTTGAAGTACAGAAATGTAAAGAACAAGAAATGTAAAAAACTGGAAATAAAGTAAAGTAAATATAAACTGACTTTCTAAATCTGAGTCTGGGAACTGCTTTCTTCTGCCTTCTCTGCTATTTATATTTTTCAATGGCAATCATCGAACTGCATTTCTAACCGTCGAACCATGTTTCCATGATTGCTGATCATGTTGCCTTATAGTTAGTTTTACTATGTCATATCTGCAGTTAGGCTTCCCTTTCAATTTTGAATTCAAATATACGAATAACCGTTGAAGCCACGTCAACTTGCATTTCTTTGTTGATCCAATGCTACGCAGATCTACAAAACTAATACTAACTGCCATGTGCATGATTGTGATTAAAGACTTGAATTGCTTTCCCGTTTTATCCTCATCCTGCCACGTGTTAAATCGTGATTGACTTGTACAAAATATATAACCAACAAAAATATTTACAGAATAAGGTACAGATGTGAGATAAATATATAAAATTTACATAAATGGGCCTATAAATGGGTCTCCCTATATATATCTATTATGTGAAAATCTTTTGTGCACTGAAGTTATTTTTGTATATGTTTTTCTTGTTTTGGATTTAGAGGTGATTTGCCTGTAGGAATGTGGTGGCAAACTTGATAAAAGCCCTGTTTGTCACAGCTTATTTTCAGCTTTCAGCTTAATTTAAGCTGTTTTGATATGTTTGGTTTAGCTTATGCTTATAGCTTATAGCTTTGTGGAAGTCAGAAATCAGCTTATTCTGTGAGCTGGACTGGATATGCTTTGAGAATAAGCTGGAAATCAGCTTAAGCTGAAAGTTATAAGCTATAAGCTGTTTGGGCATAAGCTATAAGCAGCTTCCTACAGCTCTACCAAACAGGGCCAAAATATGTCTTAGAGGCACGTGGCCTTTACCCTTTAAAAAAAAAACGCGTGGTGCAGAATGACCACGTGATCGATTATAGATATCATGAATCAGACGGTCTGGACAAGCGGATCAACTTTAATACTGGCTTTTTTGTGGTCTAGATTCCTTTTACCGGCAAAGGGTGAATTTAATTGGATAAATTATATTTTGTCCACTAAAGTTTTACTCATTTCTCGCTTTGGTTTTAATTTTCCTCACTTTGACGTTTCATGTTTATAATTCTTCTTACTTTAACTCTTTAAATTTAATTTTTTTCACTCTGTCCTTTCATATTTGCAATCCATCTTACTTTGATCCTTTATATTTGTAATATTTTCTACTTTATTCTTAAACTAACTTTCATTCAAAAAAATTAACAGAATTTATCATATCATTAACACATAGCTCAATATGATGTAAAAAATTCACTAAAGATACAAAAAAAATATATATATTAAAAAAAATTAGAATTTTTTTTTAGTCTTTGATGAACTTTTTTTAAAAATTTATTCATAAATATTATTATATTATAGATGCATCTAAATTAGATGTAGCTAAAAGAATAAAAACAAATTTAACTAAAAAACGAAAAAAGTTTACTAAAGATGAAAAAATGAAAATATATC
This sequence comes from Camellia oleifera, assembly GCA_022316695.1. Classification (NCBI taxonomy): domain Eukaryota; kingdom Viridiplantae; phylum Streptophyta; class Magnoliopsida; order Ericales; family Theaceae; genus Camellia; species Camellia oleifera. The sequence continues at coordinate 131,779,431 of CM039307.1, forward strand.
GACTTAAATACCTGTATTGTCAATTCTGAAATGAAAAATCTACTATCTTTTTTTGGTCTGTAGTGCACTTTTCTTTTTTTTTTTTAGTTAAATTTGTTTATATGTTTTAGTTGCATCTAATCTAGATGCATCTATAATACAATAATGTTTATGAATAAATTTGAAAAAAAAAAAATTCACTAGAGACTAAAAAAAAATTCAATTTTTTTGTTTATTATTTTTTATTTTTTGCATCTTTAGTGAATTGTTTACATCACATGTGGAGCTGATATGTTAGTGATGTGGCAAATTCTGTTACTTTTTTGGATGAAAGTTAGTCTAGGAGTAAAGTGGAAAGAATTGCAAATATAAAGGGCCAAAGTGAGAATGATTACAAATATGAAGGGCCAAAGTGAGAAAAATCAAATTTAAAGGGCCAAAGTAGAAAAGATTGCAAACATGAAAGACCAAAATGGGAAGGATTGTAAACATAAAGGGTCAAAGTGGGAAAAATTCAACTTAAAGGGCCAAAGTAGGAAATTGGTGAAACTTTAAGATAGCAAAGTGTAATTCACCCAATTTAATTGTTTGGTCTTTTTTTTTTTTTTTTTTTAATGAATCTAAAAGTTTTATTCTAATGTGAATTACATAAATGGCAAAATATAAATATGCATGTGTTATGTGTTGAGGGACAAATATAGATTTTTTTCATAATATTGAAATTACTTTACGTAATATTTCAAAAAAATTTCTTAGTGTATTTTTCTTAAATGTAACAACGTTACATTCCACAAAAACTCCTTGACGTATTTTTCACAAACGTAATACTCCAATCAATGTAATACTAAAAAAAAATTTAGTTTACTTTTTACAAACATAACACTCTAATCAATGTAAAATACAAAAAAAAAAAAAAATTAGTGTACTTTTTCCAAATGTAACACTCCAATATAACATATTAAAAAACTCCTTAGTATACTTTTCTCAAACGTAATAACATAACATTCTAAAAAAACTCCTTCATGTATATTTTTTTTTTTTCAAATGTAACACTCCAATCAATGTAACACAAAAACTCCTTAGTGAACTTTTTCCAAATGTACCACTTTAATGTGACACTTCAATGTAACACCAAAAAATCACACTAACAGAAATGTAGATTTCTACGCTCGAAAATCAGCACTTCAACCACCAATCCCCCAAAAAGAATATTTCACATCTCACCTTTCCATTCTCATCCCAAAAAATGAATCAAAAAATATAAAAAAAATGAATCACAAAAAGACATTCGCCTAAATTCAAATGACATCAAATCTAATAAATAAGGCATTCACCTAAATTGGTTCATAAAAAAACTCTTAGGTCTAAATTGATCAACATCTTTCCATATGAGATTTATAAGTAAATTTTTTTTATTTTTTTAGTTTTATATATATATATATTCTAACTTTTAGATTCATCTACATATGGTGGATTGGAAAAAAAAAATGACATAATTTTGAAAAAAAAAATTTACTAAAAATAACAAAATTTGAAAAAAATGTAATATATTTTTTTAATTATAATAGACAAATATAAAAAGAGTATCATTAGTGTATATATATTAAAATGATTATTATTTTTTTTAATATTATAATATGCACTTTCACATAAAATATATTAATTTTTTTTTAATGTGTCTTAAAAGTATACATTAATAAAATATATTTTAAAAAAAAGGATAAATTACACTGACACCTCTTGAGGTTTCTGTTTAATACAGATCCCCCTCATATTTGAAAAATGACATTTCATTTCCTCGGATTTGTAATCTCATTACAAATTACCCCCTTGGATGGCTGATGTCATGTTCTAAAATTTTCTAAATGGCCATCTTATCCCTTTTCCAACCATTTCTTTTATCTATCATCATAATTACATTTTACAAATTTTCATCATTAAATTCTACCTGAATATATTCTTATTGAGTGATGATATACAAATATAAATTTTATATAGAATTTTCAAACACAATAACATAACTTAATGATGATCTTTCACTTTAAAACAAAACATTCATAAACATAATTTATATTTACAATAATATTACTATCACAATATTTTTTGTATAAATTTTTATATATGAATATAATTTTTCATTTTTATTTTCACTATTATATTTAGATTAGATCAATTTAATCTAGATATATTTAAAAAGTATAAAATTTATACAAAAAATTTTTAAAAAAAAATCATTGAATACAACAAAATAAAATAGTGTATTGAGTTTATATATATATATATATATATTTTTTTGTATTTGGTGAATTTAAAAAAAATTACAAAATATTATATTTCTTAAGTATATCTAGATTAGAGGTATCTAAAAAAATCAAAAAAAAAATTTGCTTAAAGTATTAAAAAAATTCAATAAAAATAAAAAAACACGAAAAATAAAAAATAAAAAATCAAATTTTTGTGTGAATTAATACAAAGAAGATGATTGTTATTTCCCTTGAAATGATATGAACAAAGTATTTGCATTATTTTAATATTTTATATGTATAAAGGCTAAGTGAGAAATATGTCATTTTAATCTGACAGTGAGATAATCGTAATTTTTCAAATGTGAGGGAGAGATTTATATTAAACAGAAATCTCAATGAGTGTCAATATAATTTACCCTTAAAAAAAATGATTCATCCCCTAATTTTGTTCTCTCAATTTCACCCTAATAATGTGAAATTAAGGGTTAAAGATGGGAGAGAGGAGTGTGTGACACTTTCATATAACTCTTCACAACATCATTGGAGATGGAAATGTGGGACCCCAATTAGGGGATATTGACCAATTCCACCTCTAATAACGTGGCACATTCTCATGTGGAGTGATTCCATATTCATCTCCCTCTCATCTTTAACCTCTCTAATATCACATTATTGGAATGAAATTGCGATAGGAAAATTAGGGAGATAAATTATTGTTTTTAAACAAATGATAAATGTATTTAAGAAGCTCCCACTTTTAGGGGAGTTATGTGTAGATTTTAATAGATGGACTTATTATCTAATAGGTCTTATGATAATTAATAATTTTTTTCATCAAATAATATTAAAAATCATCACTTATTCTTAATTTTTAGCAGCAGTTTGAAAATTTTGTTACAAAAAATGTCAGTAATTATAAGTTTGTGTCAATTTAAAAAAATCATTACAAAAAAATTACTAATTTTCAATTTTTGGTGACAGTTTAAAAATTTATCGCAGAAAAATATCGTTAATTGTAAGTTTTAACGACAATTTATAAAACTCATAACAAAAAAAGTCACTAATTATCAATTTTTAGAGACATATGTAAAACATTGTCATAAAAAATTATTTTTAACGATACTAAAACTTAATAAAAATTAAATCTAACAATTAAGACCTAATGGGAGATCAGGTCAGAGGGAAGACAACCAATTGTGAAGCACAACCTTGACGGTAAGAAGTTCTGAAGATTAATTTTTTTTGGGAAGCATAATAATTTTTTTTTTTCGTGCAAGGTTTGACCTTTTTATAATAAAATAAATATTAAATTTAATTAATTTAAATTATAATTTTTTAAATTTGTTTTCAATGTAAATTATCTGTTTATTTTTATAAAGTAAAATTGGCTAAAAATGATATTTTAATTATTAAACTCAACAAAAAGTGATATTTTAGACATTTTATGTATACCTTGGTTTGAGAATGATTATTTTAATAACTTTTTGACTAAAATATGAGTTGAAAAAAATCAGTATGTTTTGGATATTTTTTAAGTTTTTGTACAAGGTTTTGACTTCTCTCAAGTTGCCATCTCAACTTAAGATAGTGTTTGCGTTTTGTAAGCCCATTTTGATATCAATTTCAAGAATAGCCATCCATTTTTTTGTAATGCAAATTTAATTTAAACATATAACTACCAATATCCAATCATCTTTATTTTTTACATAAAAATTTTTACTTAACGAGTCTTAAAAAGCAAATAGTTTAGATCATCGAAATTGGTTAAAAAATGAGCCTACGAAGGCCAAACACTCTTTGAAGTTAAGATGACCAACATGACAGAAGTCAAAATGTGCAACAAGTATAGAGAAAATAAAATATTTGACTATTTTACATAATTATTTGGCTTTTAAACTTTTTTTATTGTTATTGTAACTTCTCAAACTTGCCCTCAAAGTTTAATGACTAAAAATAAATAAATGATTTATATTGAAAACAAATAAAAAAAAAGGTAGGATTTAAATTGACAAAATTAAAAACGTAGGATTTATTTTGTTGTAAGAATCAAATCCTGGAATAGCTTTTGCAATTTTTTTTTAATTTTTTTATTTTAGGGTTAAATTTCTCCTAAGATCATATCTCAATTTGAGAGAACTTGGGAGATTTGTGGAGCCTATTACAAATTCGGGTTCGGTAATATGAATTATTCATATTGTAGTGTTCTTAATGTAAATCATTTGTTTATTTTCATTAAGTAAAATTGATATAAAAAAATAATATTTTAGTCATTAAACTTAATTTGAAGAATATTTTAGACATTTTATATATATCTATATTGAGTTTAATGACTAAAATATTATTGTTCTGTCAATTTTACTCAACTAAAATAAAAATCAGGGTTTCATTAGCAAAATTAAAATTTTAAGATTTATTTTGTCACGAAAGTCAAAATTTGGGATTTTTTTAAATTTCTCCCAATTTTTTTTAGTTTCCAATATTACCTATCTACTTAAGTATTAGGGTACAAAATTAGGATTTTATTGGTACAATTAAAAATTTAAGATTTATTTTGTTACGAAAGTCAAACTTTGAAATAATTTTAAAAACAATTTCTCCTAATTTTTTTAGTTTCTAATATTACCTATCTACTGAAGCATTCACCTTCATTAAAAAAGAAAAAAGAAAAAGGACTTCGATTAAGGATATAGTTTGATATTATTAAATAAATTTTATTAACGTGTACATTTAAAACAAATTAAAACACATTAATTTTTTTTAAAAAAAAATTATACATTCACATTCTTTATCTTCAAAATAAATAAATTAAAAAGGACAAATACTTCGATAATCTTCCACTTTTCTGAAACTTTTATGCTTCATTTCCCTGGCCCATTACCATGGCCCAGCCTGCACAATCAAGTGAGCCAGCGATCCATTTTCAATTCAATGTGTTGTGCAAAAAACAATTTAACAAATCTTCATCTTAGCGAAATGTTCAGAGAAAAGAACCAGACAGTTAACATTGTTGTTTTGGGAAAATCATATGGGCCATGGAGTTACCTGAGAAAAAACAAAAATGGTTGGGACTCCCAAAGTTGGGAACTCCTATAATGATGTGAACTAATAATTTATTTTTATTTTTTTTTCTTTTCTGTACTAATCATAGGTGAGTGGAGGTTGTAGAGATCGGTAGCACTGTTGGAGAAAAAAAATATTTGGCATAATCATCACACTATTTTATGTGGTGTTTATCACTAAAAATTGATAAAAATATTCAGCATAATGATCACACTATTTGATCTATATCTTGCGCTCTAATTACATTTGTTCGTAAGACATTTTTTTTTTATTCAAATGATGTTGAAATTTTACATTTATTCTAACTTTAATGACATTTACATACATGTTTATAGGGATTGGGAGGGGGTGCTGTGACAGCACCCATGCTGTCACACCCCGTATGGTTTATTCTAATTTTATTTTGATAATTTAAATTATTTATATTATAAAATTTGTTAAGTATATTATTCTTATAAAAAATAAAATTAATCGAACAAATATAATCACATAATCAAAACAAATAATAACCTTAACAAAAATCATACTAACCGTTTATTTTTTTAAACATAAACGTAGTCTTGTTGTAACTTATAGATGCCTGATTAACTTGAATTTTTTTTATAGATGATCTTTTCAATGAACCCTACACCATGAACATTTCGGATCATTAAAATAAATTTAGGACGTGCCTTCATGGACTCACAAGACGATACTATGCCATAAGACACATCACCGACCCCATTTCCTGTTTATTGACATAGTAAGATCAATAAAATACATAATTTTATATTTAACTTAGAAAATTGGAGTTTGAGCTAATAGTCCACTCAAACATTATATACTTGTGCAAGATGAGGTGGGACACAAAATGGGAACGAAGGGCAAATTTAAACTAATTGATTATAAATTATAAAATTAATCGATTAAGAAAAATACTCAAGACACTTAATTTATCACTCTCAAAAATCTCTCCTAATAATGTGTTTGATAAGTGTTAAATTTTGATTCAACAAACATTTTTTCATGTGGAATATAACCCCAATATTATATCATAATTGTCATTTAAAGATGATAAATTACGAGATGTATCATTATTGTTTTATTAATTTCTCCTCATAACCTCTCCAAACATAAATATATGATACACAATCCAAATTATAATCCCACGACTATAGAATGCATTTGATGATTTTAACGTTAACAGATGGGTATATTAACAAGTCTTCTTGACTTTTTGGTATATCAAAAATTTCTATTTTAATTTGTAATCATAAAATTTTATTTTGTTATATTTTTTTTGCGGCGTTTTCAAAAAAATTATCACTAATTTTTAATTTTTAATGACAGTTAAAAAATTTGTCAAAAAAAAAAATTACTAATTATTATTTTTTAGCGACAAATTCAAAAAATAGTTTTTTTTTTTTTTTTTTCTTCACAATGATTCTCACAAAACTAACTTTCAATAATGAATTGATAGGACTTTTTAGTCTAGATAAATATTTGTGGATGCACAGATCCTGTTATAAGATGACTTGTGAGTGATTAATCTCATTTAAAAATATTAATATAATTTTTGGTTTTTGATTTTTTGGTTAAAAAAACACAAAAGATAAAATTAGTTACATAAGCTAATAAGACAAAATGTCACATCCAAACCATAATCACTACAATTTTTCTCTCACAAAAGTTAAAAAAGTCAAAAACAAAAACCAAAATAGACTAAAAAAATCAAGCTAAAATAGCTAAAATTTCTCTCACAAAAGTCAAAAAAGTCAAAAACAAAAACCAAAAGAGACTAAAAAAGTCAAGCTAAAATAACTAAAAGTCAAAAAATCAAATTATTTTAACTCTTTCCGAACGAAGACTAATCTTTGTTTGGTATTATCTAAAAAAGATTATAAAAAAAAATAAAAAATCACTAAAAAAATAAAAAAATTTATACTGTTACTTTGTTTGAGCGAGAAGGCTGTGTTTGACAACTCAGACTTCGCATTGCATTACACAAGCAATGAGCGTAGACCATAAAGTAAAACCAGTATGAAATCATCCGAATAAAATAGAGGAAATATCATTTTGTTATTTAAATTATCATCAGAAAATTAATTTGGCATTCAGATTTCATCTTAATTTAATTTGACGCTTGAACTTTTTGAAATTTGATCAATTTACCACCATCATCTAAATTCGTCTACAATCAAACGAAATGTGCTGACATGACACCAAACTTTATTTAGAATTTCATTTTACCCTTTAAACTATACTTTAAAAATCAATTTGCCGCAAATATTAATTAATAATTTTTATCTCAAAAATGAAAAAAAATGATTTTAAATAAACAAATTGAGTATTAATCATGTTGAGTATTCTTTAGACTATAATTGCTAACTTTTGTGTTAAATTGTAATTCAATCGATGATATGACCTAGTAAGTAATCTTGATTTTGTAAGCAAATCTCGACATATTCATTTTTTTAGTTGGGCTGTGCTACATCTTCCTAATTTTTGGCCCCCTAATCCCCCTAAATTTCAAAAAAAAAAAAGAAAATGTCCAAAACGACGTCGTTTTGGACATTAGAGGGATTAGGGGGGGCTTTTTTAGGGGGGACAAATCATTTTCCTTTTTAGTTCAATATAAATTTTTAAATTTCAAAAGAAGAAGTTACTATCATTAGTGTGGTCTAAATTTTTATTTATTGAATTTTGAAATTACTATTAGTCAATCAATTCAATTGAAATTAATTTGGGAAATAATTAGCCAAGAAATTTTCTGATCAATTAGTTTCTCCAAGATCGACTCGAGATAATTTGAGAATTAAAGAGACAATTCTAAATGAGAATTTATATATTTTTTAATTATTTTTTGCGAACTATATTATTTAAAATTTATTTTTTTCATTATTGAGATAAAAATTATTTATTAAATATTTAAATTTAATATTTTTATATTTTGGGGGCTAATTGATTTTTAAGGTATAATTTGAGGGATAAAATGAAGTTCCAAATGAAATTTAGTGCTATGTTAGCACATTCCGTTTAATTATAAACGGAATCAGATAGTAGTTAGTAAATCAATCAAATTTCAAAAAGTTTAAGTGTCAAATTAAAATAAGACGAAATATGGGTGTCAAATTAATTTTTGTATAATAATTTGGAGGACAAAATAATATTTCCTTAATAAAATATTAAAATTAAGGGTGAATTACAAATAAATTTATGAGATTTGTTTAAATTACAAATTATTCTGGTAGTTTTTTAATAAATTATAAATATTCATTTTTTAGAATTTTTAATTAACTTAATAATTTATTAATAGAATGGGTTATTTATTATACGATTAGAAACTTAAAAATATATGATATAATTTTTAAAATCACAAAGAAAAATTCGTATTTTAAAAAAAATTAAAAATTATATTTGTAATTTACCATAAAATTAAAATAAATATAAAATCTTAGTGACAAATAAATCAATGTAAATTTTGTTTTACTTAAAAATTCAACAGTGAAGCTAAAACTTGGTGCAACAGACGTTCTCATTAAGCTTATTTTTTTATGGATAAATTATAATTACACTCCTGTGGTTTATTTAAAGTACAGATTAAGTCTTGTAGTTTGAAAATTTACAAATATTTTCTTATTAAAATTTTTTATTTAACAAAATTAACTAAAAAGATGGAATTCATAATTGTTCTTCTATACAATAATAAAATTATATAAATTATTAATTGAAACATATTTCTAACATCATTAAAAATTGTTAATTGACTTAATGATTTATTAACAAAATAATCGATTTGTTATAAAATTAAAAATCTCAAAAGGTGAAATGAAATTAAAAACTCTTATTTTATTTTTCATTATCCCAAAACATTAGTTCATTTTTAAAAATCAAGGAAAAAAATAATATAATTTTTTTATTTTACCCTTCTTTTAATTTATTAACAACATAAAAAGCATAATTATGATAATTGATATTCTCTAAAAAAAAAATATACTATCAAAGAGTAATTTTGAAAATTTAATTTTTTTAAAGTATAATAATTGTACTATAAAAAAAAAAAAGGCTGTGTTTGGTTATGTGTTTCAAACACATTTCCACCAACTCATTTAAGTGTGGTATTTGTTTTGAGCTTTCAAATTATAATTCCACACCTACTTTTGAAAACTCTTTTCTAGGCGGAAAAATTTAGCTAACCTGGTCGTCCTCTCGGACGTCCCCCGAACGTCTGACCGGTTGATCGAAACATTGTTCGATTTTTTTTTCTTGGGCAGCTGTTATTTTATATTATAAATAAAAAATATTTTTGGAATTTTTTAAATATTTATATGAATTTTGAATAGAATTTTAAATTGTGTGTTTAGTTATGAGTTGTAAATTTTTGAATCAAATAACTTTTCTAATTTCAAAAACTCAAAACTCCCTCTAAAATTCAATTCAAAACTCTTTTCAAAACTCATAATCAAATAAATTTTTCACACTCAAATCATAATTCAAAAATCACAAATTCAAAATACAATTCTATTATTAAATCATATTTAAAAAATCCTACCCAACACTAGGCCTGTTTGGTAGAGCTTATAAGCTACTTATTTCAGCTTTTAAGTTAATTTAAGCTAAAATATTGTGTTTGGTGCAGCTTAAGTTAACCAGCTTATAACTTAAATTAAATTATTTCTTAGCTTATCTCAAAAGCTGGTCAGGGGGTGCTTAAATTTTTTACTTAAGCGCACAGCGGATGTGGGGGGCTAAAATTACTTAAATGTCATCGTCAATACCCATATATTAATATTAATTAAAAAAGTAAAAAATTGTATATTTCTGAAGAAAAAGAAAAAAATCAATATTAATTGGTATTAATTATTAATAAATTCATATTTTATATTTTATATTAATTAAAAAAATCAATATTAATTGGTATTAATTATTAATAAATTAATATTGTATACTTTTGTAATGAATTAATTATTAATTGATACTAATTAATATCAATTGTTGATTACTAATATTAATTGATACTAATAAAAATTAAATATTATTATTAATTTATACTAATTAATAATTTTAGTATTAATTGAGACTAATTGAGCCATTAATTGCTACTAATTAATAATTTTAGTATTAATTAATACTAATTAAGCAATTAATTGATACTAATTAAAATATAATCGAAAATAATTGCAACAACAATACTTCCATTACATTTTTAGCAAATGTATCAATTTTTATATTAATTGATACTAATTAATACTAATTATATTAACTTTATTAATGAAATATTTTTTTAAAGATTAAAACCGAAAAAAATGACAAAAATAATCATTTTTATATCATATAAAGGCTGAAAGGACAATTATACAGTAAAAAATTATTTTACAGCTTATTAACCAAACACTACTCTACTGCTTAAATCCATAATCTCACAACTGTACCAAACAGATTAACAGCTTATGTTCACAATTATAAATCATATTCTGTTGAGTTATAATTTATAATTATTTTTTTACAATTTTACCAAACGGGCCACTACCTTAAATTCTCCAAAGAAGAATATGACAGGTGTTCACTTGTTATCTTTGTCCTACTACTTTTTTGACTTTACATTCTGCTAGTAATTTAACTTGTCACGTGTCAAGTTTTTCCTGTACTCCAATTATTGCTACGCCTATCTTTATTTGAATGAATAATTCTACGAACCCAGCTAACTCTTATTTGTCTTCAATTTATTCCGAATAATGATATGTCTAATGATATATGATTGAAATTAAATTGGTACATCTAAGACCTATTTATAGATAAACTAAATCATAAAATGATTATTTTAAATAATTTATAATATTACTATATTTTAATTGTTTTACAATATACACACATCACAACGATGAGATATCTTCTTTTTTTTTTCTTTTTCTTTTTATAATCAATTTCATGATACTGGGAAAATTCTATTATGGTGGCCAACATATATTGACATATATCATAATGTATGTAAAATTTTGACTGAAATGAAAGCATCCGTAACTCCCTACAAGCATTGACACAAATACGCCGTTCAGAGCATTTCCAACGATTCATTAATTTTTTTATTAAATTTAAGTTTAAAAAAAAAAGGTAAGTTCCTCAATTTGATATGAGCCGTTCCAACGGTTACACTGTAACTTGCATCAAAAGACTGGGGACGTCTGGTGGGACGACCAGCCGGTCGACCGGTCAAGGCACTAAAATTTGTTTTTTCCCTCTATTAAATGTTTTTCATTTTTTTTTTGCCTCCAATAATGATTTCCTTTCAAGAATAGATATAAACACATTAATCCATATACCATATACTAGACAAGAGGTACGTTATATCTAGAAGGCACCATAATTGAAAGTAACACATAATGAGTATCTCAAATTCTTACTTGAAAACAGTACCCCCGATTTACCCTCTGTTTTTTGCTCATAAATCAATCTCTCTCTCTCTCTCTCTCTCTCTCTCTCTCTCTCTCTCTCTCTCTCTCTCTCTCTCTCTGTGAAGTGAAATTTATTTCTTTTATTCAAAGAATTAGCAAACAACGTAGTTCTGATCTGGGTGAATTTTATTCAAGCTGAAAAATAGCTACTTTCATATATATTATGGACATCTTTAGTAGGTAGATAGAAAATATAAAAATATAGTACAAAGCAATTGCTTTTGGATTCAATGCTCTACTGAAATTAAACCATTTTCCCATTACTACCAATCCCAGAAAGTCGCTACACTTTCTCTTAAAAATTTATCAAATGCATCTTCCTTTTCTTGCTATCATTTGTATATATATATATATGTACAGAGATTCTTGTTTTCTTTTCTTTTGTTTTCTTCTTTCTTAATTGTTTTTTTATAAATTCCAATGGTAAAAGAATCTGTACCTATCGCTGGCAAGGTCAGTGCTTTCCAAACCCAAGTTGAGATTTGGGGAACAATCTGTACCTATTGATTCAAATTTGATTGAAGAAATAGGCTTAGCAATGCAAGAAAGCATTGAACACGGCTCATTTTCGCCTGAACAAAGCAACTTTGCATGTTTTGTATGCAATGGACAATCGTGGGACAACTGGCTGGACGTCCGACCGGTTGTCCGATAAGACCCACCTCCAACGTAAACACATAGCATTTTAGTGAAATCTGATCCAGCTCTTCACTTTGGTGAAAGTTTTGGCTCGTTCTCAATTTGATATCATTTTGGTGAAACCATTGGAGAGATAAAAGTGGTCCATTTTCATCAAATTTAAATATGATGATCAATCTGATTCACCGTTGGAGATGGTCTTAACCGCATCCACAATGGTCTGTTATTACACTCGTTTGACATGATGGATTGAGCTAAATTGAGTTGGCAATTTTGTCTCTACTATTTTTTTGACTTTACATTCTGCTAATAATTTAACTTGTCAGGTGTCTAGTTTTTCATGTATCTCCAATTATTGCTATGTCCATCTTTATTTCAATGAAGGGTTTGGCTTCCTCTAGTCCGGAATGAAGAGTGTTGTTAGGCCTGTGAGGGTCTATCACGGGTTCCATTTCGATAAGTCGAACTGTTCAATATGTAAAATTCGTCGAATACTATATACTCATAAAAAATCACGTTGATCGGATATCGATAGCTACGTGATCGAATTAGTTTTATATAAACAAAAAAAATAGACGGTGAAAAATAAACGGTTGATAGAAATCTGATCTAATGAGATAGCTATTGATATCCGATTAACGTGATTGTTCACAGGCATATAGTACTCGACAAGTTCTACACATTGAACGATTCGGATTATCGAAACAGGACCCGTGATGGGCCCCCACAGGCCCAACAACACCCTCAAGTCCGATCACAAATTAGAGGGAAGCTAAACCCTTCAATGAATAACTCTATGTTATGAACCTACTTACTCTTAGGCTATGTTTGGCATGGATTTTTTTTTTCTACAATTTTAGTCACAAAAAGACGGGCCTCGTTCGGGAATATACTATTTTAGTAGCTTTTTGACTTTTTGGCTAAAATATGAGATAAAAAAATTAGTATGTTTAGAACGACTTTTAATTTTTTACGAAAAGATGTGCACAACATAAAGAGAAAAGGGAATCTTTAATTTTTTGATATAGGTTATAGGCTTTTTGATTTTTTTAATAACTTTTTGGCTTTTAGGCTAAAACATGTGTATCCCAAACGAGGCCTAAGTTAAAAAGTTTATAAGACAAAATATCACATCCAAACTATAATTATTTTATTTTTTTCTCTCTTAAAAAAAAAAAAAAAAAAAAGTTAAAAAACCCATCTCAAACGAGCCTTTTTAGTCTTAGTTGTTCGGAATGTTCTAAATAAGTGCACTTTTTGACTTTTTATAAAATATGGGTTGGATTTAAAGTGATGTGGTAGAGAGGTGATATGACTTAAATAAGATGATGTGACTTAAATAGGATAGTAATTTTTTAATTTTTGATTTTTTTAAGTTATGACAAATAAGACCCCAAAAAGTTAAAAAGCTAACAAGTCAACTCACATTCGAAACGAAAACTTATTTATCTTTAATTTATCCCGAATAATGATATATATATATAATGATATGTGATTAAAAATAAATTTGTATGTCTAAAATCTATTTATAGTATAATCTAAATTATAAAATAATAATTTTAAATAATTGAATTTAAATTTGTAATATTACTGATTTCAATGGTTTTACTATATATATATATATATATATATGTGGGTGTGTGTTTGAAAGGATGAGGTGACACACATCACAATGATGAGGTATTTTTTTTCCTCTTATAGTTAATTTCATGACACTGGAAAAATTCTATTATTGTGGCCAACATATATTGACATAGGGTATGCTTCTCTTCAGTCTCACATTGAATTAAAAAATATTATTGAGCCTGTAGAGATGTATCACAGGTAGTGTTTGAATAATTCGAATTGTTTAATGTGTAGAATTCGTCGAGTGTTATATGTTTAGAAAAAATCACGTTGATCAGATATCGATAGCTATGTAATCAAATCAGTTTTGTATAAAAAAAAATAAACGATTGATAGAAATCTGATCCGATGAAATAACTATAGATATCTGATCAACGTATTTTTTTACAGCCATATAATACTCGACGAGTTCTAAAAATTGAGCTATTTCAATTATCGAAACGGGACCGTGGTGGGCCTCTACAGGCCCAACAATATCCTCTAATCCAATCTCAAACTGGAGAAAAGCTAATCCCATTGACATATATCATAATGTATTTAAAATTTTGACTGAAATGAAAGCATATGTAACTCTCTAGAAGCATTGACACAAATATATCATTTAAGTGCATCCACCACGGTCTATTATTGCACTCGCTTGTCATAATGAGTTGGGTTGGATTGGATTGAGATTAAAATAGTTATAAAAAAAATAAAATAGATTTTTTAGTTTAATAAAATAAAATGTCACATTCAAATTATAATTATTTTATTTTTTCTTTTACAAAAGTTAAAAAAATTAAAAAAATTTATCCTAAACGATACTTTTTAGCCATAGGCTAAAATAAGCAAAAAGCTAAAAAAATCAACACACATCCCAAATGAAGCCATTGTATGTTGGGTTGTTTTGAAAAGTAGATTAAAAACTAACTTTTTGTCCTTTTTTGATTTTTTTTAAAAAAATAGAGAGATAATATGGCTCAAAATAAATTAAAAATCAAAAAATAGCTTTTAATCCTCTTTCCAAATCAGGCCGTTATTTAGGGCACACATATTTTGCATTTAAAAGTGCAAAACGTTACGTCAATAGATCTATTATGGGGTATTTTGGGAAGACCCAAAAAAGTTAGTTTTTAATTTTTTTATCTATTTTAGTCAAATCACTTCTCATATTTTTTACTCAAAAAAATAAAATAGACTAAAAAAATCCAAAAACTAATTTTTTACCAACTTTTTAAAACACTTCAATTGTTCAGATATTAACTCAATAATAAACTTTAAAACTTATGGTCGATTATACAAGAAGTTAAATTGCTCAGATATTAACTCAGTAACAAACTTTAAAAATTATGGATAACACAGAGAGAGAGAGGAATCACCAATTTTGTAATTTTTCTTTTGGAGAGAGCCTAATTTTTGTAATTACTCTTGGAATCCTAATATTAGAGATTATTTCAATAAAATTCCTGAATTTTCGTTTCCTCACAAATCTAACCTTAGAATTTAAACTCATTGCAGGTGAATTCATTTAAACCCTAATCAATTCTGATAGTTTAGTAGTCATTTTTGAAATCATAGTATTAATTATTAGAACCTCTAATTATAAATTAATCCCTTAAAAATTCTAGTTTCTAGTAACGCTGTTTTCACTCGATTTCTCGCATTTCTTTGCGATTTAATTTGACAAAACTCGAAGTAATTATTTTATTTATTTTCTAATAATTATATGTTAATAATAAATATTAATTTTTCATAATTTTAGATTTGGTCTCTATCTATTTATATTATTGCATTTTCAATATCTTATTTTATTATTTTAATGGGAAATTGACCATCAAATCTAGGAATGGCAACGGGGCGGGGGCGGGGCAGGGCCGGGGATCACACTCCTCGTTTCCGATCCCCGACGATTAAAGTCCCCCCGTCCCCGGCCCCGATCCCCGACGGGGACCCTAAATCCACCCCCACCCCGGTCCCCTATTGGGGATCGGGCTTCCCCGACCCCGAAAATTCCCCGAACAAAAAAAAAAAGTTAGATCCAACCCATTTAACAGATCTGATGAGCTCAAATGTAAAAAAAAAAAAAATAAAATAAAATAAAATAATTTCAAATCTAATAGATCTGTTCTTCATCATCATCAACAACAACAGCAACAACATAGAAAGAGAGACAGATCTGAATGTGATGCTCAAATTATTTCGAAAGATATACCAGATATGCTCAAACAACAACAACATTGAGTCAAATATAATATATATATATATATAACAAATCGAGAGAGAGAGAGAGAATATTCCAGATCTGGATGGTGATGGTGGCTGTGATTCGGTAAGCTTGGCCTCCGCCGTTGGAGAAGAAAAAGAGACGGTGGAGTTGTGGGAGGATGGAGTTCGGCGGTGGGAGAGACGGTGGAGTTGTGGGAGGATGGAGATCGGCGGTGGGAGGAAGGAGATCGGCGGTGGGAGATGAAGATCGGCGGAAGGTTTTAGAGAGAGGGAGACCGAGAGAGATGAGAGGCGTTGATGAGGAGTGAGGTTCAGCAGCCTCTGTACTGTGTGTGAGAAAGAGTTGATTTATATTATATAAATATATATATATATATATAGAGGGTTGATTTATATATATGTATAGAGGGGCAAAATGGTAATTTTGCTTCGGAAAAAATTCGAGGCCGGGGACGGGCCGGGGCTTGAACATTGATCACCGTCCCCCGCCCGAAACTGATCGGGGTTTTAATTTTGAATACCATCCCCGTCCCTACGGGGGTATTTTTCAGGAAAAAACCATTCCCATCGTGGTCGGGAGATCGAGTCCCCGTCGGGCCGGGTATAAATTACCATCCCTAATCAAATCCCGTTTTGTAGACTTATAATCTATAAGGTCCTAAATAGTTTTTTGGTGACTAAGTGGTCCCTTAAATTATTTATTGACTGTTTTGCTATTATTAGTACAGTTGAGGGACAGGTGGCGTGGTTATGTATGGAGAAGGTGATGGGGTATTTGTATGTCACATTATTCGAAAAGCGCATTAGTAGCTTTTTAAAGTTTGGTTGTTTTTAATACGCGTACTGTGGGATGTGAATTCTTTACTAGTTGGTTTTTGGTGCTTGACATGAAGACACAATAATTCAATCAAATTGGGTCTACCACGTTGGAGTGTTACATGTCACGTTTAGGAAAAGTACACTAAGAAGTTTTTAATTTTTTTAAAGTGTCACAACATAACCGCCAAGTTGTTACATTTGAAAAAAAATATACTTAGGAGTTTTTATTTTTTTTAGAGTATTACATCATACCTACCACGTTGTCACATTTGGAAAAAATACACTAAGGAGTTTTTAATTTTTTTTGGAGTGTCACATTAATATCTGCTACATTAGAGTATCACACCATACCTGTCACACATTTCAAAAAAAAAACAAAAACTTTCCAAATTAACTACTGATGGTATATCTGTCTAACTAATACTCATCCACGTTAGAAAAAGAGTGCTGCTATTAGCATCTTATAAATTATTTTGGACCCTTCAATTTTTAGGTTTTTTTTTTTATTACAATAATGACTCATATAAAATTACTACAAAGGATATCATTAATTTTGAGACACTCTATATTACAATTAAACTTACACACCTACTACATCATGAATTAGGATTTATGAGAACTCCCACCTCCATCACCACCCATTCATCTTTCTCAAATCTCACCTTCAAAACCTACCCACCCTTAAAACTTTGAAAACCCTTTGGCGACAATATTCTGGCTATAACGGTGGCAACTATTTGATTACCTATACTTCTCCAACAATGACAATGAGTAGAAGTTTTTCTGGCAATCACAACTCCATAAGACGAGAGGAGTATAACAATAAAAACTTAGAGGAGGTTCATAGCTTTGATATTGTTCTTAGCTCAGAAGAGATTGACTCTGTAAGAATAAGTTTCTTGAAAAAAATAGCAAAAATAATAAAAATATGTTCGTTATTTTTTCGGGACTGAACTCCCAAACATATGACCAAAATTCGAGAGCATAGGCCCGAACATTATTTATTTGTTCAGAAACAGGTTATCAGACATTATTCATAGGTTCGAACCTGTTTTACTTATCACATTTTGAAATTTAATTTGTATTGTTATTTATTTCAGGATAATAACGAGTTAACAATTAAAATTCTTAACACTCGCAGAAATTTTATTTTTTTAAGTTTGGGAATACAGGCCCGAACATTATTTATTTGTTCGTAAACACATTTATGAACATATCTTATTTGTTCGGGAATATAGATCCGAACATGAAAGAACCTAGCCATTTTTGGGTACACTACAACTCTGTTTTGTTTATGGCTCTCCCTTAATTTTCACCACACACACACCGACCTACATTGCCACAGTCCCAAGATAAAGATAGAGAGAAGAAATGGAGGATATGTTACGGTAGAAATGGAGGATATGTTACGGTAGAAATGGGAGTACATCAAAAGGCTATACCATGTTAAACAAGAGAAGTTGATTAACAAGTCAGCATATTAGATGGCCTACATGAGATTAAAAACAAAAAATAAAGATCTCTCTCTCTCTCTCTCTCTCTCTCTCTCTGTGTAGTAATTAGTCAAAAGGTTATACCATGTTGTAACTTATATGAACATAGACGGTATTCTTTTTCTTCGTGAGCTTTCAAAAGTATGAGACTCTTCTTCTTCTTATTGAGTTTTGCTAGGATTTCCTGGAAGGTAGGTTTTTTTTTTTTTTGGGGGGGGGGGAGGGGGTGCTCATTCAATGGGTGAAATGTTTAAAGATAATTTTGATATTATTTGAGGGGAAAAAAGAAATTTTAAGGGTTTCAAAATTTATAAGTGGGGGTCAAAAAAAATAGAGGGTTTAAAATAATTCATGAGGTGCTAATAACACCACTCTTGAAAAATGACTTACTAGTCACATACTACACCTAATAAGGATTCCTCAATCAACTATATAAAATGTGGGACCAAATTGTATAAAAATTCCCAAAATAAGACTTTCCAATAAATTTTCCTATTTTAATATCTATTATACTAAATACCTATTATTATATTATTACATACAAAATATCTCCTTATTACATATATTAATTAAACATGAGAGGGATGCTTGGCATGGCCTTCTCAAGAATTTTGTTTTTATGCTTGTCTTTAATGTATAAAAATTTTATTACGTGGGGTTTTGATCAATTTTTTTTCCCATGCTATTTAAATATTATTTTTATTAATTTTAATTTAAAATTATTTTTTATATACTCTACACAGCTAATTCCAAAATATGAAAAGTAATATTTTTAATATTTGACTAGTCCAAACCAATAGCTACATTTGTTGAGTCAAATCCATCAAATTTAAAATAACTAACTTAATTTGATGGAGTTGAAATTTAATGACTTAGTCACTATGTTAAATTAAAAAATAAAAGTAACTAGTGTGATGAAAATGCTCTAATAATCATTGTCTTACATAGTTAATTATAATTTTATTTGTAATATATATTTTTATCAATGTTTTAGTAAATTAAGATAGTCTTTGGTTCACTTGAATGAAGTGAATGGAATAATTATTTTCTCAAGATATTTATTTTTATATTTGACTCACTAATAAAATGATGAAAAGTATAGTATAAAAAACTGATTATTTTATAGAAAAGCTAATAATATGGGCAGCTATGACTTTTTAACTTTATTAAAAAAAGAGATCAGTACAATTATATTAAAATTATATAATTTTTAAAATTAAAAAAAAAATTAATATAATTTAGTTTAAAATTAGAGTACTACTAAATGTCCCTATCTTTCTTTTTAGAACCCCTTATTTCTTTGAACTCCCATCATCAAAATTGTTCCCCTCTTCATTTTTCTTTAGATCCCTACCATAATCTCAAATATACCCCTTACCCAATTTTTTTTTTTTTTTTTTTTTTATAGTTTTCAACCGGCAACCTCACCTTCAACTTTGACGACTCCTCCTATAACCCTCATTCTCCAATGGAGACCCTCCTTCAACCACCATTATTCACCAGCGGTCACCATTACTACCCTATTCCTCATTGATCCACCTTCTCTATCTTTTTCTTTTCTTTTTCTACCCTAGATCTCTCTTCCTCTGTTGATCCACCACCACGACTATCACCACTATCGCAACCATCCCATTCTGTACCCATCTTCTCCATCAACAATGAAGAACGACTGTAACTCCCTTACTCACACCCTCTCCATCATCAATGATGAAAAAGATTTGTGGGATCTGACTCTCTATCTTGCAGTCAATGAATTTGTTTGAATTGGTTTGATAGTTTGTTTGTTTGCTATGTTGGTTTATTTGTTGCAATGACTAATGAATAAACTAGATTTTTATGTTCAAAACTGAGTAACCGAACAAATCATTTATTTTCAGCACTGTGCTATTGAACCAAAAGGATTCATTCAGAATTGTATTGCCGAACATTCAGGATTTGCTCATCACTGTGTTGTCAAACCCACTCTGTCATTGTGAACTTCCAATCCATTGTGAGAGCGAGCAAGAGAGAGAGAGAGAGAGAGGGAGATGAAAACCTAGGGTTTTCAGAAGAAGACAAAGAAAAAAAAATTAAAAAAAAAAAAAGGAGGAGCGGAAGGATAAAAGGGAGATGGGGGTAACGGAGGAAGGCTAGATGGCTAAAGCTGATGGTGAGAGGTTGGGTGGTAGTTTCGAAGGCTGTCGACTGCGGTGGAAGTGATGGTGGATTGGTCGCTGAAGAGTGTCAACGAGAGTGGAAGTGATGGTGAAATTAAGGTTAGAGGTAGACCTAAGAGAATAGCGATAGGGACAAAATTAGAATTTGATATTAGGATAAAATTATAATAAAACAAAATATAAAAAAAATGAGAGGTTTTAAAAAGAAAAATAGGAACATTTAGCAGCCCTTTAAAATTAATGTGCCACTTGACTTGATTCCGTTACCGAAACACATGTGAAAATAGAGAGAGTTTAAGGGACTTGCTAGCAACAACAATGCGTAGATGTCTGGGAGAATCCCCACATTGTGTGATTGCATCAACGATTAATATTCAATGAATCTTCTAGAAGATGCGTGTCCCACAAACCGCCCAAATCAAAAAAACAAGGGATTATTTGACCTAAACTAAAAAAAAAAACATATTTTTATATATTTATTTTTTTCATAATATTTTTTTTATTTTTTTTTATATTTTTCAAAAAAAATAAAAAAACATATTTACTTAAATTATTCTAAATACCCTTCAAAACTAAAATGAGGACATTTATTGGCTACAATCTTACCTTAATTGTCCAGATAAATTAAAATAATTCTTATATTTTACATTAATCTTTAATATATATATATATATGCACACGATTTGAATTTAATTGGGAGTTGCAAATTACATTTAATTTAACTTTATTTTAAATATATATTGTCTAAATTCTAAAAAAATTCAAGTTTGATTAGACATACCAGAGTTAACCACAAATAATGTTCTTCCTCCCAAAACCTAATTTTACTTCATAAAATTGAGACAAATGAGTACAACCAAAAACACACCCAAAAAAAAAAAAAAAGAAAAAAAAAAAGAAGCAAAAGGTAAATGCCTAACCCGAAAAAAACAATCAAACGAAATTATGGTCATTCATCCCACAACTTTATGTGAATCAAAAGATTTTGAAGGGTCCTTGAGATAATAATAGTAAGGTAGGGTTGGTTCATTAGAATGACAATGGAACAAAATAGAATTATTATTTGTTAGTTTCTTTACAAAATGACTATTGTTTTACATGGTAAATGATAAATTTTTTTTTTGGGTGAATAAGAGATGGTAAATGATAATTTATTTGTCATATTTATTTTTTTTATCAATTTTTAGTGAATTAATATAGTATTTGATTTATGTGAATGACCTAAATAGAATGATTATTTTGAATGTTTATTTTTATATTTAACTCACTAATAAAATAATGATAAATATATTATAAGAAAATGATTATTTTATAAATAAAATAATAAAAAAAACCTAATG
Organism: Camellia oleifera; assembly: GCA_022316695.1. Classification (NCBI taxonomy): domain Eukaryota; kingdom Viridiplantae; phylum Streptophyta; class Magnoliopsida; order Ericales; family Theaceae; genus Camellia; species Camellia oleifera. The sequence goes on from CM039307.1 coordinate 131,801,425, forward strand.
TAATGGGCATCTCTACGTAATAGAGTAGGTTCAATTATTTCTAGGTAAAATTGAGCCCACTAGGTTATAAAAATTGACTCACGACAATTTTGTTGAACAGGGACCCACTACAATTAAGGGTAATTTAGGATATATTATTTTAGCACAAATTTTTATCTTTTTATTTTATTTTAGTTATATTATTTTTTATTTAGATTATACCACCTTTCTATCGTATTATATAAATTTTTTTATTATAAAAAGTAACAAAATATACTTATTTACACCATTTCAAACAATCTCTTAGTTTAAAGGAATAATTGGACAATTTAAATAAAAACAACAATACTATATGTGTTTAATTTATCACTCTTGAATGACTCTTAATAATGTGACATTAAAATTAACCCTATAGGATGGAATGTTTAACAAAATTAAAATTTAATACTTATCAAATATATCATTAAAAATTATTTTTAAAAATAATAAATTAAATGTATCAAATATTTTTTAAATATAAAATAATTTAATATATACAAGGCCCATTAGTTTGGCTGGCATATAGAATTTTTAATAAATTTCAATGGTTTCTCCATTCATTGGATGGCGCCGGCCCAGGGGGACACTAATTTGTCTGGCATATAGAATTTTTAATAAATTTTAATGGTTTATCTATTCATGGATGGTGCCGGCCGGGGGGCATATAGAATTTTTAATAAATTTCAGTGGTTTGTCCGCTTATGGATGGCTCTAGCAGATTGCGGGGGATAGTATTTTTAATAAATTTTAGTAGTTTGTCCATTAATGGATGGCTCTAGCGGATTGCGGGGAGGGGGGGCATTAGTTTGGCTGGCATATAGAATTTTTAATAAATTTCAGTAGTTTGTCCATTCATGGACGACTCTAGCAGATTGCGGGTGTGGAGGCGGAGGCGGAGGCGGGGACGGGGGAGGAGGGCATAAGTTTGTCTGGCATATAGAATTTTTAATAAATTTTAGTGGTTTGACCATTCATGGATGGCTCTAGCGGATTGCGCGGGTTAAAATTTTTAATAAACTTCAATGGTTTGTCCATTCATGGATGGCTCTAGCGGATTTGGGCCCGGGGGTGGTTAAAAATTATGTATATTATATTATATTATATTATATTATTAATTAGTAAAATAATTTTAAAATGAAATATTTAACACTTTCAAAATTTTAGTAGCTCACACCTTCTAAATTATTTACGTTATAAAAGTTTAAAAAATATTTTTTAAATTGAGGGGGGCATAAGTTTGTTTGGCATATAGAATTTTTAATAAATTTCAGTGGTTTGTCCATTCATGGATGGCTCTAGCGGATTGTGCGGGTTAGAATTTTTAATAAATTTTAGCACCGCCGCCCGGCGCGGGAAGGGGGGGGTTAGCATTAGTTTGTCTGGCATATAGAATTTTTAATAAATTTCAATGATTTGTCCATTCATGGATGGCTCTATCGGATTCGGGCCGGGAGGGGGTGGTTAAAAATTATGTATATTATATTATATTATTAATTAGTAAAATAATTTTAAAATGAAATATTTTACACTTTCAAAATTTTAGTAGTTCACACCCTCTAAATTATTTACCTCACAAAAGTTTAAAAAATATTTTTTTAATTGAGTTTTATCAAATATTAATCTATTCTATTTGTTATTTGTATTATTTGTTATATTTCTATATTATTTAAAGCCACTTGTATTCTTTTATTTGTTTTTATTTGTAACTATTCTTGTTTTTTGTTCATCTATCATTAATGTTTTTTTTTTCTTTTATAAATTACACTTTAATTTGCATTCATTTTTATTTGTTCATTCTCTCGAAATAAGAATATTATCTGGAAATAAAAATATTTGTACTTCAACATGGCATTTTTAAAATAAGTTAATTAAATTTAATACCGCTTGTTAAAATGGATTATCATTATACTCATAAAAACATACATTTTCAAAAAAAAAAAAAAAATTCAAAACTAAATTGTGTAATAAGATGAAAGATGATTTTGTAACAAGTTACTTGATCATATTTAAGAAAGATATTAATTATGATTTTGATGTTAAGTTTATCATAAATGTTTTCATATATATTATAAAAAGTGACGATTGCAATATTTTTAAATAATTAACTTTACTAGATAGAGACATAATAATAGTTAATATTTTATTAAGTTAATACAAATAAGAAATATGTCTAATTATATTTTTGTTTTTAATTATGTTGACAAAAAATATCCGATTCATAATAACATTATTTATTTTTTTGTACTGATATAAATCAAAATTTAAAATTTTATAAGATTTTTTTTAATGAAAAATTACATATATTTTCACGAGTGATTATTCAGTATTCCTGGAGTATGAACACGTGCTGTTTCACAAGGTTTTGATTGGCAGAGAGGGATAGGGACCCACAATTTATATTAGAGATGGAGGAATAATGTGTCTAAGTGATTAATAATTAAACATAACCACGTATTGTTCTGAAATTATTGAATAATTTCTCTATTTTCACCCCTAAATATCAAATCCAGATTCCAGTATGCGTCGTTCTCTCTAAAAAGATAAGCATATTCCTCCATCGAGGGCCAGCAAAAAAATCAACCATACCGACAGCGAACACGACGCCCCTTAGCATTTTGTCCTATCAGTCTGTTGTGAGATTCTTCTCCAAGAAAATTGTAATAATGACTTATGCTAAGTGTGTTTCATGTGGGATGTTTTTATTATTAGCTTGTTTGGGAAGGGTGACTTTGGAGTTTTTTTTTTTTTTTTTTTTTTTTTGACTAAAATAGTTATAAAAAAATAAAATAAATTTTTTAACTCAATAAGATAAAGTATCACATTCGATTTATAATTATTATATTTTTTCTTTTACAAAAATTAAAAAAGTCAAAAATTTATCACAAATAAAACTTTTTAGTCCTAGGCTAAAATAATTAAAAAGTCAAAAGTCAACCTACTTTCTAAACGAATCATATATATATTTTTTTCTCTTTATTCACGTATAATTTGTAAAGTTCAGATCTCATTTGAAAATTAATTTTTTTCAGTAATTTTTAGTGAATAAGAGGATACCACATGTCCCACAATTATATAAATAATAAATAATAAAATTACAGATTTATGGTGCCAACATAATTTTAAGTGTTAACGACAATTTATAAAAATTGTCATAAAAAAAAAGGTCACTAATTGTCAATTTTTAGTGATGTATGCAAAAAAATGATCACAAAAAATTATTTTTAATAATGATTTTACTAAGATTTGTTTTTAATAAAACTTGATAGAATTAAATCTAACTATTAAAACTTATTGAAAACGGAAAATGCTATGAATCCAAAATAAATTATCATTTTTCTACTAAACTTTTTACGTGGGTGTGGAACCCACATGTGTACGATCCCATATTGATAGGAAAAATTTTATAAAAAAAATCGATAATTTATTTAAGCCTCTAGCATAACTCACCTTAAAATTATTTGCAGTGATTCACGGTGGTGGCTTAAGGGTAAGGTAATAAGTTAAGTACTTATCTAAGGCCCCAGGTAGAGGAGGTCCTATTTATTTTATATTTTTAATATTTTTTTTATTCACGAAAATCAGTTGTTATTTATTTTTGCTAGAACAATTGCTAATTATTAAATTAGTAACTAGCACTAAGTTCTTACCTCTTAATTTAACTGTTCCTTAAATTGTATTTGATTGGAAGATATACAATATTAGAGGATATATAATCCCACTTTTTGTGCAGTTATAATAGAAAACATAAGAAAAATGAATGTGAAAGGGAAATGCTCTAATAGTCATTGTCTTACATAGTTAAATTATAATTATATTTGTAATATATTTTTGAATAAATTATAAATATATTCTCTAAGATTTTCTTAAAATACAGATTGTCCTATGTGATTTGAAAAGTTACGAATACCCCATTGTCATAATTTTTTATTTAACAGAATTAACTGAAAAAATAAAATTCATAGTTGCTCTCCTCTACAATAATAAAATTACTTAAAGTATTAATTGAAACATATTTTCAACATCATTAAAAAATGTTAATTGATTTGATAATTTATTAATAAAATGAGCAATTTGTTATGAAATTAGAAACCTCAGAAGTGGAATGTAATTTCCAGAACTACAGGAGGCGATTCGTATTTTAATCAAATGTCCGGGATGTATTTGTAATTTACCCTATATTTTTTTTTATCAATGTTTTAGTAAATTAAGATAATCTTTGGTTCACTTGAATGAAGGAAATGGAATAATTATTTTATTATAGCTATTCATTTTTATATTTGACTCAAATGATGAAAAGTAGTAAAAAAAATGATTATTTTCTAAAAAAGCTAATGTTATGGGCAGCCATGAGAGTAGGTTTGAATTAATTTTAGTCTTTTTAATTTTATTAAAAAAGATATCAGTATAATTATATTAAAATTATATAATTTTTAAAATTTTTAAAAAAAAATTATCATAATTTAGTTTAAAATTAATGTGCCACTTGACTTGATTCTATTACCGAAACACGTGAAAATAGAGAAGTTTTAAGGAATTTGTGTGCTTGTGAACTTCATTAATAAAATTTTCTACTTCGAAGTTTTAAGGAATTTGCTAGCAACAACAATGCGTAGATGTATGGGAGAATCGCCACATTGAGTGATTGCATCAACGATTAATATTCAATGAACCTTCTAGAAGATGCGTGTCCCACAAACCGCCCAAATAAAAAAACAAGAGATTATTTGCATAAACTAAAACAACATACTTTCTATTTATTTACGTATCTTTTTATAAAAATTAAAAAATATATTTATTTATATTATTCTAAATACCTTTCGAAACTAAAATGAGGACATTTATTGGCTACAATCTTACGTTAATCGTCTAGATAAATTAAAATAATTCTTATTGATAGTATTGATAATCGTAGGCCCACGCTTCTAACGTCGTTCCCAGATCACTGAGCCCACTAGGGTACTTGCACACAAGCCCAGCGAGAAACGGGAGTCCCTCAGCGGACCCTCCGATGGTCAAGTTAGAAGAGAGAGGGGTTAATAGCGAATTATAGGAGAATAACGACAGGGCACCTAACCTTTTTGTGTCTTGGAAGCCTCCTAATATCCTTCGTTCATCATTTCCTTATCCACTCCGACTTGTCACGTTGGCCGAAAGTCTACACTCTAGCTTGCCTTGTTCATAGTGAGACTGCCTGCTCCAACGTGGAGGAATTATCGCATTTAATGCTACAGTGGCATCATTAATGGCTGATGTGTGGTGCAATAACTCTGCAGGATCTTTGTCTGCTTACGTGGCTAGTTCTCCTCTTGACAAGTGTTTAAATGTCATTGGCTCTTGGTGTAACGTTGGGTTCCAGTAATATTAGGCTTTAGTGTTTGAAATATGTATTGGGCTCTAAGTGGTGGGCTAAAAACCTCTATGGGCCCACCTATATCAGTAGTCTCCCATTTTCAAGTGTAGGTTCAGTCCAACGAAAAGAATAAGGAAGAAGATGGGGATTGTGGGTGGCCGAGTAAGAGAAGGCCGACGGCAAAAGGCGATTGGAGAAGAAGACCAACTGAGAGGAGGGCCAACCGCAAAAGGGGGGTTGAGGGAAAAGACCGACCGAGATGGGGGCCAACCGCAAAAGGGGATAGAGTGAGAAGACCGACTATGAGGAGGGCCGACCGACTGAGAAGGGGCCGACCACAAAGGGTTACCAAGTGAGAAGACCGACCGAGAGAGGAGCCGACCACAAAGGGTTACCGAACGAGAAACTGGCGGCGCGTGGGGCTCGAGGAGCGGCAGGGCACGTGGTGATGTGAAGTGGAATAGACAAGGAATGGGAAAAGGGTAGTGAATCGTGGTCGTACACGTGATATGATCCTGTAATAAAGGAGATGATGCGTTGGCAGGAAATGAAGGGGTATGACTAACATAGGACGTGGAAAAGGCCGGGCCGAAAGCTTTCGAAAATTTTCAAACTGGTGAAATTGAATCTCGATCCTTGGAATATAGGCAAACTGTGGGCATTTGAAGTTATTTGTTTTACTTATCTTTGCGCAAAAAACCAACACATCCTAGAGTTGAACTCATTTGTTTCGTGTGACATGCCTCTGCAACACTTTGCGAATTTCCTTGTGCTAGCGTCCAAAGCGATATGCAGATACGTAGAAGGGATGGCTCGAGATGAAGTGCCAGCCACGAGGCTAGAGGCATTGGGAGAGGACGATGCAGTGGAGTTAGCTGAACAATCCAGAGCAGAGAGGAGGGAAGAAAAGGGGGCTAGGCAAGCGGCGCTGGCTCGCCCAACGACAATGATCGTAGCTGCTAGGCCGATTAGCCAAGTGGAACCGGACCACTGGCACACCAAGGCTGACAAGTCTACGTTCATGGTGGAGGAGTCGGAGAAGGTATGAAAAAAGTACCAATTCCGGCGGAGATAGAGTTCAGGTTGCCCACGTCTAAGAAGAGGGCGTTGGATGCATGACCAATGGAATTTACGTTGTATGAAGAGGCATTGCGCGCCGGGGAGGGCTGAGGCTGCTGCTCCCCCTAATAGTGGTGGACGTACTGAATCGGTTGGAGGTGGCGCCAGGGCAGCTGATGCCCAACGCATGGAAAATACTAATGGCCTGCGCGATCATATGGCCACAGGTGACCGGGGGCGACGGCGGCTATGACAATGGAGGAATTTTTCTCTTGCTACAAGGCCTTCGGTCAACAAGAAACGTGGGTGACCTTACAAGCAGTGGCGGACCGAGGTCTAGTGGCAGGCTTACTATCTTTGGTGAAGGGGTGGAGGTCAAGATGGTTCTATGTATCGACGAATGGTGGGAGGGGGGTTCGCACAACGCGAAAAGTCCTCACAAAGTCAGTGGAGCCAAGGCTAGACACGGAGGCTAAGAATAGGGTGAAGCGGGTGAAGAAGTGGAGGGAGAAGGAGGATGCAAAGTGGGACGACCTGATCCGACCTTCAACCCTGTTTGCCTTGAGCCTGGGGCCGCAGCTGACGAAAGAGGTTCATGCGCAAGAGGAGTTGGAGACAAGGATAAAGGCAAAAGAGCGGAAAGCATTCGCTAAGGCAGACTGGTGTAAGAAAACATAGTTGGGGCCTGCACCTAAACTCGTGATGAGGGAGTGGGTCTGACCATGGCCCAAATCGTTGGGAGACAAAGATCTAACTGACTTTGCCCCGCTGTCGCCCCCAGTGGGCCCGCTGAAGGAGAGGGCAAACAGGAGGTGGAGGCGGTGTTAAAGAAGACAAAGAAAAAGAAAGCGGTGGCAGAGGGGAGTAAGGGCGCCTCTGTTTTAAAGAAGATGAAGGAGAAGAGGGCGGAGGAAGCTCCAGAAAGGGAGATTGCCCAAGTAGTGAAAGAAGACATGGGCCCAAGTACCCAAGTGGTGATGACGGTGGGGCCTGCGCCAGAAGTATCCCCCAGTCTTGGTGAAGGGAAAGCTAGAGTTAGCAAACCAGAGACGAGTGCTGTGTTGAAGACCGCCATGTACCGCACGTGCGCGCTGGCAGGTCGGTCATTAGAAGAAGGGGGGAAGCCAGGGTTGCTGCCGACCGTCTCGTTGGAGTAGTGGAGGATGCGGCCGTGCGATCAATGGCGCGATTAACAAAGGCCAACCTCCTAAGAGGGTTCTTCTTAGCACAGATGGAGGCAACGACTTTGGCAGCTGCCCTAATGAATAAGGCAGCGCGCGCTAAGGTGGAGGCTGAAGGGGTGAAAGTGCAGTTGTAAAAACTAAAGGTTGAGATCGCGGGCTAGAGAAAAGTCGCTCGGAGTGCATGCGCAAAAGGGCCGGAGCATGCGCAAAGAAAAAAGAAGATAGAGGTACTGGCAGTGGTGCAAAGTTACTTGGCAGAGCGTGCTGGTGCCGAGCTCATCGTGACAACATCAGAGCTGGAAGCGAAACGCCACAGGGCGATATCGCTAGAGTTCAAGTTGGCGGGCGAGCAAAGGAACCTAGACCTGGTCCAACAAGCCTGCACCACTACTAATGAGAGGTTAGAAGAGGCCCTTCAAACAACGAAGATCTGCACGACCAGGCAATCAAGGACAAAGAAGAGGCAGATAGTCGGATCGCAGAGTTGGAAATGGCACTGGCAGAAGAGAGGGCTAAATTGGCATCTGAGAGAGCGGCGTACCACGACTTATGCATTGCGGCCATGGAGCAATTCAAGGGGTCCGTTGAATTCCAGATGGCCATTGATACCGCGATTGCCAAGAGCTTAGTGAAAGAGGGTGAATGGGGTGCTGGGTCGTCGGGAGTGGCCGTTGGAGGTAGAAGCGAAGAAGAAGTAATCCAAAGCTTCCAGCAATCAGACTTCTACAAGCACGAGATGAGCTAGTACTGGGATAGCTGCCGGATGAGCTTCAAGTATAAGGCACAATAGCTATTCTCAGGCATGGACTTCAGTCTCATAAAGGTAGGGAAAGACGACGTTGCCCAGACCCCCTTGGATGAGGGGATTGGAGAGGAAGATCTCGCCTCCAATGAGGGGGATTAATCCTTGTAACGAAATGTAAAAATTTTGTTTTTGTTTGTTTTGTTTTGTTTTGTTTTTTTTTTTTTTTTTGTATGCAAGGTCTGTAATGAATTGTAGAAAAGTGCAAGTTTGTTAATAAAATGACGAGTTTTCTTATTGTTGTTATTATTGTTGTTGCTTTGATTTGTAAAGTTTAAATGGTAAAAATGGCTAAGTAGAATTGAATAAAAATGGGTAAGAAAAATTTGGGAATCTGAAATTTGGTAAATTTGGTAAAAATGGACAAGCAAGCTATCTTGCACAAATAGTACGAATAGTAAAAGTGGATAATGATGAACTAATTTTAACCAAGTCTGGCAGTGATTGATTGTAATTGCATACTTGGTCTGGATGAGGCCAGTTTTAACTCAAACTGGCTAAGTTCTTCGCGCTCAGTTTGGCTGAGGCTTGAAGAGCTCAGTCAGGCTAAGGCTTTAGGTATCTCAGTCTGACTGAGTTCTTCCTGCTCAGTCTGGCTAAGGCTTGAAGGGCTCAGTCGGGTTGAGGCTTTAGTTATCTCAGTGTGGCTGAGTTCTTTACGTTCAGTCTGGCTGAGGCTTGAAGGGCTCAGTCAGGCTGAGGCTTTAGTTATCTCAGTCGAGCTGAATTCTTTACGCTCAGTCTGGCTGAGGCTTGAAGGGCTCAGTCGGGTTGAGGCTTTAGTTATCTCAATTGGGCTGAGTTTTTTACGCTGAGGCTGGCTGAGGCTTGAAGGGCTCAGTCGGGCTGAGGCTTTAGTTATCTCAGTCGGGCTTAATTCTTCATGTTCAGTCTAGCTGAGGCTTGAAGGGCTTAGTCGGGCTGAGGCTTTAGTTATCTCAGTCGGGCTGAGTTCTTCATGCTCAGTCTAGCTGAGGCTTGAAGGGCTCAGTCGCGCTGAGGCTTGGTCAAAAAGTTTCCATTGAAACGCAACACAGATAATGGAGATGCCAGATTGTTGTCATTTATGGCACGGCCTGTTGATCTCAAGTTTACACCATGTATGGAAAAAACGTGAATGAACAAGTGTGCAAATCGAGAAAATAGCACATACAACAATTCAAAAATACAAAAACAGGAGACGCCATTTCACTGGAAGTAACGCTTTAAATGCTTGGCATTCCATGGATGGAGGAGGTCCCTACCTTCCATATCTTTGAGACGGTAAGTGCCCAGGCGGGGTCTGGCCTTGACAACATAGGGTCCTTCCTATTTGGCTACTAGCTTGCCCTCGGTCGTATTTTTAGTGGCAAGGGTTGCTTCGCACAAGACTAGGTCGTCCATTGTGAACTCTCGAGGTCGGACTTTGCGGTTATAATGTGTTCTCATTTTCTGTTGATATGATGCCCGTTTGACAGCAGTTGTCTCTTAGAGTTCTTCAATCAGGTCCAAGTCAGCCCGACGCAACTCTTCGTTTAGTTCTGGATTCAAGTATAAAACTCGAGAGGTCGGCAGGCTGATTTCCACTGGGATGACGGCCTCAGCATCGTATGTTAGGCAGAAAGGGGTCTTCCCAATAGGGGTTCGAGCAGTAATCCGATAAGCCCAGAGCACGTTTGGTAATTCCTCAGTCCAAAGTCCTTTAGCAACTTCTAGCTTGGTTTTAATGATCTTCAAAAATGAGCGATTGGTGACTTCAACTTGCCCATTAACTTGGGGATGACCGGAGGAGAAGAAACATGGCCTAATGTGGAGCTCTGCACAGAATTTCTTGAACTTGGCATTGTCGAATTGCTTGTTATTGTTCGAAACGATGGCTTAGAGGATTCCAAATTGGCAGACGATCGACTGCCAAATGAACCTGGTGGTGTTTCGCTCAGTGATTGTTGTGAGAGGTTCTACTTCCACTCATTTGGTGAAGTACTCAATGGCAACAACAGCAAACTTGGTCTGGCCTTTACCAGTGGGCAAGGGACCGACTAAGTCAATGCCCCACTTGGCGAAGGGGTAGGGGCTGCTGAGCATAATCAGCTCTATTGGTGGGGCATGGGGGATGTTGGCAAAGCGTTCGCATTTATTGCACTTGAGTACAAATTCGGTGGCATCTTGGTTGAGAGTAGGCCAGAAGTAACCGGTGCGAAGGATTTTATAGGCCAGAGACCTTACACCCGAGTGATTACTACAAATATCCTCGTGGACTTCTCTCATCACATAGGTGGCTTGAGCAGGACTGCTACACCTGAGATATGGGTGTGAGAATCCTCGTTTGTACAGTAGGTCACTGATGAGGATATAATTGGACAACCGAGCTCTGACTTTGGCAGCCTGCTATTTATCGTTGGGCAACTCCTTTCGCGTCAAAAACAGAAGGATGTCTGCAGCCCATGGGATAGGTTCATTTTTGAGGAAGTGAACCTTCTGCTGATTTGGCGAAGTAGCCGGATGGGTCAGGTATTCAATGCGAATGCTGTGGTCGAGGTCTGACTGGTCAGCCGAGGCTAATTGGGCCATTTCGTCTGCCTTGGAGTTTTCTAACCTATGGATGTGTTTGATCTAAAAAGTATTGAAAAGGCGAACAAGAGGGAGTGCAATGTCCCTGCAAGCCCACATCGTGTCTTCCTTTACATCGAACTCCCCAGTAATCTGCTCGATGATCAGTTGGGAATCACTAAACACATGAAGATGTCTTACACCAATGTCTCTGGACAAACGAAGACCTACTATCAAGGCCTCGTATTCAGCTTCATTATTGCTCACGTCGAATAGAAAAACGGAGGGCACATTTGAAATACCCGCCCTCGGGGGTGGTGAGGATGAAGCCGGCCCTACTGCCTCCTTTGCGAGATGACCCATCAACATAAAAGGTCCAGAAATGGGGGTCTTCTGCCTCGGAGTTGAACTGCGTTGGCGGAGGGGGTATGCTCGGTGTGAGATTGGTGAATTCCAAGATAAAATCAACGACAGCCTATCCTTTGATCGCTGTTTGAGGTCAGTAAGAGATTTCAAATTGACTGAGTTCGACAGACCATTGCATTAGTCTGCCTGACAACTCTGACTGTTGCATGACCTTTTTCAAAGGCTGGTCAATGAGAACCACTATGGAGTGAGCTTGGAAGTAAAGCCGGAGGCGCTTTGAGGCTATGACCAAGGCGAGGGCCATTTTCTCCAACAAAGGATAGTTCTGTTCCGCCTCCTGAGAGTGTGGCTGATATAGTAGACTAGACGTTGTACTGAGCTATCTTCCCTGATGAGGGCAACGCTGACGGCAGTGTTTGATACGGCTAAGTAGAGGAATAGAGTTTCGCCTGGGAGTTGTAGACACCCCATTTTTGACCGTTCTCAAGACTTGGACGTCACCGTTTGAACACTCAGTGATCATCCATGCTTGTGTTCGTTTTGAGTTCTCGGAGGTCTCGGCTACGCGTCTTGCCTCAGGATCTCTCAACTTCACTGTTTTGTGCTTGATTGGACCAAATACTTGTTGGTTTTTGCTTTGGAGGGCAGGGAATGGCTTGTTGGCCATCCCCACACCTCACCGGCCATGGCTTGAGGCCACCGGCCTTGTTTCCTTGACACCGGCCATTGGTGATGGCCGGTCGGCACTATTGATGGTCGGTCGGCATTGTGTTTGGTCAGCCGGCCACTGATTTTGGTCAATCGGCCACTTTTTCTGGCTGAGACCTTTTCTTGAGGGGGTTTGAACCTTTTGAACCCTTGTTTTAGCTTCTTGAGGAAGCTTGAACCTTTTGAACCCTTGGTTTTAGCTTCTTGAGGAAGCTTGAACCTTTTGAACCTTTGTTCTAGCTTCTCCAAGAAGCTTGAACCCTTTGCTCCAAGCTTCTAAGAGAAGCTTAAACCTTTTGCTCTAGCTTCTTGGAGAAGCTTGAACCCCCTTTGTTCCTCTATAAGAGAGGCCCTCCTTCTCCTTTAGAAGGGTTGAAGAAAATTGCTAAGGCAAGAGACATACATATCTTCCTATATCTCTCTACTTTGAGCTCCAAATTGCTTGGTTCTTGGCTCCTTTGCACACCAACTCTTAGCCTAACACCTCCATCATCAACCTAAGGATCTTGGAGGCCATTTTCAGATGTTGAAGGTCTGGTTTTTGGGTCTTAAAGCTGCTGGTTTTGCTGAAGCTATAAGGGTAACACACTTTACCCTCTTTTGGTCTTTATCTTGCTTCATCTTTTAGCCATACTTGCAAACATTTTTGAGCTTTGTCATAAACTAAAAAAAGTCTTATTTTGAGCTCATTTTGAAGTTTGTTTAGTGTTTGGGGTTGTTTACCCCCTTTTAGGCCTTATTTGGCCTCATTTTTGTGCCTTTTTTGTGAGCTTCGGGACCACCTTGTATTGGCCTTCCCACCACTAAAATCCAGAGGGATTTCAGTGGTGGGGGTGGTGTTTTGAGGTCCTAAGAAGGAGAGGGGTGATCCTCTCCTTTGTTGTCTTGTTTACTAGCATATTTGGCCTATCAAAGGAGCATATGTCTATATCATTTGGAGGCCAATTTCAGGCACTTTTTGGTGACTTTTGGGACCTGCCTAGCCTCTTTCCATGGCTGGTTTGGTCCCCTTTTGTTTGCTTCTTGCATGTGTAGAGTAACCCCTTTTATAGTTTATCAAAGGAGCACCTCATTCTTGCATGTACTGGACATATTTCAGTGGGTATTTGGTCATATTTTGGCATGCCATGATCCTATTTTTGACTGGTTTGGTGGCCCCTCACATGCTTCATAGGCTTATAGTGTAAATCATGCTTACTAGCTCACATTGCATGTTGTTTTGGCTCTCTATTCTAGCACCTTTTGGCCACACCCCAAACATGTTTTATTCATATTTTGGGCTGCCTTAGCTTTTTTTTTAGGCCTCTTGGTCAATTGGTGCTTGCCATGTATGCTTGTAGTGTAATAGCCATGCCTAGCTTTGAGTTTTGAAGCCTATTGCATGCTCATATTTAGGTGTTTGCATGTTTTAGTATCATTATGTATGATATTTCAAAGCTTATACTTGTTCCATAATCCCATATTTTCCATGCTTTAAATGTGTTTGAGAGTTGTGCTTGTATGCCCCATTTATGAGCCTTTGCATGAGCTTCATTTAAATGCATTTCGAGCCACCATCTCATATCATTTTGCCACTGTTTTAGGGCTGCATAAGGTCTGTTTGGGGTTGGTTTCATCATTTGAACATTGCTTTGCATGACTATAGTGTAATGCACTTCACTAGTCTTTGGTGTTTGAGCCCATCTAACATGCATTGTATGAGTTGTTGTATCATTTCGGAGTCATTTTGTATGCTATTTCAGAGCTGGAATGTATGCCATAGTATCTCATGTTTCATCCTTGCCATGCTTTTGGAGAGTTGCATCTTGTGCCTTAGGCTTAGAGCCATTGCATTGTGCATGTTTGCATGAGTTTTTGGAGCTTTGTTTTCATCATGTTTGGCCACTGGTTTTTTCATGCTTGAGAGCTACCCATATTAGTTTAAGTCCATCCTTTGCATGTTGCTCAAATGTTGTTACATTGCTTCATGTTTGCATACTTTGGTTTCATTGTGTCTTGCATGCTCATTGTTTGCATTGTTGGCACATGCTTAGCCATATTGCATGTTGTTGCATGCTTGAGCTATATTGCATGGTTTTGCATGCTTGTTGCATTGCATTTTGCATGCATGCATGCCTTGCCTCTTGATCAAGCATGATAGAGGTTGGGTCCTTTATGTGTTTTGTGTGCATTCCATTTGACATTGAAATTGCATACTTCGGCTTCTTTGGCCATCATGCATTGAAATATGTGATTGGTGGCCTGAGGACCAAGGGCCACACTCCCTTGAGTCCATAACATGATGGGGAGGGTGGTCGTGCAACATTTTTCTTTGAAAATCCTATGCCATGCACTGTCTGTCCTTTGTTGCAGCAAAACCAGTGTTCTGCAGAAAGAAATGGCCGGTCGACTACTTGCAGTGCCGACCGACCACCAAAATCCAGCCGGTGGCTTCATTAATGGTCGATGACCAGTTACAGATGGTCGGTGGCCTTTCCATTTGGTCGATGACCTCTCAGCATATCTCTAAGGCAGTTTAGAAGTGTCATAGAGGTTGGCACTATTTTCAGAGATGCAAAATAGTGCAGACAGAGGCAATAGTGGCATGGCAATGGATTTTCGGGCGAAACCAATCCGAGCTTGCATGCATCCCTCTTCCTGAGGCCATTTTACTGCTCTAAATAGTTTAATTAATTTGTTAATTAGTTAAGGGTTTGTAATATTTAATTAGCTAGAGTAGTTAATTATTCATTCGGTCTGTATTATTCTTTCGGACCCTCCAAGCGAGGGCAATTGTGTAATAAGTGTGCGTGAGTGTGTGTATGTCTTCTAACCCCACATCTTTCTCCCTTTTATTTACTAGCTTATGATGGTTAGATTATGGCATGTTTTATTTAGCATACTTATACTTCGCATGTTTGCATCATTCATCTGTATTGCATGCACCGAGCTTGGCGCATCATACTAACTGCATTTGTATTTCACTTTTAAGTTGAATACGTGTTAGCTGTAGCATCATCATATGCCATCTTAGAATAGCCGAGCCTATTGTAGTTGCATCTTGCATGTGTTACATTAGCCATCTTAACATGAACTAGGATCATGCATTTGATTACTAACTAGTTTCTGTTTTGGCTTGGAGTACTAGGTAAGCATTTACGCTTTAGCATCCTTGCATGTGTATGAGTGTTGCCATGATAGTATGCTTACCATGTGGCTATATGCTTATGTGATATAAACTGCCTAAATGCCTGTGGGTGAAGGTTGGATTGTTTGAGTTGGAACAACTCATTGAAATCCGTGTTTTAGCCTACTTGCGAGTAGCAAACTTCAAACCATTTTCCAAACAAACGGATATGCAATACTTTGTTCCAAATTAGGTGATCTAGTTTATACTTGTTTTGCTGTGCGCATCACATAGTAAGATTAGACTAATAACCGGAATAAGAACAACATAACGTTTTCAAAACTAGATATCATGGTTAGTAGAGGCTGATCTTCGGATTGGATGAGAGGGAGTGCTCATAGCTGACCTTCTCCAATCATACCCAAGTTCCCAAGCCGAGGCAACTTTGGTGATGACGGATACGTGGCCTTAGGCAACGAGTCAGGGTTTCCTAAATTTCCCCAAAAATAAAATATTTAGGTGGCGACTCTGTATCTGGCAATGCAGTCCATGTTTGGCACTTCTTTCTAAAAATCAGTTTTTCAAAACGATTTGCCGGATTTGGACTCTTTGGTAATTTATCAATCTCGCATTGCACTTTGCGAGATCAGATTAAGAACCATGACATTTGAGTCTTGAATAGTAGTGAGCCCAAAGGAACAAAACAGGATTCCCTCCCGGGACGTTCGGGGACGTCTACAAGAGTGCTTGAGAGAGGAGGAGAGGGTTGGCCATGCACTACTTAAGTTGTTGAAAAGCTTTCTCAGATTCAGTGTTCCACTCAAAAGCTTGTCGGAGGACTTTAAAAAATGGAAGACATTTATCTGTTGCTCGAGAAATAAAGCGGTTGAAGGCGACGACTCTGCTCATGAGCCATTGAACCTCCTTAATCGTTTTGGGAGACCGCATTTCTATCAGGGCCTTGATCTTTTTGGGGTTGGCCTCGATGCCCCGTTGGCTGACCATGAAGCCCAAGAACTTTCTAGATCCTACGCCGAAGGCACACTTCTTCGGATTCAGCTTCATCTGATATTTGCGTAAGGTTTCGAAGGTTTCTCGTAGGTCTACCAAATGATCAGTGGAGAGTTTACTCTTGACTAGCATGTTGTCGATGTAGACTTCCATGTTCCGGCCTATCTGGTGTTGAAAGACGGCATTGATCTAATATTGGTAAGTTGCTCCAGCATTTTCCAATCCGAACGACATAACACGATAGTGATAAGTTCCTCTGTTTGTGATGAAGAAGGTGTGTTCCTGATCAGCCAGGTGCATCAGAATTTGATTGTAGCCAGAGAAGGCATCCATGAAACTAAGCATCTGGTGTCCGGCAGTGGCATCGACCAACAGATCTATCCAGGTAAGGAGATAACTATCTTTGGGACAAGCTCGATTAAGATCGGAATAGTCGACGTAGAGTCGTCATTTACCATTGTTTTTGCGGACCAGGACTACATTAGACAACCATCTGGGGTAATCCATATTTTGGATGAACTGCGCCTTCAGTAGTTTGTCTACGTCAAAGGCGATGAGAGCATTGCATTCCGAGTGAAAGATACGTTGTCTCTGGCAAAAAGGTCGGAAGTGGGGCTTGATACTAAGACGGTGAGTGATGAAAGAGGGATCGATACCTGGCATGTCAGAATGGGTCCAGGCGAACACATCATTGTGCTCGGTTAGGAGAGCTGTGAGGTCGACCTTGGCCTGGCAGGATAGTTGGCTGCCGATCCTGGCTATTTTGGTTGAGTTTGTAGGATCGATGGGGACATCGACAAGTTTTTCCACTGGTTCCCCTCTAACTAACTCTTCTTCGTCTCTGACATCGAGTCCTTCGATGATTATAGCTTCTTTCAGCTTGACCTCTTTTAGCGAGGCGACATAGCATTCTCTGGCTATCGTCTACTTACCCCTCATGGTGCCTACTCCAAGGTCGGTGGGGAATTTCATGGTTAAATAGTATGTGGAGGTGACAGCTTGGAAAGCGTTAAGGGCTGTGCGGCCAAGGATTATGTTATAAGCAGAAGAACAGTTGACGATAAGGAAAGTGAGTAACTTGGTGGTCTGCCATGGGTATTCTCCGATGGTGATAGGAAGATTGATGGAACCTATGGAGGTCACCTAATCCCCCGTGAAGCTGACTAACGGGGTCTGGAGAGGGGATAATTTTTCTTCGCCGACTTTGAGCTGGCGATAGGCGTTCAAGAAGATAATGTCGAAAGAACTACCATTGTCGACAAGCACCCGCCTGACTTTGTAATTGGATAGGAGAGCAAAAATAACGAGGGGGTCATCATGAGGGAAACGGATGCTTGTGCAGTCGGCCTCCGTAAAGGTGATGGGTTTAGTTCACTGCTTGCGGTGTTTGAAGCAGCAATCCAATGTGGCGACTTCTTTATCGAAGCCCTGTCTGATTTTTCTGAGTTCAGCTCGCTGGGTCGAACGGTATGGTCCTCAGCATGCAAGCCCCCCAGCGATGACTGTGATTTTTTCGACGGGGAAAATAGGGTTGCCTTGGGGTTCGGGTTGTAATGGGGGTCGATCATTATCACGGTTAGGTTGTGAGGGTTGTCGGGGAGGGGTTTGCCAGCGGTGGCCCCTAGCGGGTTCGGTCCTTGGCCGCTGTTGGGGATGGGCTGCCGTGAACCAACTGAGGCGACCCTGGTGTATCAGATTCTCTACTTGGTCTTTGAGGTTAACACATTCCTCAGTGTTGTGGTCGTGGTCCTGATGGAAATGACAGTATTTGGATTGATCTCGCCAGTTGGAGGGAGACCGTGAGGGTTGGGGCCATTTCAAGTTTTAATTTCGCTAGATCTGGTTCAAGACTTGTTCCATGGAAGAATTGAAGGGAGTGTACCGCTCGAACCAACCGAGAGGTCGGGTAGGTGCCGATCGATTGGGACGAACAGGTTGGTCGGTATACTGAGGGGTTTGCTGTGTATATTGGGTGGTTCTGGTTTCAGATTCCTTTCTCTTCTCCCTGGAAGTTGGGTTTTTAGTTGTAGTATCTTGGCGGGCTGCAGAGAGTCTTCGGTGTTCATATATTTTTGGGCTTTGGAAATGAGGGTGGCCCTAGAGGTTTTAGGGTTTTTAGAAAGGGAGAATAGAAAATCAGATGATCGTAAATCAACCATGAAAGCTGTGAAGATGACCTTGTTGTCGTTTTCCGCCACCTGTAGGTAAGGGTGAGCAGCGGATATACCGATCCGCCAAAACCGACCGATCCGTCGTATTTTGGACGGATGCGTGATGACGAGCAGACGGTTGCGGATTGATTTTCTTCAATCCGCCAATTTGGCGGACGGATGACAGATTTGAGGTTCTTTTGGCCGCAACCGAACCGCCAAACCGCGAGCACCTTTAGTAATTTATAAGACTTTGTGTTTTCAATTTGTTTAAATATTTTGTTTGCGTTTTCAATTGAAAAAGAATTCAAATATTCTGTTGAAAAAAAGTTTTCAACTTGAATATATTTTTTTAGTTGAAGAAAATAAACATATTATTTATCTATATTTTTTGGTTTTTAAATCTAACTCAAAAGTAATAAATAGAAAATATAACATATGTTGGTTGGTTTTTGTTTTTAAAAACATATATAAATGTAACAATACAAAGACATACAATCTCTACTATTGCTATGTTCATGGTTTTGGTAGTTTGAATTGTTTTTATATTTTAAGAACCACAGATTGTAATATTTTATGTGGATGAGGCATGCTGTAATTGTAATATGTGGATGAGGCATGCAATAATTGTGATATTTTTTTAAGTTTCAAACTTTCTTTCTTTGGATGATGCATGCAATAATTGTAATACTTTTTTAAATCATTGACTGTAATACTTTCTTCTTCTTCTTTTTTTTTGTTGAGGAAGTGCAAAAGTTGAACTATGTTGAAAATTTATAAAATTTTAAACAGCCAACCCGATTCACATCCATCCGTCAAACCGCCAATCCGTTCAATCCACATCTGCCGGATTGGCGGACGGATGCGGATTGATTTTCTCCAATCCGCCAATCTGGCGGACGGATGGCGGATTGAAGGTTTCGTGGCCGCAACCAACCCGCGCCCACCCCTACCTGTAGGGCTTTGGTGTTGAAACGGGTGACAAAGCTATGTAGCGACTTCCTCTCCGTCTGGCGGATGTTAAGAAGCTGTGTTGCCGGACACCGCTGGCGTTGAGTGCCAATGAAATGGCTTAGAAAGGAATCACTTAGGTGTTGGAAAGTAGAAATGGAGTCCGGTGGTAACTGACTAAACCATAGTCGAGCTGACCCTTTAAGCGTCATAGGGAAAGATCGACATCTGATCTTATCAAGGAAAGCATGGAGGATCATTAGGGTTCTGTAAGTCTCCAAATGGTCAACTGGGTCCGTTGTGCAGTTGAAAGAATCGATCGAGGGCAATTTGAACTTGAGAGGTAGGGGTTTGTCCCTAATGGTGGCAACAAATAGGGAGTTGGCTGTTACGGAGGGTTTATTCTATATGTTCTGCATGACTCCTTGAAGCTGGGGTTTCATGGCTTGGAGTTCCACAGCCTAGATAGGAACATTGTCACCCCTTGAGGGCAGTGGAGGTTGAACACTACTAGCCTCTCATTTAGGGGCAAGTGTTTGACTGAACGGATGTAAACCTCGAGGTGGTGGGTTGATGTCTTGGGGTGGTGCTTGCCGACCCTCTAAGTTAGAGAGGTGGGCTTGTTGGAAAAGATGGCTCAGGGTTTGTTCTCGGTTAAAAAGGACATTTTGTGGTGGTAGAGGAGGTATGGGGAGGTTTCACTAGAGCAAAGCGTTGGTCAAGGCCTGGTTTTGCTTGGCCAAGCAGTTGATGCTGTTGGTGAGTTTTGTGAAGTACTGAGGTGGGTTGTTTGGCTTGATAGGATCGACGACGTTGTGTTGAAAAGCCATGGATCTCGTTGTGACCATTCACCTTGATGGCCAGTGATGAGGGATTATCGGGAACGGGTCTTCGGTAACAATGAGCACAATTGTCACATGGAACGGTTTTCCCACAGACGGAGTTAACTGATAATACTGATAATCATAGACCCACGCTTCCAACGTCGTTCCCAGATCACTGAGCCCATCGGGGTACCTGCACACAAGCCCAGCGGGGAACGGGAGTTCCCTAGCGGACCCTCCGACAGTCAAGTTAGAAAAGAGAGGGGTTAATGGTGAATGATAAGAGAATAACGATAGGGCACCTGACCTTTTTGTGTCTCGGAAGCCTCCTTATATCCTTCATTTATCATTTCTTTGTTCACTCCGACCTGTCACATTGGCCGAAAGTCTACGCTCTAGCTTGCCTTGTTTATGGTGAGGCTGCTTGCTCTAACGTGAAGGGATTATCGCATTTAATGCTGTAGGGGCGTTATTAATAGCTGATGTGTAGTGCAATAACTCTGCAGGATTTTTTTCTGCTTACGTGGCTGGTTCTCCTCTTGACAAGTGTTTAGATGCTATTGGCTTTTGGTGTAACGTTGGGTTCCAATAATGTTGGGTTTTAGTGTTTGAAACATGTATTGGGCTCTAAGTAGTGGGCCAAAAACCTCTATAGGCCCATCTATGTCACTTATATTTTACGTTAATCTTTAATATATGTATATATATATGCACACAATTTGAATGTCAAGGTGTTTCAAGTACATGGATTTGAATTTAATTGGGAGTTGCAAATTATACTTAATTTGACTTTATTTTAAAAATATATTGTCTAAATTCTAAAAAAATTCAAATTAGATTAGGCATATCAGAGTTAACCACAAATAATGTTCTTCTCCCAAAAACCTAATTTTACTTTATAAAATTGAGACAAATGAGCACAGCCAAAAAACACACACACACAAGCAAAAGATAAATGCCTAACGGGAAAAAAAATTAAACGAAATTATGGTCATTCATCCCACAACTTTAGGTGAATCAAAAGATTTTGAAGGGATCCTTTAGATAATAATAGTAGGGTAAGTTTGGAATCTTTCAAAAAAGATAAAAAGACAAAAAGTTACTCAAAAAGTTAAAAAGTTAACACTATTCACTAAAAGTCAACAATTACGGCTGCACAACTCTCAATTCGAATTTTTCCCTACAAATCAATTTTTACAATTTTTTTATTACACATTTTTTCATAAAAAGTCAAAAAGTTAACCGAAACATTCATATTTTCAACCTCAATTTTTTAGTCCAAAATGACAAAAAGTATACTTATTTAGGACACCCCAAACAACCCCGGTAGGGTTTAGTTCATTAGAATGACAATGGAACAAAATAGAATTATTATTTGTTAGTTTCTTTGCCGATTGATTATTGTTTTGCGTGGTAAATGATAATTTATTTGTAATAATATTTTTTTATTAGTTTTTTAGTGAACTAATATAGTATTTGATTTATTTGAATAAATTAAATAAAATGATTATTTTATCAGAATATTTATTTTTATATTTAACTCACTAATAAAATGATGAGAAAAGTATTATAAGAAAATGATTATTTTATAAAAAAAAACGAGTAGCGATTGGGAGCCCGAATCTGGGCTCCCTCGAATGCTCCGAAATATATATATATATATATATATATTTTTTTTTCAGCAGAGGAAGGAGGAAGAAGGAGGAGGAGGAGGGGACTGGAGGAGGCATACTCACAGGGGAAGAGAGGCGGAGGCGGAGCCGGAGGCGGCGGTCGGAAGCTGCGACGATCTCGGCGGGGCTGCGAGCTCGGAGGCGACGAGCTCGGAGGCAGCGGTCGAAGGCTGCGACGAGCTCGGCTGGGCCGACGACCTACCGGCGACCTCTCTTCTCTCTTTCTCTCCCTCTCCCTCTCTGGTTCTCTGGTTCAGACGGAAGAAAATGGAAGAAGAAGAAGAAAAATAAAATAAAATAAAATAATGCCCAAAACGACGTCGTTTTGGGCATTAAGGGCATTCGGGGCGCGAGAATTCGGGCACAAAATTATTTTTCAAAAAAAACCTTATGTAATAGGCATCCCTACGTAATTGAGAGTAGGTTCAATTATTTCTAGGGAAAATTGAGCACACTAGGTTATAATAATGACAATTTTTTTGAACGAGGACCTAGTATAATTAAGGGTTGTTTATGATATACTATTTTAGCATAAATTTTTATCTTTTTATTTTTTAAGTTATATTATTTTTTATTTAGATCATATCACCTTTCTATTATATTATATATTTTTTTTATAAAATTAAAAAAATTATTTATTTAGATCATTTTAAGAATAATTGGGCAATTTAAATAAAAATAATAATACTATATCCCTTTAATTTATCACTTTTAAAAGGCCTCTAATGATGTGGTATTAAAATTTGACCATACATAATAAAATATTAAATAAATTAAAATTTAACACTCATCAAATATATCATTAGAAATCATTTTTAAAAATAATAAATTAAATATATCAAGCATTTTTCCAAATATAAAATCGTTTAATATATACAAGCCCCATTAGTTTGTCTGCCATATAGAATTTTCAATAAATTTCAGTGGTTTGTCCATTTAAAGATTTTGGCTCTAGCGGGTAGCCGGTAGGGGTGGTTTCACTTTTAAATTTTTTTAAAATTATGTATAATATATTTGTAATTAGTAAGAAAATTTTAAATTTGAGTTCTTCACACCTTCAAAATTTTAATAATTCGTACCTTCTAAATTATTTATGTTATAAAATTTTAAAAAATATTTTATAAATTGAGTTTTATCAAATATTAGTCTATTCTATTTGTTATCTATATTATTTGTTATATTTCTATATTATTTAAAGTCACTTGTATTCTTTTATTTGTTATTATTTTTGTTTTCTGTTCATCTATCGTTTATGTTTTGTTTTTTTTAAAAAAAAATTTAAATCACACTTTAATTTGTGATCATTATTTTTTGTTCATTCTCTCAAAATAAGAATATTGTCGGGAAATAAAAATATTTGTACTTCAACATGACATTCTTAAAATAAGTTAATTAAATTTAATACTGTTTATTAAAACAGATTATCATTATACTCATAAAAACATACATTTTCAATAATAATTTTTTTTCAATACTAAATTGTGTAATAAGATGAAAGATGATTTTATTGCAAGTTAATTGATCATATTTATTAAGAAAGATATTAATTATGATTTTGATGTCAAGTTTATCATAAATATTTTTATATATAATATAAAAAGTGACGATTACAATATTGTCAAATAGTTTACTTTACTATATGGAGACATAGTAATAGTTAATATTTTATTAAGTTAATGCAAATAAGAAATATGTTTAATTATATTTTTGTTCTCAATTATCTTGACAAAAAAATCCAATTAATAATAATAATATTTTTTTTTTTGGTACTGATATCAATCAAAATTTAAAAATTTGTAATATTTTTTTTCAATGAAAAATTACATATATTTTCACCCCCTAAATATCAAATCCAATTCATGCATGTATTTGTCTTTCCATCGATCTCTCTAGAAGGATAAGCATATTCCTCCATTGGATCCCAGCAAAAAAATCAACCATACCGACAGCGAACACGACGACCCCTAGCAATTTGTCCTATGCTGTGAGATTCTTCTGCAAGAAAATTGTCATAATGACTTGTGCTAAATTTGTTTCATGTGGGATGTTTTTATTATATTTTTTTTCTCATTATATATATTTTTTCTCTTTATTCACGTATAATTTATAAAGTTTTGATCTCATTTGAAAATTTATTTATTTTTAAAATGTAACCATAGAAAAAGTTGTTGTTTAAAATAGTGAAATTAAATAAATAGATTTATGAAGAAATCAAATTATATACTAAGAACATATGCTAATAATTACAATTAAATTTCAACAGAAATACACAAAACAATAAAAGGGTAAAGAGACGAAACCGAAACCTGCACGGAAACAGTTTCCTTAAAACAGATTTCGCCGCCTCACGGGTCGAGTGCTTGAGGAAACCCGGCGTCTGTCTCCCAGGATACGACGGTCAAAACCAGCTACGGCAGAAGCACTATCTGTCTAGCTTAGCGAACAAAACAATGGCAGCACTCTCTCACAATAGGAACTATCTAGCAAAGTGACTTGTAAAATGGAAGCAAAAATTTCTATATTGAAATTTGACAGGAGGGTCTCAATTTATACATGTATAGAGGAGAGAGGACGAGTCTCCAGCCTTTAAGGCTAGTCATTAAAACACCAAGCATCCATAGCCCATTTCCACAAAATGAAAAGTATGGATGCCCAAAGGATTCACACCCTTTAGTTAAGAAAAAAGATTTAAATACTCTTTAAAATCCTATTCATGAATCTAACATCATGAAGCAATTTCTTGGTAATTTCTTATTCAAAATCCAATGGTTTTTGGCTCACTTGGACCCAACACAAAAAAAGTTAGGACCCACTTTAATATTTAATTAAAGTCACCACACTTTAATATTAAATTAAAGTCCCCAAAAATCATTTTTTCCAACAATCCCCCACATGAATAAAAATTGACCGAATGACTCAACAAACGGACATCGTTCAACAATAAAGACTATGAGAGAGAGTACAACGGACTAACCCCGACATCAGAGAAGGTAGCCTTTGGCTTTGAACCTCTCCCAGTGAAAACCTATCGAGTTTACTGGCAGATCAGTGAATAAGACATCTTGAACTGCTCTACCGTTTATGTAAACTGAGACAATAGATCTCACACGAGAATTACTCCTACCACCATTATGTTCTCACTGGTGTGCCCTGTGTGGCCCTGGACACTAGCTTGGTTCAGCGAGTGGTTTCAAAGAATCTTGGCTTGCCCAATTCTTCTAGAAGCGGCCCCACTTCAAACTCACAT
This sequence comes from Camellia oleifera, assembly GCA_022316695.1. NCBI lineage: Eukaryota > Viridiplantae > Streptophyta > Magnoliopsida > Ericales > Theaceae > Camellia > Camellia oleifera. Next base: position 131,826,403 of record CM039307.1, read on the forward strand.
AGGTGACTCTACTAAAGTATCTTGCAATACTTAGCTCAACAGCTTAACACATAAGAGTCATTAAACGCTCAGCTTATCCTCTACACTTGCAAGTATCACTGATAAAATGAATGGTTGGAGGTTTAACCTCCTCAGTGACATACCACCGTTACACGTAATTAGATTGTCTCATTGAACCTAGATCTTGGGATCTCCAGTCAACTAGGTTGGGTTTCCATTCCGGTAACTTCCAAAGGCCTTAACCCCATTCCTTTTGACGACGTTTTGACTAACACTCGACTTAACCCTTTGGTTAGCGGATCCGCAATGTTGTCCTTAGACTTTACATAGTCTAAAGAGACAACTCCATTCGAGAGTAGTTGTCATATGGAATTATGTCTACGACGGATATGTCTAGACTTTCCATTATACATATTACTCTGTGCCCTACCAATTGCAGATTAACAATCACAATGAATACAAATAGCTGGTACAGGTTTAGACCAACGTGGAATATCTTCAATGAAATGGCGAAGCCATTCTGCTTCTTCCGTTGCTTTATCCAAAGCAATAAACTCTGATTCCATCGTTGATCTAGATATACATGTTTGCTTGGAAGATTTCCAAGACACGGCTGCCCACCAAGAGTGAACACATATCCACTAGTGGACTTTGAGTCCTTTATATCTGATATCCAATTCGCGTCACTATATCCTTCAAGCACCGCTGGATATCGAGTATAATGCAGCCCATAATCCTGAGTGTAGCGTAAATACCTTAACACCCGCACAATGCCCTTCCAATGAGAAGCATCAGGATTACTTGTGTATCTACTAAGCCTGCTAACTGAGTAAGCTATATCAGGCCTAGTACAACTCATTAGATACATTAAACTTCCAATTACCCGAGAATATTCTAACTGAGAGACACTCTTTTTATTATTCTTGGTAAAGTGTAGACTTAAGTCTACAGGTGTCAATGACACACTCGTATCTGATCCACTAAACTTCTCAAGTATCTTATTAACATAATGAGACTGAGAAAGTACAATTCTGCCAGAGATTCTGGTAATCTTAATTCCCAGAATAACATCTGCAATGCCCATATCCTTCATGTCAAATTTAGAGTTTAACAACTTCTTGGTAGTTTTGATCATTTCATAGTACTACCTATGATGAGCATATCATCAACATATAGACACAAAATGACATAACCTCTGTCAGTGTCTTTGACATAAATACACTTGTCACATTCGTTGATTCGAAACCCATTTGACAACATTACATTGTCAAACTTCTCATACCATTGTTTAGGCGCTTGCTTCAAACCATACAAAGATTTGACAAGTTTACAGACTTTCTTGCTTTGTCCTGGAGCTGAAAACCCTTCAGATTGCTCCATGTAGATTTCTTCATTCAAATCCCCATTTAAGAAAGCTGTCTTTACATCCATCTGGTGTATCTCTAGATTGCGCAAAACTGCTAATGCAATCACCACGCGAATGGATGTTATCTGAATTACAGGTGAGTACGTATCAAAGTAATCCAAGCCTTCTCGTTGCCTGTACCCTATGATAATGAGCCTCACCTTATACTTGTCAATAGACCCATAGGCCTTCATCTTTCTATTTAAAAATCCATTTGCAGCCTAAAGGCTTACAACCTGGAGGTAAATCTACTAACTCCCAAGTGTGGTTCTGTAAGATGGAGTCAATCTCACTTTTGATCGCTTCTTTCCATAAAGGACTCTCAGGAGAAGTCATAGCTTCGTGAAAAGTTTGAGGTTCCTTCTCAACCATATAAGTCAAGAAGTCTGGACTAAAAGACTTGGACATCCTAGCCCTTTTACTCCTTCTAGGCTGATCATCACCTTGATTCTCAACTTAATCATCAAAATGATCATCATCACTAGCAAGCTCATCAAATTGCTCCAAAAACCTTAGAACCCCTTCTTAGGTTCGGCAAGGAAAAATGTCTTCAAAAGAATGCATTCCTTGACTCTATGATGATATTCTTGTGAATGTCTGAAGTTTCAGACTTATGTACAAGAAACCGATATGCACTACTATTATGTGCATAACCAATGAATATATAATCCACGAATTTCGGGCCTATCCTAACCCGTTAGGGTGTAGGAAACGCCATAATAGCAAGACACCCCCACATTTATAAGAATTTACAAGAAGGCTTAACGCCTTTCCATAACTCATACGGGATCTTGTCCACTTCACTTCAACACAAGTTTCACACTTGTGTTTCGTCAGAACGACCTTGTCGGACTCAAAAACCATGCGAAAACATGTTTATTGAGAAGAGTCCTTGAGACAAGATTCTTACGAATGTCCGGAACATGCAGGACTTCGTTCAAGGTTAGCTCTTTCCCTGAGGTTAACTTCAGGACCACTTTTCCCTCAACAAATGAGGTAGTAGAGTTTCCCAGAAACAACTTCTTACCGTTTGTAACAGGTTTAAAAGTTGTAAACAGCTCATTCTCGGAGGCAGATGTGGCGTGAAGCCCTAGTAAAACTAAAAGCCTCGCTACCACAGTTGTAGCACTTCCCAAAGAGCCGATAACCAGGTTCCCGCAGCTTGTATGCCAGCTTCTTTGCAACACCACCCCTTGGCCCCAGCATAGAGCCCTGGTTCACGGGGGGCTTCTTCCTTACCCCAAAAGATTTGCCATGCTCAATGACATTGGCCTTTACTAAGGAGGTGCTCCCTCCTTTCTTTCTATTATCCTCCTCAATTCAGAGTCGAATAATTAAGTCTTCTTTGTAGAATTTATACAAAGCCTTTTGGCCTTTTCCAAAAATTCATACAGTGTTTTAAACAAATCCTTGTGTCACAATGATTATGAAACTCTCAAAATTATATCACAGTAAATACATTCCCAGAATGTCATCAACCGAATTAGGCACCCAAATATATTTGGTCCAACCTATCACTCTAAAGCCAATAGTCTTACTATTAGGAAACACAAATCCAGTGTTCAACAGTCTACTATTCGGAATTTCATAACATGGCCAGTAGTCTTATCACTAGGAATCACTAATTTCTCAGCATGTGGTCAGTAGACTTTCTACTATTAGGAATCACAATGTCTTAACCTGTGATCAGTAGTCACTTTACTACTAGAAATCACAACGTTCTGACATAGGATCAATAGACTCTTTCGTTACTAGGAATCATCATGTCTTGACATATGACCAGTAGCCTCTCCAATACTAGGAATCATGATGTCTTGACATGTGATCAGTAATCTATTCACTACTAGGAACCACAATCTCATAACTGTGTAGCCAGTGGTCTAACACCACTTAGGAGCCACCAGTTTTCTATCTCTGTGATCAGTGATCTTGAACTCACTAGGAGCCACCAATTTAAGAATATATTTGGAATTTAAAAATCCAAAAAATATTCACCCACTATAACAGGCTGTCTCATCTTTGCTCTCAAGCAAAGTCACATAGCAATCATAAATGCTATAAATAACACAAGGATACCATACTAATTGCCTCTGATCAATTCAGAGATATTTTAATACAATCTTATGATTTCCTTTAATCATACTTGATCTCTCAAGATCTTCCTTTAAGAATCTCGTGAGGCTAAGGTTGTCAAGTGGAACAACATTTCTGTTTGTTACCTTTTGAAGCCATTTCTGAAACATCACAACTAAATTTCACTTTTGTGATTCCAGAAATTAAACTTAACCCTTAGAAAATCCCTCAGATGGAAATTTAATTCAAAACTAGTCTCACAATTTAACCTAGAATCGAACATGGTCAGGAATGTTCCCAGGAAGACTGGAGGGGTCACATCGGTCCCACTTAAAACCTAGTTAACCTTTTGACAAAACATTCAAGAGCATGTTGACTCCTAGTCCATAGGAAACAATTTAAAAATTAAGATTTGTAGGGGATAAACCAGGTTATAGCAAACCGATTCCCAAGCAAATAAAATTTGCTACCAGAATTACACTACTCATAAAAATTAACCGGTACTCCCGGAACTACGCCCATTATTTCTGAATAAAATCAGAAATATTTTAGCTAATGCTAAAATTTGGTTTCCTTTCTCAAAACCAAAACACTTTGGACATAATCAGATTATAACCAAAGACTTTCTCCAAACTTGGTTTTCCAACACTTTGGGAATAAAATGATTAAACCCAAAGACTTCCTCAAACTCTAAAAGTTTGAGACCAAATCCGTCTTAGTTGTCATTTCTGAACAAATAAGAACTACTCTTTAGCCAAAGCTAAAACTTTGGTTTCTATCACAGAAAACCAAACCAAGTTCCAAACTTACAAACAATTTAAAAAATTGCTATAACAGTTACATGTATATAAAATGCTTCTGTTGGTAAACAAACCAACTAAATCTCAAGCAAAACATGCTTCAAACATTTAAATAAAATAGTCAATCCATAAGGATTCTATTTACTCCAAAAGCCTTTCCACGTTTAGGTATTCCTATTCAACACAAAAGTTAGTAGTTCAAATATTTTTGTTTTTACATCCCAAATACTATTCATTTGGTTTTATATTTGTTTTTCGCATTGGTATCCCTACAAAGAAAGTTAGTAGCAAACCACAACAAAATACCAACAAATAATCTAAAAAATTTAATTATAATAAATAATTGAAACAATCTAGCCAACTATTAATTATATAAGTAACCAACTAATATAAGGCACCAAAACAAAATACAATTTGTAACTTCAAAATTAAATTACAACTTTAAAATAAAGTTCAATACTCATGAGTCATGAATGAAATTAATTCATAATAAACATTTAAACTAATAACTCCAAATAGATAAGTCGAATTCAAAGTTAATGCACCAAATTAAATAATTTAGATTAATCATGTACACAATTCATAAAACTCTATAACTCCAAATACATTAAATTATGTAATCTAACCTAGAAAATAATAAGCATGTAACAAATTGAGACTAGCATGTCAAAATGACAACATCCATAAATTATATTTTATAACCTTAAAATTTATGCAAATCATGGTAGGGAAATGATGAACCATACGCGTAAAACAAGATCATACTAATATAATTAAGTATGCAAATTATAATAGAGCATTCTAATTAAACTAAGCAATTAGATAGTACCATTGCATAATTTACAATTATTGAAATAGTGAGCAATTCCGCAACAATTCCTAGTAACATTATATAAAGCTAACCTAATAGTTTATATAAATCTATTCGATCAATTTCATAGAAAAGATATATAAAATCTGTTTTAAGCTTGTTGTTCAAAATAGTGAAATTAAATAAATAGATTTATGAAGAAATCAAATTATATACCAAGAACATATGCTAATAATTACAATTAAATTTCAACAGAAATATATAAAACAATAAAAGGGTAAAGAGACGAAATCGAAACTTGCACGGAAGCAGTTTTCGTAAAACAGATTTCGCCACCTCACGGGTCGAGTGCTTGTGGAAACCCGACGTCTGTCTCCCAGGATACGATGGTCAAAACCAGTTACAGTAGAAGCACTATCTGTCTAGCTTAGCGAACAAAACAATGGCATCACTCTCTCACAATAGAAACTATCTAGCAAACTGACTTGTAAAATGGAAGCAAAAATTTCTATATCGAAACTTGACAGGAGTGTCTCAATTTATACATGTATAGGGGAGAGAGGAAGAGCCTCTAGCCTTTAAGGCTAGTCATTAAAGCACCAAGCATCCATAGCCCATTTTCACAAAATGAAAAGTATGGATGCACAAAGGATTCACACCCTTTAGCCAAGAAAAAAGATTTAAATACTCTTTAAAATCCTATTCATAAATCTAACATCATGAAATAATTTCTTGGCAATTTCTTATTCAAAACCCAATGGTTTTTGGCTCACTTGGACCCAACACAAAAAAAGTTAGGACCTACTTTAATATTTAATTAAAGTCACCACACTTTAATATTAAATTAAAATTTCCAAAAATCATTTTTTCCAACAAAAGTTTGGTCTTTATACAATTAAGCCTCAAGTTTATAAGAACATGAAGCCTGCATTGAAGGCTAAGGGCAGGCCCGGCATTGGAAAGAAGTAAACAAGAGAGAGAAAGTGTGAGCGGAAGAAACAACAAACGATTTGTCGGCCAACTCCAAAACTCAAATTTGAATAAAATGATGGGAGAATTACGTTTTATTCTTCAATAGAACCTCTGAGAGTTAATAATATTTTTTTATCAAATACTATTAAAAAAACGTTACGGATGGTTAATTTTCAAAGACAATTTAAAAGTTATCATAAAAAATATCACTAATTATAAATTTTAGTGACAGTTTAAAAAAAATCGTTACAAAAAAAGTCACTAAAAGTTTTAACTTTTAGGAACAGTTGAAAATTTTGTCACAGAAAAAGTCACTAATTATAAATTTTAACGACAATTTATAAAAATTGTGACAAAAAAAGTAACTAATTGTCAATTTTTAGTGACATACAAAAAATAGTCATAAAAAATTATTTTTAGCGATAATTTTACTAATATTTATTTTCAATAGAACTTGATATAGGAATTAAGTCTAATTATTAGGACCTATTGATAGTTTATTTTAAAATTATTTGTAGTGATTTTTTTCTTACATCCTAATTCAACTGCCCCTTAAGTTGTGTTTGGTTGGAGAATATACAATCCTATTTTTTATCTTTTTGATTTATTTAGGCTATGTTTGATTTATGAATTTAAGGCAAAATTTGAAAAGAGAAAGGGAAAACGTGTGTGAAATTAGGTAAAATATAAGTATATTTTATTCATATTTTATATTTTTTTTTTCTTTCTCTTTCCAAATCTTTCTCCAAATTCATAAACTAAACACAGTGTTAGGCTTTTTTCTTTCTCCATTTCTCAACTCAACCTAACATACTTTGGAATTCGAATCATAGTAATTTATTCTTATTTTCTTTCTATTTTTTTTTTCTTTTCATTTTTCTTATCAAACCCTTCAACCAAACATAGCCTTAAGAAGAATTGATTCATAATTATCATTTTGGGACTAAATCCTTAAAAGAGTTATGACAGTTAATTAGGCTATACCTAATGGATTTTATTATATATTTCTAATATAACATATATACAAGTTTCTTATAATTTGGACTTACCCAATTAACAAAAATTCAATTTTGTCCCATCCATATACAAAGAAATCAAAATGAAGCAGAAAATTTCACTGTTTCTACGAAAAAAGGGGGGACCATTTGGTCAGACAACGACTCTATTTTGTATACTTGCATTTGACTTGGTCTATTCTCAATAGTAATGGAAAGGGACCATTTGGTTAGACAACGACTCTATTTTGTTTACTTGCATTTGGCTTGGTCTATTCTCAATAGTTAGTGTCAGTGGCGGCTTCTAGCAAATCCTTAATCTGTCTATATATAAAAGTGAAAGAGGATTTTTAGTAAGAAGAGGTAAAAGAGGTTTAAATGTTCAATTTAAATTCAAGGTGGTTGGTAATTTGGCAAAGGCTTGAGAATTAAGCTCTTAGGTTCCAAGTTCAAAATCTGTTTGGGCCAATTTTTTTGGATGTAACACAGTTGATTAGGAGGTTTTTTTCACGTAATTTCATCGCATTTAGTGTGGGTTCAATATTTTTTTGTTGTGCGAATCCTAATTTAAGCGGATTTTGTTTTGGGAGGTCAGGGTAAGTTCTCAGATTATAATCTCATAACTCAGAATGGATAACAGGACACCCTACTGATCTATGCAATGGGCGATACATTTGATCTGCAGGCGAGTAGGAGGATTTTTCTTGTAAAAAAAAAAATGTTCAATTTAAATTTTTATTTAAATTTTTTAATTTAAAAAATAATTAATAAATTACAAATTATTTTTTTTAAAAAAAATAAAATAAATGAAGAATGTATTTTTTATTTTTAAAATCATTCATTTCTTACCATTAAATAACGAGTTTTTCAATTAAGAAAAAATAATTAATAAATCACACACTAAAAAAAAGTTTTCTAATTAAAAAAATTAATAAATCATACACTCAAAAATATTTCGTCGTAAAATATTTTAAATTCTTCACCATAAAGCATAAAATAATTTATATAATTAAAATTTCGTAACAATTTTTTTTTTTTTTTTTCATCATAGCTACTACAACTCAACGTATATATCAAATCTCATTATTTTCATATACAGTAAACATTAATAGAGTGTATTTAAGGTTCAAATTCTCAACTCATTTTTTTTTTAATTTTTTTTGTAATAATGAAAATACTAAGTATCATTATATGTTGCATTTTAATTAGTTCATTATTAAATTCATGGAGTTTTATATTAAACCCTTAAATTATGCCACCATAATTACCATTTCAAATTACTTTCTTAATTTATGTTTACCATACCAAATTTATTTTTAAAATTGCTTCCTTAAGATTGCATTAATGTATGATTTTGATACATTCATACATATACATATGGAAAATAAGTAATTCTTTAACTTAAACTTAAAATTTAAACATTATTAATTTTTTAACATGACTGGGGCTTCTTTCCAGTCCTCCTTCGAAAATGGAGAGGTGTTGTTGGGCCTTGTGGGCTCCCTTTTTGGCCCATTTTGATAATCTGAGTCATTCATATTTTATGATGCATCAAATACATCATCTCTGTAAAAAATCAAGTTAATCAAACAACGGTAATCATGTGTTTGTATCAATTTTGTATGAAAAAAAAAAATGGATGGTGAGAAAATAAAAGGTTCATACAAAATGAATCCAAACACGTGATCTCTGTTATTTGATCGATTTGATTTTTTGCAACGATGATATACTCGACAAACTTTAAAATGTGAACGGTTCGGGTCATTAAAACGGGACCCAAAATTGGACTATTAGATGTTTAATATGATATTAGAACCCCCAAGCTAGCTTATACCGGTCATGAATATATAAATTATGATATAATTTATACATAATTTTTAAATTTATTATTATCAAATATTTTTACTAGGTCGTTCTATCTTAGATAATTTTTTAATATATAAATATATGTAACTATTTATTTCATAGTGTTATATCAATATATAATTTTTTATCTAAGTAAATTTTTTTTAATAGATATGCATAAAATATGTTCATATTTCTTATTTAAAAAAATAAAAAAATACTTATAGATATTTGTTTACCAATTTAATAAATAAATAGATCAAATGATTCATAAATTGGGCATAGACGAAGATAATATTTAATGATTAGGTGAAGGTCACATCGACGTAAATATACAAGTCATTTACGTTCAACTTTGATAAAAACAAATAAAATTTAATTGGTTATAAACCATTTTTACTACATATTTTAGATAAATTTTATATTATTAATTAATTTTAAAACTAATTTTTGATTATTTATTTATACTCGTGCATGGCACTACAAAGTCCACTTTACCGACTTTTAACACAAAGTAAAAACAAGATCATCTAAGATTTTAAAAAGAAAAGTGATGTTTTTTTATTTATTTAGTAGCTTTAGAATATAAAAGTTGCTAAAATTTATAGATTATTGACACAAAACAAAATTAAAATGAAACTAACTAAGATTTTCAAAAGAAAAGTAATGCTATTTGTTTTATTTAATAGTTTCAGAATGCAAAAATTGTGAAAATTTGTAGGTTATTGAGACAAAACAAAATTAAGAAATAAAAAGGTGATCCTTTGTTTTTGTTTTTTTTTTTTTCCTTCTTTTAAATTAAGTAGCTTGAGAATACAAAATTTGTTAAAAATTATTAGTAGTAGACACAAAATAAAGTTAAAATTTGTATAATAAGACATCATAAATATTTATTTTTTTACCTACACAAAATTTGAATTTAAAAAAATTATAGTTGCCATTTAACTTTGATCTAATTTTTAACTTATTACACATCAGTTCTTATTTTTGAGGGTTTATTTATTTATTTTTGTTACAAATTTAAAAAAATTATAGGTGGCATTTCACTCTTATTCAATTTTTGAAGTACTGCCCTCTTCTGTTTGTTTATTACTAGAATTATATTAGATTTTTTTTTTCTTCAGGTTTTTCTTATTTTATTTTTGAATTTTTAAATTTTTTTTTTTTTTTTTTTTTTCCAATCTTCAGTTGATATTTACTAAATTTCTCTCTACCTCTGCTTGAGCGGTTAATCGGTCGCTTGAGTGGTAATGCGAAGCTTTCAATATCTTACCTGTTTGTAGGCGAGACTGCTCGAGCGGTGAAATGGTCGCTCGAGCATAAAAATGAGGCTCCTAGTATTTTTGCTGTAACTCTGTATAATTTCTGAGACTTTGTGTTTACCGCTTGAGCGGTGGATTGTTGGCAAGAGCGATCACTTTGATTTTGTGCACTTCACTCGAGTGGTCTGTTCGGGACAATAGTTTTAAAAGTCAATCTAAATAGTTTTTCTCTTACTTTTTTCATACATTTTCTCTCTCTATCACCCATTTCCAAACCCTAACCCTGAAAACACTTCATTTCCCTTAGTTTTACCCATGATCCACCTTAAATCTTCAAAGAGGGTTGAGGAACAAGCTAGATCCTAAAGTTCTACTGATTGTTTCTCATTTTCTTTAAGTTTAGAGTTCGGTCTTCATTTTTTGTCGAGGTAGGGATACTTTTAACTTATTATATCTTTGATTTGGGACACATAAGTGGAATTTCAATATATATATATAGATATCAAGATGTATGAAATTTGTTGTTATATAATGAGTTTAATCAAAAAAGGGTTATATCTCATGATATTTTTGAAAAGGTTATGCATAAATTTTGATGATTGTTGTTGATGATGGGAATTGACCTATAAATGATGTAAGTGGGAACAATCCCAATTTTCTTAAAATCCTAGTTTTCAAGTTGATTTGATAAAGGGAATTTTGTTCAATTCATTCTTGAATTTTGAAATTGGATATGTTGAATTGACTTTGGTGTTGAGATATAAACTCTTGATAACTTATTGAAACAAATCTTTGAGATGATGGAGATGTTGAGTTGGAGAAATCTCTTTATTGTTGATATTTATATTATGGTTGTTAAGAATTGAAACCACCTTAGAGAAATTAAGATTTGAAAATTCATGCATTATATACATTGATAATTTTACCTTGTGATTTCTTGATTATTAATGTTTGGAAAATGTTGGAAGAGGGTAAATAATATATAAGTCCAAGTAGTGAGTTGAGTTTTGGGTTTGAGTCATGCGTTTGTAGACGTCCCCGAACGCCCCGGGAGAGATGAGTCCCCCGTTCCGTTCGTTTTGGGCTCACCACAGTTCAAGGACTCAAATTGTCACGGTTCTTAATCTTGAACCAAAGAGTCCAAATCCGGCAAATCGATTTTGAAAACATATTTTTTTTTAAAGGAGTGCCAAACATGGACTGCTTTGCCAGATACAGAGTCACCACCTAAATATTTTATTTTTGAAAAATTTAGGAAACCCTGACTCGTGCCTAAGGCCACGTGTCCGTCATCACCAAAGTTGCCTCGGCACAGGAACTTGGGTACGATTGGGGAAGGTCACTTCGTGAGCACCCCCGCTCGCCCGATTAAAGATCGGTCTCTACTAACCATGATATCTAGTTTTGAAAACATTATGCATTCTTATTCCGGTTATTAGCCTAGATTTACTATGTGATACACACAGCATACAAGTATAGACCGGGTCGCCTGAATTGGAACAAAACATTTCATGTTTGTTTTTGAAAGATGATTTGCTACTCGCAAGTAGGCTTAAAATGCAGATTTTGCTACCTTCGGGTGGGCTTAGAAAAAGGTGGTTTTGCCACTATCTAGTGGGCTTAAAACTCACAGTTGATGATTTGTCCCAATCCAAATAACCCAACCTTCACCCACAGGCATTCAGGCAGTTATATCACATAAGCATAGAGCCTCATGGTAAGCATGCTATCATGACAGTCACTCACACACATGCAAGGATGCTAAAGCGTAAAAACTTACCGAGTACTTCAAGCCAAAACAGAAACTAATTAGAAATCCATGCATGATCCTAATTATACAGAAATGCCTAATGCAACACATGCAAAAATGCAACTATAGCAGGCTCGGCTATTCTAAATATGGCATATGGAATGCTACAGCTAACACGTATTCAACTCGGAATTGAAATACAATGCAGTGAGTTATGATGCGCCGAGCCCGGTGCATGCAATACAGATGAATGAATGCAAACATGCTATCATACTGTATGCTAATTGAAACATGCCCTAATCTAACCATCATAAGCTGGTAAATAAAAGGGAGAAAGACGTGGGGTTGGAAGACATACATCACACGCACGCACACTTATTACAATTGAAAAATGTTCTCTGTGGTGTACTTCTAAGCTATGTTACACGGACTCTTTGAAATTTTGGAGGTACCTGTGTCGACATGACACGACACGGGTACGGGTACGGGATACGGCTCATTACAAATGGATACGGCTATGTTTTGCCCTAAATATAGAAGCAACGAAATAACCCTAAGTACAGAAGAATGGAAAGAGGAGAGAGCAAAAACCTAGTCGTTGACTTCTCTCTAGTCGCAGGCTTCGCTCTCACCCCAATCGATCCTTCACTCTTGATCTTATCTCTCGATCGACCTCGTCTCTGTCTTGCGCCAATCGATTCTTCGATCTCGTCTTTCAATCGATCTTCTCTGTCGATCTCCTCTTCTCTCTCTCTCAATCAATCCATCTCCTTCTCTTCTTCTTCTCTCTCTCTTTCTCTCCTCGATTTGTTTTCTCTCTGTTATCAATATGTTCTCTCTCTCTCTCTCTCTCCCTCCCTCCCTCCCTTTTGTCGATCTATTTCTTTCTTCTCTCTCTCTTCTCTTGTCTCTTGTTTACCATATAATAAATAAATCATATAATTTGTTATATAATAATATCTAATTAAATCATATACAATAAAAAAAATAAAAAATCTAATAAAATCTATAAATTACATTATTTATTTTTTTATTTATTTTAACATAATTTTTTATTCCTTATTTATTATATATTTTTTATTTATAATATATATATGTCAATTAAAAGTAAAAAAATAAATTAAAAATATTATCAATAAAAATAATACATAAGATAAAAAATAATAAATATATTTAAAAAATAACTATTTAACTCATCTTTATATAATAAATATATTTAAAAAAATTAACTATTTAACGTATCTCCGTACACGTATCCAAATTTGGATTCATATTCACGTATCCTCAATTTTTAATTTTAAAGTGTCCAATCCCTAGATACGCACCCGCACCCGATACCCATAGCTGAGTCCGTGTAACGTAGCTTCTAAGGACATCTTCATCAAACCTCTATTAATTTTAAATTTCATAACTTAAGGAATAAAATTTCATAATTTTATAAAAAAGGAAAAGAAAAAAATGAACTCCAATGTTTCATAATATCAAATTAAGGAATAATCAAAATTTTTATAAAATCAAGACAACCAAATGTGATGTGGCTTGCCTGGTTGTGCTAACATAGTTGGGATGAATTCATTTTGGGAAAAATTACAAAGATATTTTTTAAGATTTGTTTAAAATATGTATTATTTGTGATTTTAAAAATTATATACTGTCCCTGCAAATTTCAAATCGCATAACAAATGATTTCTTTTATTAATAAATCATTAAATCAATTAATAATTTTTAGTGATATCAAATATATATTTCAATTAGCAATTTAAAATTTTTTACTGTTGCATAAGAGAGTAATTATGAATTTAATTTTTTTCTGTTAATTACGTTAAATAAAAAATTCTGATAAGATGATATTTATAATTTTCATAACTATATAGGATAATCCGTATTTTAAGAAAATATCGGGAGTATATTTTTAATTTAGCCTTATTTTTTATTATGATGTTGTATTTATGTATCTTTTTACTTTTGAGATATATCAATAAAATCATTTTTATTTTTTAGATGGGAAAAATCATTTTTTTGATAAAAATAAAATAAAATCACATTCACCTCTCCCTTGTGGTCTCGAAAAAATGTAATTAGCTTTATATTTTGGGAAAATTAATGGTCAGTATGACTTTCAAAAAATTATATTTGTTCAGAAAAAAATATCACTGACACAATGTTAGTGAAATTGCCCCTTATATTTTTGACCTAATTACATTGATATCCTTTGATGATTTGATTTATTTAACAATTAGATTATTTTTTATCAATAATATATTAATCGTAAGAATGAAAATGATGTTTACATATCTTTTTCTTCCAAAAATGATGTTTATCTTTATATATTTTGGTGTCTATTCAATATTTATATTAATTTGAGGGATGGTGATTTAGACCCCCTTTTGACCCCCTCTCTTCTCTCATTGGTCCCCCTTTCCTGCACATCCAATCACCCCCTGACACATGGCAAAGGGGGGGTGAGGGGGTACCCCCAAAAGGGGGTCTCAAGTATTATCCTAATTTGAGTTAGTTTAGCCTTATTAAAAGTAACTCAGTATGATTGTGTAAAAAATGTGAGACTAATTGCCTTTTTCTCAAATCTCAATGAAGACGATTGTAATTTAAAAAAAGAAAAAGAAAAAAAAGGAGGGGTTATATCAAATCTACAAGGGGAATATTTTAGACAAAATAAGGGAAAATATCAACTCAGTATATTTTTGTGAAAAAAAATTTCAAATTAATGATGAACATTACAAATTTTAATAATTAAAATTATAAAAATTTCATGTATTAATAATTATTTTTTGAAGGACTAAACTGATTTGTATTCTCCCACAAAATAAAAGTCTTGTTTGGTTTGTTTCTCAAAAAAAATTTTGGAAAAAATTCTCTACAAACAAATTTTCAAGAGTAATCAAACCAAACAAGTTTTTTTAAAAAAAATCTCAAAATTTTGTTTGGTTACCTACTTTCCAAAATCACACTCTCTCTCATACACATCAAATCAATCATTTTTTTTAAAACTCTCTCTCCAAAACAATTTTCCAAAACTATTTTTGAAAAAAAACAAACTAAACAAGTTTTCATACTTTTTATCTCAAAAACTACTCTACAAACACAAATCAAGCACATTCAAAATGTTTTCTATGTCCTCAGCTCTCATATTCTGTATAGATTTGACTTGTGCTCTCGTTGGAGTACGTGACCGGAGGGAACACATCAAGGCACCAATGCACGGAACCAAGCTCCAACTAATACGGAAAAATTATTAGGTATTTTTAGAGTACTAGATGTTCTTGGAGTATTACATATTCATACTCTATCACCTCTTTGCTTTCTCTCCAGATCTTCGCCGCCGCCATCTCCAGTCCAATCCGTTGGTCTCTTCATCTCCTTCTAAAAAAGCTTGGAGCTCCACTACGTCGATGGTGTCACCACTACTCAAGTCTAGATCTAGATCCATAACGCTCTTTAGGTCCAGATCCAAATCCAGATTGCTCTTCAAATCTAGATCCACCACCACCACCGATGGAGAGGAAAAATGGGAGTTTGGGTGTGGAGGGGTCTAGGGGAGCTCTAGTGAGTCTCTGGACTATAGATCGAAATATTGAGGGGTGTTCTTCTTCTTTTTCTTCACTACCTTTTTCTGTTTGATTTCAACATATTGGACCTCTTACTCTCTATATCTCTGTGTATGTATAAAAATTCAACAAATCGAAAATGTCCTCTTTTTATCTTTCTCTCTTTGTATTTTATTTTTTTTTTTTGTGTAGTTGTTGTTGATCGTTGACGTTGTTGTTGTTGATGATGATGAAAAAATTTGACAAAAATGACATATTTGTTCGAAATTTGAACAGATAATAAAATTTGGATAAATCTGTTCAAAATTTGAATAGATAGTGGCCTGGTGTATTTCAATAACAAAAATTTGAACAAATAAAAAATCAACAAATAGAATTCAAGGGAAAAAATTAAACAGATAATAAAATTTGGATAGATAGATTTAAACAGATAAGAGAAAAAATAAAATAATAACAAAACTTGGACAGATATTTGAATAGATTAGGGAAAAAAAATTAAACAAATAGTCAAAAAATTAAACAAAATAAAAAATATTTGAACAAATAGTTAAAAAAATTAAACAGGTAAATAAG
Source organism: Camellia oleifera (assembly GCA_022316695.1). NCBI lineage: Eukaryota > Viridiplantae > Streptophyta > Magnoliopsida > Ericales > Theaceae > Camellia > Camellia oleifera. Next base: position 131,842,455 of record CM039307.1, read on the forward strand.
GGTAAAATTGAAAATAAAATGTCTTTCAAAACAACAAAAGGATTTATCACCAAACTATTTAGGGTAAACTACTAATATGTCCTAATAGTTGGACTTAATTCCCAATAAGTCTTATTGAAAATAAACCTTAGTAAAATTATCGTTAAAAATAATTTTATGAAATGATTTTTTGCATATGTCGCTAAAAATTGATAATTAGTTATTTTTTTTGTCACAATTTTTATAAATTGTCTCTAAAACTTTCAATTAGTGATATTTTTTTTATGACGATTTTTTCAAACTGTTGCTAAAAGTTGAAAATTAGTGATTTTTTTTTTTTAAACTGCCGCTAAAACTTATAATTAGTAACACTTTTTGTAACAAAATTTTCAAACTATCGTTGAAAATTAACAATTAGTGATATCTTTTTAATGTTTGATAAAAAAACGTTATTAATTCTCACTTGACATATTAGATGATAAGCCCACCAATTTGGACTTATACGTAAGTCCCAAACTATTTCATGAAAGGTGAACCTCTCACTAACAAAAAAACATCCGCTAAATCTAATGCATTATACTATCTATAGATTGGACTTTCAATAATTTTCTCTAAATAATAATTTTTACAGTAAAATAAGACTATTATTAATTATTCAGCAATACTATGTATCATGAAAAACCTTTCATGAAAATAATCATAAAAACTTTGTGATCCTTGGATTACACTTAGAACAAAACACCACACACTAATCAAGGTAATCCAAAGATTATAAATCTTTCATGATCATTTTCATGATCCCTAACTTTTCTCTTAATTATTTACAGACCCAAATACGTTAATTAGTTTAAATAAATGGACCCCAACACAATATAAACCACGGTTAAACTGATTGAGGCTCTTTTCTCGGCATCAAAAGCAACATTTCGGTGTCATTTTTTAACTAACTTTTTTTTTTATTTTTTCTATTTTAATGAAAAAAAAAATTAATTTTTAACCTAACTTTTAAAAATGGACTAATATCTCTTTTCGATATATACTTTATTTAGTAGAGTCATACTAATTGGATCTCTCTCTCTCTCTCTCTCTCTCTCTCTCTCTGCATCTGGCGATCTACAGCACAGAAACCCTTGACGTTCTTGAAGTTCTGTTAGCCGCTCGAGTCCCTCTGTAAGTTTTCACCACAAGCTCTCTCTCTCTCTCTCTCTCTCTCTCTGTGTGTAAATATATATAGTAACATGATCTCTTTGTTTCTTGAAGCTGGTATGTGTGATGAAACTGTACAGAATTCAATATGGGTCTTCTAAATGGCTACACTTTGTTTTTCCTCATCATGAACACGATCTCCATTCTCAACTTGAGTTTGCTGGTGATTGGGTTTTGGGTACAAAGAAGAGCGATCTTGTCTTGCAGGCGTAATCGACATTATGGGTCTCCTAAATGGCTACACTTACTTTGTTTTTCTTCATCATCGTCACGATCTCCATCCTCCTCAACTTAGGTTTGCTCTTCTGATTGGGTTCTAGGCACAAAGAAGAGTAGTCTTGTCTTGCAGGCATAAAAGCTGCGTAGTCGATCGACATTATGGGTCTAATAAATGGCTACACTTACTTTGTTTTTCTTCATCATCACGATCTCGATCCTCAGCTTGGGTTTGCTCTTGCCGACTCAGACAGTCATTAGGTTTTGGGAACAAAGAAGAGCACTTGCAGGCATAAAAGCTGCTGGAAATGTACTCATCAAGTTGGGTCTTGTTGGATCTTGACTTCTAAAACATTCTCTCTTGATATCATAGCCTCAAAAAAAGCAGACAAGTCTTCATCAACGATATATATCGAGCAGCACTGCTACGATTATCGAAATTTTTGCTCACTAAAATGATCTGTGTGAGTGTAAATGTTGGCATCTTCAGATGCCAAGTGAGGACTCACCCTCCAAGTGATGGACTTCACTTTGTAAGAAGCTACGTCCCACTTATTTCCTTATTTATTTATTTATTTATTTATTTATTTTGTTTGTAAAGAAGGTAATTTCCTCATCCATTTTAACAAAATAAAAATTTGAAACTATCAAAAAATAAACAATTCACAACAATTTGGTTGCAAAGAGGAGTAAGAAATCTTTACATATGTAATAGATCTATTACATATAATAGCATCTTATGTTGTGAGATCTACCAACTCCAAAATTCTAATCATTGTTTTCAATTTTTAAAATATACAAGTACACATATTTGGGATTTGTTTGCTTCTTCTATTTATTGATTGGATTTTTTAGTTTAACATCCCTAATAGTATTTTTTTGTGATCTAAAATATAAAAACTAAGATTCAGTCTATAAAGAACTCTAAAACAAGTACTTCACACATTTTTCAACTTGTAGGTCCAATCTAATTTTATGTTGGCCTTTTTGGGGACGAGATTAAAAGCAATTTTTTTGACTTTTAATCTCTTTTGGTCATATTATTTTTTAATTTTTTTATATATATTTTTAAACAAAAAACCAAAAAAAGGCTAAAAAGTTTTTTTAACCTATTTCTCAAAAAAAAAAATTAATAAATAAAAATTTATGATATAACTGCACCAATTTGGGCTTAATTAATAGGAGTTTTTTGTTTAAGATCTTTGATATTAAAATTTTAAAAGATAAAGGATATTCAACATTTTTATAATAGTGGGATCCCTCAATATTTTCATAGATTTTTTTTTTTTTTTTTTATAGGGAAATTTCTTTGTAATTTTAGATCTTTAAAGAAAAATTTCACAAAAAAATTTCTTTAATAATATTTCTGAGGTACCTTTAACTAATAAGAAAAAAACATATTTGACCTTTTACTACCTAAAGTTGGAAAGTGATATTTCACTAATATTTCCATAATATAACAACTTTTACAAATTAATTTTAGAATGTTAATAAATTGTATCTGTGCATCACAAAATGTTCAGTTTTTACTTGTGTGTGTGGATTACTAAATGCACTTATAGACAAGTGCACCTACTTTGCTGGACTAATGCACTTAAGTCTATAAAATCAAAATTTTAGAATTTTAATAGTAAAATTTTAATATCAAAATTAATATATTATTTTTGCATTACAACAACTTCTATATTGAGCTCAAATACATAAAAAAAAGATTTTTTTTTTTATAAAAATATATAATTTTTACTCACTAGAAAAAAACATATAATTTTGTTTTTATTTCATGATCATTGCTAGTAATTAAAAATACTAATTCTCCAATGAGCGGATCAATGCTTTAGCCCATATCAAGGATTTTTCTTTTTCTTTTTTCTTTTGGTATAGATAGTAATGGATGCAAACCTATGGCCAAACAAAGGACCTGCTCCGGAATTAACATGGTCTCAGATTGTTGGATTTGAGCATGAAGACATCCCTAACGTATTGAATTTCGTATCAATGCCTGAAGACTTCAACATGCAAGATTCACAGCCACCTTATTCTTGTAAGGAATTTTTATTGAATACAAATGTCTAAAGTAGCTATTGCATATGCACTAATGCACACTCATTATATTCAGTATTTACTTGTTACTTAATTGTTAGGAATGAATGAAACAGATGCATCTCCCTTCTATTGGCACCATTGTAATTATTAGTAAGGTCTTACTAACAAGTGCTTCAAATGGGTTTTAAAAAATGAGACACTTCTAAGCTATTTCAATACACTTTTCATTAATTTCATAACTTTTAATTTTTTTTTTTGGACCTACTTATAAAGAACTTTTCATCTTAATTCCATTATTAAAGAATGTCATAGGAGTGCTAACAATTATTAGCATTTGCCTTCTTGATATAGGCCCTGTTTGTCAGGGCTTAATTTCAGCTTTCAGCTTAATTTAAGCTGTTTTGATATGTTTGGGTTAACTTATGCTTATAGCTTATAGCTTTGTGGAAGCTGAAAACCAGCTTATTCTGTGAGCTGGGCTGGATATACTTTGAGAATAAGCTGAAAATCAGCTTAAGCTGAAAGTTATAAGCTATAAGCTGTTTGGACATAAGTTATAAGCAGCTTCCCACAGCTCTACCAAACAGGGCCATAATGGGCTCTACTTGAATCTCATTTACATATAATAATCGTAAATATATCAGATCACCTGATAAACATAATGTGGTAGAAAGATGTGATAAATCTGACATTACTGATATGTTTTTTTTTTTTTTTTTGATTGGCAAAAAAAAAACTTTATTGATGAAATGAACAAATACAAGGTATAAGACAAAAAACATTAATAAAGGAAAGGAAAGTATAAAAGCATCACAATGAGCTAAATGATCCCAATTAGGTTAGCACCATAGAGCTCACCCTATCATTTGCTAGCACCTCAAAACATTACTGATATGTTACTAATGACTTTATCAACTAGGATCATAATTAAGCCCGTTTCGTTATGATTTATTTATATGCAGACTTTGTTTTCAGTTTGATCATCATTTCAAGTCATAACAAACATAACTTTGGGACATAACCAATGCTAAGTTGAAACTTAGTGTAGACATAGTACAAACATTTTATTAGGTTGTGTACCGTAGGTTTTCCCTTTACACATAATTGTATTATGGTATATTTGTTATATCCATTTGTGAGATAGTTATTATGTTTTCAAGTGATTGAACCATAATAGGATCATGTTTTCAATTTTTTTTTTGTTTATACACGTCATCTATCTTTGATTTCAACTATTATCGTGCATGAGCAACTGCTCAAAACCAATCTGTCCAACTCCGTGATTTTGGTAATTAGTCAATATGTTTGGTTTGAATTTTTTGGATTAAGTTTTTTGAAAATTGAGTTTTTTGATTTTCGTGTTTTTTATTTTTAGTGAATATTTTTAAAATTTTAAATATATTTTTTTTACTTTTTTATATGTACCTTACTTAGATGTATCTAAAACGCAAAAAAATTGTGAAAAAATATTTTGAAAAATTAATAAATACATAAAAATACAAAAAATGTACTGAATTCTCGTATTTTTTTTTGTATTTTTGGTATTTAGTGAATTTTTAAAAGGTTTTTTCACAAATTTTTTACTTTTTAGGTATATTTATGTTAGGTATGTCTAAAACGTAAAAAAAATTACTTAAAATATTAAAAAAATTCAGTAAAAACAAAAAAAAATATGAAAAATAAGAAAGTAAAATTTTCTGAAAAGTGTTTTTTGAAAAATGGAACCAGGGAAAGTGAATAGAGGTTCATATATTTGCTAGAGGTTTGTTTTGGTAAAATAATTCATATATTCTGTTTTCCTACTTATTTGGATAGAGGTTCTTATATACATTTCTTTAATTTCTTTCACTCAGTGCCCGAGCAGGAACATGAGATCCAAGAAACTAGAATTGTTGATAGTGATCTTGAGGTATGTTATTGGGAAAATAACAGCAGAGCGGTAAAATAAAAAAGATTATAAAATTATGAAAAAGTATAGCATTTTAATTATTAAAGTGTATAATTTTTTTTTTATTGATTTATAATTTTTTTTTTCTGTACCTGTGTTGTTATTTCCCCTACATTATTTGGTAAATTACATGCATATTTTTTTTGTTTGTTTGTGTAATATGCTCTTTGCTAAGGTATTTTCTCAAAAAAATAATAATGATAATAAATAAATAAATAAATAACAACAACACGACATGGATATTTTTACATAAATTCATCTATTTCATTAGGCAGTTAAGATGTTGAAAGTACAATTATCGCAGTTAGATAATTAAAATTAAGATAAATTATGATAAAAAAAAAAAATTTGCTTACTGAAAAGAAAAGAAAAGACTAGAAAGAAAGATATGATAAAGTACAATTATGATTAAAAAAAAGGGAAAAAGAAAAAAGAAAAAAGAAAGATATGATTTTTTTTGCATTTTCTGCTCTTTGCATTTAAGATTATGATTTTTTCAGTTGATAATTGAAGTAAAATATCAAATGAAATATTCTTTTCCGTAATCATTTCCTCAAAAATACTTCACAAGAACTAACTAGCTAAAATGCATCAAAAAGAAAAGACAAGAATGAAGAGAGGTGGGTGCAATACATGTACTACATATATCAATAGAGAAATTTTTGGGATCATGAAATTTTTTTCATGAAAATGATCATGAAATATTTGTGATTCTTAGATTATCTTGATTAGTGTGTGGTGATTTATTATACGTGTAATCCAAAGGTCACAAATTTTTCATGACTATTTTCATGAAAGATTTTTCATGATACCTAACATTGCTGATATCAATAGCCCAAGTTAGTGAAGTAGCTTTGAACAAGAAAGATTATTAGTTCTTCTGTGGCTTTGGCAAATGGAAAAAACCATTGACTCAGAAATAATAGTGCACATAATATCAGAAAATGATGTGTATGGTGTTGATAGAATAAATGAATATGATTTGCACAATTTATCTTTTGGCCATTTTTCAAATTATTTCAATACCAGATTGATTTTGCTTCATCTTTTTCCGTCGCTGATGCTTAAATCAATTAGCTCAAGTTAGTGAAGTGGTAGAAAATAATTTATTTATAAAAATAATCTAATTAGAAGGGAAATTAATAAATCTACATGAGACATTTCTTAGTACTTATTTAAATTATTTCATATAATTTTAAAGCTGTGTAAATATTATCTTATTGTATAATTGATTAATCAGCTAATTCAAGACATTTTATTATAATTTGTATAAATAAAAAAGTTACATCTGTAATTTTTATATTTGAAAAAGCAACAATAAAATGCTATTGTATAAAATCAAAATTAATGCTATTACAGTTTATTGTAATCCCATATATACATTGTAGGAATAACTCATGAAATAGAGAACTAATAGAAAATTAAATGAAACAAAATTAGGAGGTTCATCCCATATACAAATATTCTAAACTCTAAACCACAGGCATGTTGAGTCAAATTTTGTGTTTACAGATGGTTATTCTTGTTCCCTAAGAAAATTATGGAAACAACGGTTCCTAACTTCCTACCATTCAGCTAACTCGTGGTTTTGGTGTACTTCTTCAGGGTCAAAACCGCACCACCCTTGGTGATGAACTCGACCGAAACCTGCCTGTCCAGCTGCCTCTGGCAAGGTAAAGCGAATTTTCTATGGTATGAAATCTGTATTATTTTTAGAAGCATGACCTTATGTGGTGAAGTTACTGCTAGATTCCATAATTTATGGTTCTTTTACACTGTTGATTTAATCAAATGAACCACAGTTTTCATTTACCATGGCTATTTCCTTAACTGCACTATGGATTTTCATGTAACTTACCAAACTGCTGCTAAATTTTGCAAACCTACTGCCTAACAGTGGACCTGCTGAGCTACCATCGTATGTGACGGACCACGGTTTTGGATTTACGGTTGAAGATATCCCTATCACCGGATGGCCAAATCTACAACAGCCTTGGTCTGGTAAGGAATGTTGAGACCCTGTCACTTGTGTCTCGATCATGTTTCCTAGCTTAGATTGTTATTGTTCTAAACCTATCACCATCTGCTGAGACACTCTCATAATCTCCAGGAGAAAATATTGGTGAATTGGATTTCCCACTTGTGGCTGAAGGCCCCGGCATGCAAAATTCACAGCTGCATTATTCTGGTGAGTAACTTTATTAGATAAAAGTGTGTAAACTAGTTATTGAAATACGTACTTGTTTATGTATAATTGAGTTGCTCTCGTGCCATAAAATCTTGTTTGATTTGCAGAAAAAGGACGGGATTGTGACTAAATAATCTAATGTTTAGTAGCATTTTTCTGACTCTCAACAACGAACCGATCATGGGGCCATTTAATCACTCATATAAGGGATTATTTTGTCCCCATTCAAGGGGAGTTTCTATTTGCACACCATCTTTTTACAAGTTCACACCATTTTGTTCGTTTAGATATCAACTATGAAACACAAATTAATTGTTCAGATATCAACTACCGAATTGGGTTCTCATTCGTATTTGATATCCGGAAAAAAAAAAAAATGGTTTGAATTGAGAATTTTTTTGGTGTGCGAATAAAACCTCCCCTGTTCGAGAGAACACTTTCATTGCTACATGACTAAAATGCCCTCCCCAAGATGAATTAACTAAGAATTATGTAATTGAGGTAACTTATCCTGCCCAATTTATCCGCAAATCAAATGTTTCCCTTGTGTGTAAAGGTCCTAATAGACCAAGCTGACCCCCTCAATGCTACATTTTGCATAGAAATGAAACATGGTAGTGAACAAAGGGAAAATTTGTCCTATTTCACTGAGGTTAAATTGGATATAAATATAGCCGTTTCTATCTCCAAGTCCAGCCACAGCTAATCATGAGTAATTTTTTAATGCGGGTTTGAATGGTTGCCAGGTGATGGCAAAATTTACAGATCACCACAACTTTATGCTTTCTCGAAAAGTTTGTATCAATCCCAGAGCTGTTGCTAGACCACGCTCTTCTTCTTTTTCTTCTTCTTCTTCTTCATGGCACAATGCATCGAGGCCTACAAAGTACTAACAACCTCCCTTTGTGATATTGCACCCTCTCACAGCATTGGGCATTTTGTCCATCAGTAGTAAGTTTCTCTCTATCAGCTTTACTCAACCCATTCATTTTGAATAATTAGTTTTTCGTATAGTCGTTTAGGCTTCAAGATTGTGTGTGTGTGTTTGTGTTGGCTGTGTGTCTAAAATGCCTAACCGGTAGTTGTTATTTTTTTAGAAGGTGATTTCCGACATGTGCTCGAAGAAGACATTTCCATTCCGGGGTTGTCAAATCCACAATTGCCTAATTCTGGTGAGGGGTTTTATTGAATCCAACCTTCTAACTAGTTATTGCGTGCATACAAACACTCCTATAACATATTTATTTACTTAATTACTTGTTACTTATTTGTTAAGAATGAGGGAAACATATCATCTCCCCTTCTACCACATAGAGCATACTTTTTTAATGTCTACATTCTAGGGAAACAATTTGTAGGAGAAACAATATGTACAACTCTGCTTGTGCCATGAGTGTGTGAAAGACTCGATGGACCAAACTGATCCTCTCAACTCTACGTTTCTCTAACATTTGGTGGTGAAGGGCAAACTATGAGTAATGGCACAAATTGGTAAACTTGAACGTCTTGATAATTGATATAACTTTGAAATCATAACCAACACTAGGTTGAAACATAACTTACAGATAGCAAAGCCTTTTTCATTTTTTAGTCATAAATAATATAACCAACAACATACCATAGTTTTGGACCTACTCATTACACATCATTGTCTTCTAGAATGATGTGATTCTGATATATTTGTCATCAGCATTGGTGACGGGTAGTACATTTTCATTTGTTTTGGTAGAATAATTCATTTGTTTTGGTTTCAATTGTAAAATTTACTACTTATTTTGTTAGAGGGTCTTATATGCGTCTCTTTAATTTCTTTCACTCAGTGCCCTGGCCTGTACTTGAGACCCAAGAAACAAGAATTGTTGGTAGTGATCTAGAGGTACATTCTTTGGCCCTTTTGCCCATTGCATACATGTTTTCTGTTTGTTTGTGTAATCTGCTCTTTGCTAAGGTACATTCTAAAAAATAAAAGGAAGATATGATTTTTTTCAGTTCGATAATTTAATATGTTGAAAGATATGATTTTTTTTTACATTTTCTACTCTTTGCATTTAAGATTATGATTTTTTCAGTTTGATAACTGAAGTAAAATATCAAATGAAATATTCTTTTCCGTAATCATTTCCTCAAAAATACTTCACAAGAACTAACTAGCTAAAATGCATCAAAAAGAAAAGACAAGAATGAAGAGAGGTGGGTGCAATACCTGTACTACATATATAAATAGCCCAAGTTAGTGAAGTGGCTTTGAACAAGAAAGATTTTTAGTTCTTCTGTGGCTTTGGCAAATGGACAAAACCATTGACTCAGAAATAATAGTGCACATAATATCAGAAAATGATGTGTATGGTGTTGATAGAATAAATGAATATGATTTGCACAATTTATCTTTTGGCCATTTTTCAAATTAGTTCAATACCAGATTGATTTTGCTTCATCTTTTTCCGTCGCTGATGCTTAAATCAATTAGCCCAAGTTGAAGTGGTAGAAAATAATTTATTTATAAAAATAATCTAATTAGAAGGGAAATTAATAAATCTACATGAGACATTTCTTAGTACTTATTTAAATTATATCATATAATTTTAAAGCTGTGTAAATATTATCTTATTGTATAATTGATTAATCAGCTAATTTAAGACATATTATTATAATTTGTATAAATAAAAAAGTTACATCTGTAATTTTTATATTTGAAAAAGCAACAATAAAATGCTATTGTATAAAATCAAAATTAATAGAAAATTAAATGAAACAAAATTAGGAGGTTCATCCCATATACAAATATTCTAAACTCTAAACCACAGGCATGTTGAGGCAAATTTCGTGTTTACAGATGGTTATGCTTGTTCCCTAAGAAAATTATGGAAACAACGGTTCCTAACTTCCTACCATTCAGCTAACTTGTCGTTTTGGGGTACTTCTTCAGGGTCAAAACCGCACCACCCTTGATGATGAACTCGACCAAAACCCGCCTTTCCCTGATGGAACTATTGGGAACTTTTGGACCACAAACCAGCTGCCTCTGGCAAGGTAAAGTGAATTTTCAGTGGTATGAAATCTGTATTATTTTTAGAAGCATGACCTTATGTGGTGAAGTTACTGCTAGATTCCATAATTTATGGTTCTTTTACACTGTTGATTTAATCAAATGAACCACAGTTTTCATTTACCATGACTATTTTCTTAACTGCACTATGGATTTTCATGTAACTTACCAAACTGCTGCTAAATTTTGCAAACCTACTGCCTAACAGTGGACCTGCTGAGCTACCATCGTATGTGACGGACCACGGTTTTGGATTTATGGTTGAAGATATCCCTATCACCGGATGGCCAAATCTACAGCAGCCTTGGTCTGGTGAGGAATTTTGAGACTCTGTCACTTGTGTCTTGATCATGTTTCCTAGCTTAAAATCTTGTTTGATTTACAGAAAAAGGATGGGATTGTGACTAAATAATCTAATGTTTAGTAGCACTTTTCTTACTCTCAATAACTAACTGATCATGGGGCCATTTAATCTGTCATATAAGGGATTATTTTGTCCCCATTCAAGGGGAGTTTCTATTTGCACACCATCTTTTTTACAAGTTCACATGACCTTGTTCGTTTAGATATCAACTATGAAATACAAATTAATTGTTCAGAAATCAACTACCGAATTGGGTTCTCATTCGTATTTGATATCCAAAAAAAAAAAAAAAGTTTGAATTGAGAATTTTTTTGGTGTGCGAATAAAACCTCCCCTGTTCGAGAGAACACTTTCATTGCTACATGACTAAAATGCCCTCCCCAAGATGAATTAACCAGAATTATGTAATTGAGGTAATTTATCCCACCCAATTTATCCGCAAATCAAATGTTTCCCTAGTGTGTAAAGGTCCTAATAGACCAAGCTGACCCCCTCAATGCTACATTTTGCATAGAAATGAAACATGGTAGTGAACAAAGGGACAATTTGTCCTATTTCACTAAGGTTAAATTGGATATAAATGTAGCCGTTTCTATCTCCAAGTCCAGCCACAGCTAATCATGAGTAATTTTTTAATGCGGGTTTGAATGGCTGCCAGGTGACGGCAAAATTTACAGATCACCACAACTTCATGCTTTCTCAAAAACTTTGTATCAATCCCAGAGCTGTTGCTAGACCATGCTCTTCTTCTTTTTCTTCTTCTTCTTCTTCTTCATGGCACAATGCATCGAGGCCTACAAAGTACTAACAACCTCCCTTTGTGATATTGCACCCTCTCACAGCATCGGGCATTTTGTCCATCAGCAGTAAGTTTCTCTCTACCTGCTTTACTCAACCCATTCATTTTGAATAATTAGTTTTTCGTATAGTCGTTCAGGCTTCAAGATTGTGTGGGTGTGTTTGTGTTGGTTGTGTGTCTAAAATGCCTAACCGGTAGTTGTTATTTTTTTAGAAGGTGATTTCCGACATGTGCTCGAAGAAGACATTTCCATTCCGGAGTTGCCAAATCCACAACTGCCTAATTCTGGTGAGGGGTTTTATTGAATCCAACCTTCTAACTAGTTATTGCGTGCATACAGGCACTTCTGTAACATATTTATTTACTTAATTACTTGTTACTTATTTCTTAAACATATCATCTCCCCTTCTACTGCATTGAGCATAATTTTTTAATGTCTTCAATCTTGTGAAGCATAGGAGAAACAATACATATAACTATGTCATTCTCCTGCCATAAGTTTGTGAAACCAAAATGACCTTCTCAACTCTACGTTTCCCTAACAAATGAAATGTGGGGTAGTGAACCTGTAATTGTAACTTAGTGGTAAAGGGAGAACTACAAGTAATGAGACAAATTGGTAAACTTGAACGGCTTGAGATTGATTTTTGCTAGTCATGCTCTTGGTCTTACGATGTATTAACTTTGTCGATGGCTCTTGTATCCTGGTTCACTCATTACTTAGTAAATTTACCATGCCCGAATGCCGCATTTCTTCTCCATCACCAAATATGAATTTTGTGCATATATGTGTTCATATACATATTTTATAAATAGGTGATTCATTTGTTTTCTTTTGGTAGATAGATTAATTCATGTCATCTATTTAAATTGAAAAATTTCCTACTTATTTTGTTAGAGGTTCTTATATACGTCTCTTTAATTTCTTTCATTCAGTGCCCTGGGCTGTACTTGAGACCCAAGAAACAAGAATTGTTAGCAGTGATCTCGAGGTACGTTCTTTAGCCCATTGCATGCAATATGTTTTCAGTGTTTGTGTAGTTGGCTCTTTGCTGAGGTACTTTTTCTCCAGGAAAAAAAAAAAAAAAAAAACCCACTGGGAATTGTTTAGAAAAAAAATCATATTTTCCGTTTCGCATTTAAATATTTTAAGTAAGATTATCACAGTTTGATAATTGGAATTAAATGTCAAACGGAATATTATCCATATTGGTTTTCCCATGTTATGAAAGTAGTGAGAGAAGAGAAAGAAGAAACTCTGTATTGAATTGAATGAATAATACAATAGGAGAAGCCTCTATATATAGGCAGAAAGGAAACCTAGAGAAGTAAGGAGATAGAGATTGAGAGAGATACAAATACAAGAGATGGAGAGAGATACAAATACAAATAGATAAGAAACAACTATAATAATATACAGCTAACACCCCCCCTCAAGCTCAAGGTGGTAAGTCAGATATCAATTTGAGCTTGGAGAGGAGATCAGAAAAGCGGCCTGGAAGATGAGCTTTGGTGAAGAGGTCGGCGGTCTGATCAGCAGAGGTAACAAAGAGAAGACGAACATGGCCACTAGTAACATGCTGTCGTATGAAGTGGCAATCGATCTCAATATGCTTGGTGCGGTCATGGAAGACATCGTTATGAGCAATTTGAATAGCACTTTGATTGTCACAATAAAGATTAGTGGCAGCGGAATGAGAAACACCCATGTCAGAAAGAAGCCAACGAAGCCACACAAGCTCCTGAGTAGTATCTGCAAGAGCACGATACTCAGCCTCGGTACTAGAACGAGCAACAAGGGTTTGCTTCTTACTACGCCAGGAAATGAGAGAAGTGCCCAAGAAGAAGCAGTACCCAGTAGTGGAACGACGATCGGTAGGATCCCCTGCCCAATCGGCATCAGAAAAGGCATGCAGCTGGAGAGAAGTTTTTTCTTTTGGCTCTGATACCATGTTATGAAAGTAGTGAGAGAAGAGAAAGAAGAAACTCTGTATTGAATTGAATGAATAATACAATAGGAGAAGCCTCTATATATAGGCAGAAAGGAAACCTAGAGAAGTAAGGAGATAGAGATTGAGAGAGATACAAATACAAGAGATGGAGAGAGATACAAATACAAATAGATAAGAAACAACTATAATAATATACAGCTAACATCCCATAAATCTTTTGTACGAGTTAACTAGCTGAAAATGCATAAAAACAAAAACGAAGAATGAAGAGCGGAGGGTTTGCTCTGTTTTTCTGAGTTTTGTTTTTGTACAGGCAATAGAGGTGTGGTTGGTGATATATGTGTCGGAACATTTTTGTAAATATATATATTTAAATATATGATTTAGTTATATGAATTATTAAAGAGATGTGATTTTTAAGTTTAAATCATAGGGTGTGACCATTGAATTTAAATAAAAATGTGTCATTTTTTAATCTAAGGGACCCCTTGATCCAAAGCCAAAGGAAATGAACCCATGCCTATATAAAGGCAGAAAGAGTTGGCATTTCGATATAGAATTTTCATAGATTTTCTCTCTAAGAATTTATGTTGTTATTTTTCTCTTCTACTTGGTAGATTAGAAAAATATAAAGGTATTTGAAATTTGATTTTGTTCGTGTATACCGCAAGGCAAATTTGCAAGTAATCCGGTGCACATCATATTCTATAGAATTAGTAAATGTGAATATCATTTTACAGAAAGTGAAACTATAACATGCCTTAAAACAATTCTAATTATTTTGTGCTTTATCTCGTTCTATCACATTTATCAATTTTGTAGAAACAATATGTTGGTATCTTGCCAACTTTATGATATTTTGACTTTGGGGTTTTGAGGTAAAAAATATTGTGATAAAATTTTAAAAGAAAATTGAAAAATTAGTTGTAATACATTTCCTAAACGAAAAAACGTAGAAAATATAAATGGAAATCTTGAAAAAAGAACAATTTTTTTTTTTAAAAAAATAATATATATTCGAAAAAAGAAACCAACAAGTGAGTCTTATGTACCAACTTAATTGGGATAATTGGGATATGCTTTTTAAACTATGAAGGTTTAACGCTTATTACCTTGATGTATTATTATTATTATTCTGATTTAATGAAATTTTATCTTTCTCTTTCATTTATTTATTTCAACTTTTTTTCTATAGGAGATTGATTTTGTCTTGGCTGTCTAGCCACTTTTTAATTATATTTTTTTGTTCATTTTGTTTTTTGTTCTAAGAAACCTAAAAATATAACTTTTCCCACAAATTTAACTACTAATGCTCCGTTTGTTTATGTGAAAAATATTTTTAATATTTTTTGACATTTTGTTAAAAATAAAACTCAAGGGAAAAATATTTTTTATAGTCAACAGAAAACAAACATATTTGGACTAAAAATGTTTTTCACTTTTAAAAATTGAAAAATATTTTTCTGAACCAAAATTTTATTAATGTCACCACATTACCACCACTATTATCACCTTCACCACCACACCATCACCGCCACAACCACGACCACCATCACCACTATTACCACCACTGCCACTACCATCTCCACCCATCACTACAAGTGCCACCACCACCACACCACAAACCATTGCAGCCACTGCCACCTCCATCCCGTTGGTGCCACTACCAGCATCACTAATGCAACTATTAGACAACATTTTCTAAAAAAAAATTTATGTAAAAAATATTTTTTACTAAAACAAATGGAGCCTAAAATACATTCCATGGTGGTTCTTTTCCTTTTCTTGGGCTGTGGGCTCGTACTTTTAGGGTGTGTCTGATTGGGGAATTAGGGAGGATTATTCACTGTTTGATTAATGTATATGAATGTTTTAATCGAAATATTAAAATGTATGTTAAAATATGTGTTTAGCAAAATCCACTTGAATATGACTAAATATTTATGGGAGGAGAATAAAATAATTAAAAGGGTAAATTACATTGATGGCTCACAAAATTTGAAAAAAAATACATGAAGTCTCACAAGTTTAACATAATTACACTAGACTCCTTTAAGGTTATAATTCAGATACTACCTAGCCTATTTTTTATCAGAAATTTGTTAGTCGTATGAATAAAAAAATGATGTTGCCATCTTTTTTACATTTAAATTTATATTTTACATTGTGCATCGTTGTGTATTCACACCATCTATATTAGTTTTGGATTTGGGGATCCTACTTTGCCTAAAGTCACAGCAGTGATCTATGGTGCCCTGGTGGGGGTTTTTCTCAATTTTTTTCGATAATCCAAATCGTATATTGTACAATTTGTCAAGTATATAATTTATACAAAAATCAAGTTAATCGGAATCAGCAATCCCATGATCATATTCAGATTGTTTTAAAAAAATTATCAATATCATGTTAATCGTTTATTTTTTTAAAAAAAACAAATGTGCTCTTGTTATAGAGTTACAGATTTCCAATCAATTTGATTTTTTATATGAATGATCTATTTAACGAATTCTATAATATGAACGGTTTGGATTATAAAAAAAAACTCAAAAAAAAAAAAATCTCTATTGGGGCACCACAATCACAGCAGCAGTCACAACAACATCCCTTGGTCCATTAATTTTGGCCCTTTTAACTTTACTAAAAGGAATATCAATTTAATTATGTCACAATTATAAAATTTATTGTATTTTCTTTAAACTTTAAGGATATCAATGTAATTTACCTAATTAAAAATTTTAAAATGCTAAATGTTTGATACTATACTAGTATAATTTTTTGTTCATTTGTTTTTTTAAATAGTGAGTACCGAAAGGCTTACATGTACAACTTTTAGCCGTACAAAGCCCAATACCAAATATTACAGAGCCGTGTGTGGTAGTTCTTTTACACTTTTTGGGTCACTGTGCACTCCTAGATCATAGTAGGTCCAAACTGATAAGACAAATTTTGTGTTGGCAGATGGAAATAAATCCACTGAATTTAAATGGAGTTTCCAGGGAAATTAACAAGTGTGGAAATTACTATGGTAAAATAGTAAAAATGAATGAACACATTTTTTTTTCTGCGAAAAATTAGTTGTTAATTGTTAATTGTTAAATTAACTCTTGAGGAAAGTTGAATCTCCAACCTCCCCCATGCAACTAGACCACAAACAAGGCCATTGGCAACAAAATGCCTTTTAAGTTCCGATCGGAATTTTGATTCAATTAAAAATAAAACAAAAAAAGAAAGAGTATGGACGCAATGGTTCCAAAGCTTTAGTTGAGTGTGTGTCTTGATGTACTTCAGGGTCAAAAGCCCACCACTGATGAACAGGATAAGCTCATACAACCTAGCTTGGGGATTTATGCTGGGAACACATCCCAACCTCTACCAAGGTAAAAGCCAATTTTCATTTATATGTATGAAATCTTTATGTTATTTTAGAAACATTACTTTTTTTATTTTGTGTATTGGGTAGAATATTTGATAATTCATTTGGGGTTCCTAGCATTGCTCTATTTTTCAGCCTCAATGATCACTTAAACTGGTCCATTACTTGTTGCAGGCTTCCAAATCATGAGGAAACTTGCAACCATGAGGTACTACCATCTCCACCATGCGAAAAAGCTGAGTTGTCCTCCTCGGAAGGGAAAGGTCGAACCTATAAGAAGTTCAGTTTTGAAGAAATGGAAAAACTGATTGAAGGAGTTGAGAAATATGGAAGGAAGTAAGTTTTATTGACATGAAACACAACTAAGAAATGAAACACAATTAGGATACCATGTTGATTTTTGTCATTTTGTATCGCAGATACTGCAATTGGAAGACTATTAAGAACCTATATTTTGAGGATTCAGATCGATCAAAAGACCAATTGAAGGTAAAGAGTTTCGCTTGCAATCTTTCCATACTACATTGTAGCTTTCCCCCATTTAGCGCTACTTAATAGTTTGTTGGAAAAATTACAAAAAAAAAAAAAAAAAAAAATCTCATAGTTTAAGTCACGTAACAAAATAAATCTTGAATTTTTTAATTCATTAATTTATATCATAATTTTTTGATTTGTTTTCAATCTAAATTATTTGTCTATTTCCGTTAACTAAAATTGACGAAAAAAATGATACTTTATTCATTATATTGAATATAAGTATATAAAAAATATCTAAAATATCATTTTTCATTAAGTTTAATGATTATAAGATTTTTTTTCTGTCAGTTTTAACTAACAAAATAGGCAAATGATTCAAATTAAAAGAAAATTAAAAAATTAGAGTTTAAATTGATAAAATTAAAATTTTATTTTATTATACAGGTCAAACTATTTATTTTATAATTTTTCCAAGTTTATTTCCCCGAGTAAGTACTAAAAACTTTTTCCTTAGAAAGCCAAGGTATTGTTTGATAAACTTTAAAATTGAAATTCGAAATATGAAAATTAAGGTATTGAAAATTGAACACGGGTCTGTTTGGCAACATTTATTTAACGCTTTCTATTTATATTTATAAAAAAATTGAAAAACTATAAATAAAAAATCATTTAGTATCTATTTCCGTTTTCGAAAATTTAGTTTAGTAAATTCTTGTAACCGCAAGTTTCACTAATTTGCAGGGAAAAGAAATTTTTATTACTTTTTCTTTTTCCCACCGCATACTACTCATTAGTATTAAAACAACTTAAAAAATACGGTGCAATTTGCGATTTATTTCCATTTATGCACTAAGTAAATTATATGACATCTATTTTTTTTTTTATAATGATATTACTTTTGATTTGCATTTTTGTAATGTTCAATTATCAAAATTTAAGTTCCTGAAACATATTTAGAATGCTCTTTGATTTATTAGCTCATCTTTAATCATGATTAATTGATTTCAATAATATTTAAGCTGTTACAATATGTCCTTACCCAATCCTTTGAACTTGTTTAAACTTGCCTTTTGCACTTTTTTCCCCCCCTATATTTACAACCAAAAAAAAAAAAAAAAAAAAAATTGAAAAATTGTAAACAAAAAATTGTTTAGTATCTCTTTTTTATTAAAAGCTTGTAAATAGTTTAGTAAATTTTTGTAACTGTTAAAAAATGGTTTCACATATAATATGCACACTTTTTTTTCTTTTCTTTTTTTTTTTTTTTACAGTGTGCATAGTAGAATTTCTCTAAAATTTTATGATGCTCTATTTTTGGTGAAGATGTTTATTATTAAATATGTTTGGAAACACATACAATACTTCATATAAAATAAAGTACAAGGTTGTGTGTCATAGTGTTTTATATGTAGTTCAGTAAATATTTTTTCCGTGTATATACAAGTATTGATTATTCAAATAAAATAAAATAAAAAATATTGATTATCTAAATATGGTTTTAAACGAGGTGGCATTTTGACCATGCAGGAAAAGTGGAGACATATGAAGAAATCTGCAAACACGCAAACAGATCCCCATCTAAAGAAGCTCTATATGCGGGCGTTGAAAGTCCAGATGAGTCCTCCAAAATCCAAATCATCCAAGTGCAAGCTGGAGAAGCTCCCAAATTACAATTTAGAAAATCAATAAACATATACTTGTATTTATATATGATCCGAGTGTAATACATGTGTTATTTTTTTTTTCAAAAAATATTTAATGGTATAATGTGTATTGTAAAAGAATAATTTTAATTTTAATTTTAATTAAAGTATATTTTAATTATTTATTTTGATAATATTAGCGTCATCATTGTATAAAATTGTTACTTCAATACTTATATATTAATTATAATTAAATTATTTATGTATTTTGATAATTTTAGTTCTACCGTATTATAAAAGTGTAATTATCATATAATAATTTTGTATGATATATATTAAATTATAAAATAGTAAAATAAATACTCATTTTGATATTAAAAATAATAGTTGAATTAGAAGAAGAATTAGTAACATAATTTTTAATTTTCTTTTATATTCATTTGGAAAATAAAAATATGTAGAAATAGAAATTTATTAAAAAAATTAAATAAAAATATGTTGTGGCTGAATTATCATATACTGATTTTATATGATATATATATTATATTATATTATAAGATTGTAAAATAGACACTCTTAATTAAATTAAAATATCAACTATATAAAAGAAATTCAACAACGACTAACTAAAAAAAAATCACATAACAACATGCAAATCCAAAAAGAAAAAATAATGAAAACATCTAAACGATAGATATATCTCAGTATGCAAAGTGATTAATAATCTGTAATATGATTCAAAATATAAAAAAAAAAAACATCCTATTCAACAATTCAAAAAGTAATTCAAGTAGTAAATCCAAACTTTAAAGATTCATCGAGAGTATTATTATTGTGCAAGTTTTTTCCTCCTATGAGTTGTGATTATATAAAATAATGTAGGAAATGAAGTATAATTTCATATATAGAATCACTATAAAATTTAAACGACAAATCCATAATATAGAATAATATAGAATTGGTATTGGGTATAGAATTGTCACGCCCTCAAAATAATGCATAATCCCATCATCTAACAGTCCTAGACACACGATAGATAAATCCCATTTCCATACATACATCAGAGTTAATATTACAAAAAGGTATTTCATATACATTCCAAACTGTTTACAACATAATAAAATACCCTACATGCATACATCTTACCACGTATTAACTTGGTCACAAAAAGAAGAGTACTAACTCTTTACATACAAAGCCCTCGGTTTGAATTTACATTTAAACAACAAAGCAAAATAACAAAAGACGGAGCCTTCAACTCCTAAACTTCCCAAACTAAGACCTTGAAGGTGGCATGTCCCTTGTACCTGAAAATGGTGTCCCAAAAAGGGTGAGCCAAAACCCAGTAGAGATATGTTAAACCAAATATGAGAAATAACTAAAACGTTAGCATTTGATAAATGTTCAACACACGTACATTGCATTACACCATTGCTATAACCCATCAACATTGATATTCATCTTTCAACCCGGTTTCATTTCTATTTCCAATTCACTTTAGTGACATGGTTCGTTTATCTAAGTAATTCAAATGAGACTACAACTCATAAAGACAACACTTCAATTCATCAACAATTTAAAATGAAACTACAACTCATATTATCAACACTTCAATCATCAACATCATTCAGATGTCTATAAGGTTTCAGGACTTTCACCCTGCTCCGACCAACTTAATTATCAATGGAGTCCATCCCCTATCTTCTCCCAGACAAAGATACATATGCAATGTATTTAAACACTTTATCATATACAATGATCAATTAATGTACATATTCAATGTGTTATTCCAACTGTCATATTCAATGACATATTCCAATCAATTAGTTTCAGTTTACCTAATCATCATGCAATTCTACAATAATCATGACTATCCTCCACCGATAGCCCAAAATAGTTATTTCTAAACAGACAAGTAAATTTATCAAACAGATAAATTAATACCTTTTCCATAGGTAAACACCAATTAATTACATTTTCTCCCAATTTCATCATTTCCAACTCAATTATGTATTTCCATAATTAGTTTCATTATTTTGACAAATAATTCATTTAATCCCAATTAGGGTATTTTTCCCTCTTTCTCAAATAACACTTCTAAGGCTCAATTTCATCAATTGTACACCCGTAACCCCATTTCAAAACCTCACATTCACAATAGAATCCAAAACCAAGGAACCCTTCTTTTATAATCTCAAATCAAACCCCAACTTTCCAAAATCCCTACATTTATACAAATCCCAACATTTATGTTAAAACTCATATAAAAAGGAGTAGATTGGGGGTGTTTGTTTCAACTTTTCAGAGCCAACTTATGGCTTTTAGCTTTGAAAAAGTTATTTTGGACTGTTTGGTTAAACTTATTTCAAACAGTTTCTGATTCTAACAGTTTATTTTAACTCAAAAAAGCTGAATCTGAGAAGTTGCTCACCCCTTGCTTTTGATTGTCAGCTTCTGTTGTGGACATGTTAATTTATGGTTATACTCTTAATTTTTTTATTTTTTATTTTTTTAAAAATAGAAAAAGACTCAAATGGACTATAGATTATTATTATTATTTTTTATGAGAAATGTAGACAAATAAAAAATAAAATTAATTGAAAAAGCTATTTCACAGCTTATTTAACAAACACTACTCAGCAACTTAAATCTATAATCCAACAGCTACACCAAATAGATTAACAACTTCTGATTAAAGTCATAATCTATAATCTGTTAAGCTATAATCTATAAGCTGTTTTAACAGCTACACCAAACGAGGTCATTATCCCTACCTCAAAGTTAGGAGCCTAAAAGAGAAGATGAAGAAACTTGAAAGTGCTCCAAATCCACACTTTTTCCGATCAAAATGTAGCCCAAGCAAAGCTCTACCTTTTTTACAAAGGAAGTAGGGTAGAAACACTCTAGATCAAGTATATTTGTAGAGAGAAGGAGTATGTAGAGAGAGAGAGAGAGAGAGAGAGAGAGAGAGTTGGATCTAGGGTTTGGAGATAAAAAGATATCAAAAAATGAAGAAGAGAACTGCTGCTGCGATCTGATATATGCGAAGCTTGCTCGAGCGACCAAACACAACAAACACATTGCTTGAGCGCAAGAAGCCTTGCTCGATCATTTGTTACAGAAAAATGTCACTAATTATCATTTTTTAGTGATAGATTCAAAAAATTGTCAACTTTTTTTTTTAAAATTTTCTAGTGATGATTCTCACAAAACTAACTTTCAGTAATGAATTGATTGGACTCTTTAGTCTACATAAATATTTGTGGATGCCCAGATCCTGTTATAACATGACCGGTGAGTGATTAACCTCATTTAAAATATTAATATAATGTTTGGTTTTGGTTTTTTTTGGGCTAAAAAGCATAAAAGATAAAATTGGCTATATAAGTCAATAAGATAAAATGTCACATTCAAATCATAATTATTACACTTTTTTTTTTCACAAAAGTCAAAAACGTCAAAAACAAAAACCGAACGAGACTAAAAAAATCAGGCTAAAATAGCTAAAAGTTAAAAAATCAACCTATTTTAACTCTTCCCAAATGAAGACTAGCCCTTGTCTGGCATCATCTAAAAAGTAAAAAAATTACTAAAAAAAGTTAAAAAATTTCATACCATTACCTTGCTTGGGCGAGGAAGGGGAGTCCGGATCCTCTCCAGTAACTCTCTTTGGCTGTTCCTCCGGTTGGCGGCTTAGATAGAGCCACGTCACCTTGCAAGAAATGCATGGTTTTAGATTTGTTTCTTTAAACAAAAAAAATTTCAAAACATACCAGACTGAATCATTTCCCTTTTCTCTGACCCTTCTCTCTGTCCCTCACTGCAAGCACACATCCAACCACACTCACTATCTCTCTCTCTCTCTCTCTGTCTCTCTCTTCTAATAAAAAACTATAAAAATTACTTTAATCTTTTTCATTTTATTTTCATAATATATATAATTTTTAATATAAAATTTTAATTTTATAACATTAATATAATTGAAAATATACCTTTAAAATGAGATTAATATTAAATATATTTAATAAAAATTTAAAATAAATAAAAACTAATTACGATGTTTAGTTATGTTTTCAAATTATTATTTTTTAAATATAAAAATTAATTTGATGAAATAAACACACAAAAATCATATATTTTTGAAATTCTCAAAAACAATCTTCATTCCAAATATATATATATATATATAAATAATGACTTTTAATTTAATTTTATTAACCAAACGGGTTTATAATTTTTTGTAAAGGAAATAAAAAAAAATTCTATATTTGATTTACACCTATGTATAGATTGAATTTGTGTTTTAAAGAAAATAAAAAATTTACATTTACGCACAAAAGTCATTATTTTCACATATTTTTTTGGAATGAAGATTATTTTTGAGAATTTCAAAAATATATGATTTTTGTGTGTTTATTTTCATCAAAATAATTTTTATATTTTAAAAATAATACTTTGAGCATAACTAATATAGTAATTACTTTTTATTTATTTTAAATTTTTATTAAACATATTTAATATTAGTCTTATATTAAAAGTATATTTTCAATGATATTAATTTTATAAAAAAGAAAATTGTATATTAAAAATTATATATATATATATTATGAAAACAAAATGAAAAAGATTAAAATAATTTTTTATTTTTATTAGAAATGTGATAGAGAGAGAGTACGTGTGATTTTAACTTTTTTTGGTTGGAAATGTGTGTGTGTGTGTGTGTGTGAGAGAGAGAGAGAGAGAGAGAGAGTGAGTAAGTGTGTGTGTCAGTGAGAAAGGGACGGAGTGAGAGGAATCCGGATCGTCTGTGCCTCTACCCTGTCGCCCTTCCTTGTCGCCCCCAAAACGACGTCGTTTTAGGGGCGAATTTTCAAAAAAAAAAAAAAGCAGAGCAGAGGGAGGAAGGAGAGGAAGAGGGAGGAGGGAGGGAGGAGGGAGGAGGAGGAGGAGGAGGAGGAGAAAGGGAAGGGCCGGACTGGAGGGGGCCATAAATACAGGGGGAGGCGGAGGCGACGGTAGTCGCAGGTGTTGCGACGGGGTGGAGCTGCGACGGTCGAGGGACGGCGGGCGACGATCGACGGCAGGCGGCGAGGGACGGCGGACGAGCTGCAACCTCCTCCTCCCTCCTCCCTCCTCCCTCTGCTCTGCGTTTTTTTGTTTTTTTGAAAATTCGCCTCCAAAACAACGTCGTTTAGGGAAGGGCGACAGGGTCGGGGCGACAGACAATCCGGATACGGAGTGAGAGAGTGTGTGTTGTGAGTGTATTTTTTTTTAAATAAATAAATCTGAGCCGTTTATTTATTTATAAGTGACGTGGCTCCATCTGAGTCGTCGCCCGGAGGAACGGACGGAGATTCAAACTGGAGAGGATCCGGACTCAGGGAAGGGTGTGTCTGACAACTCAGACTTTACATTGCATTACACAAGTAATGACGTTAAATGCAATAACACTTTGCATTGCATTTCCCCAAATGTTACTGACGTGGCACAATGTAAGTCACGAATTCCATAAAAAAAAATTTGAAATACACTTTCTTGCTCAACAGTGCGATTGCATGTGTTAGAACTGTAGAACGATAATTTTGATATTTGTTATAATATTTTATTACACATTGGTCCTGTTTAGTAGGGTTTATTTTCAGCTTATTTCAGTTTTTAGTTTAATTGAAATTATTTTGATGTGTTTGATTTAGCTTAACAATACAGTTTTTAGCTTTTTGTAAGTAAAAAATTAACTTATTCTTTGAGTGGGGAGGAGAAGCTTAATTTATAAGCCAAAAATCAGTTTATGTTCACAGGTATAAACTATAAGCTGTTAGGCTATAAGTTATAATCATTTTTCCACAGCTTTACCAAACGGGGCCATTATTTCGTAAAAAGTGAAAAATTTATCTCAAATATACATATTTTTTTCTTTTTTTTATCTAAAAAATTAAAATATTTATTTACATAACACATTCCAAAATGAACATGGGGTGTTACTGTGACTTAGTCATAGCAGTAATCTACTGTGCTCCCGTGGAGATTTTTTTGAGTCTTTTTTGATAATCTGAACCGTCCATATTGTAGTATTTGTTAAATAGGTTATCCATGCAAAAAATCAAATTGATTGGAAATCTATAACTTTATAATAAAGGTACATTTGTTTTTAAAAAAATAAACGGTTAACATTATCTCGATAATTTTTGTAAATCAATTTGAATCTGATCATAGGGTTACGGATTTCTAATTAACTTAATTTTTTACATGAATAATATACTCGACGAATCCTACAATATGAACGGTTCGAATAATTAAAAAAGACTCGAAAAAAGCCACTACGAACTCACAACAGCAGCCCCAGGCCCTCCCAAAATATGGCCGAAGTTTATGATTGTGAGATAATCTGAGCCCAACGGATACTAACCGAGTTGGTTCATCTAGCTCACGTTGAGCGTAGACCATAAAGTAAAACCAGTATGAAATCATCCGAATAAAATAGAGAAAATATCATTTTGTCATATAAATTATCATCAGAAAATTAATTTGGCATTCAGATTTCATCTTATTTTAATTCGACACTTGAAGTTTTTGAAATTTGATCAATTTATCACCATCGTCCGATTTCATCTATAATCAAACGAAATGTGCTGACGTGGTACCAAACTTTATTTAGAATTGCATTTTACCCTCCAAACTATACCTTAAAAATCAATTAGTTGCAAATATTAAAAAAAAAATATTAATTAATAATTTTATCTCAAAAATGAAAAAAATTAATTTTAAATAAAAAAAATTGAGTATTAATCCTGCTGAGTATTTTTTAGACCGTAATTACTAACTTTTGTGTTAAATTGTCATTCAATTAATGATACGACCCAGTAGGTAATCTCGATTTTGTAAACAAATCTCGACATATTCATTTTTTTGGTTCAATATAAATTTTCAAATTTCAAATGAAGATGTTACTCTCATAAGTGTGGTCTAAATTTTTATCCATTGAATTTTGAAATTATTATTAGTCGATCAATTTGATTGAAATTAATTTGGAGAATAAACTAGTTACAAGTGCGTGCGTGTACACACATAGAGTAGCTAAGAAATTTTCTGATCAATTAGTTTCTCCAAGATCGACTCGAGATAATTTGAGACTTAAAGAGACAATTCTAAATGGGAATTTTTATATATTTTAATTATTTTTTTGCGAAGTATATTATTTAAAATTTATTTTTTTCATTATTGAGATAAAAAATTATTTATTAAATATTTAAATTTAATATTTTTATATTTGGGGGGCTAATTGATTTTAAGGTATAGTTTAGGAGATAAAATGAAGTTCCAAATGAAATTTGGTGCTAGGTTAGCATAGTCCATTTAATTGTAGACGGAATCAGACAGTAGTTGGTAAATTAATCAAATTTCAAAAAGTTTAAATGTTAAATTAAAATAAGATGAAATATGGGTGTCAAATTGATTTTCGTGTAATAATTTGGAGGACAAAATAATATTTTCTTAATAAAATATTAAAATTAAGGATGAATTACAAGTACATTTATGAGATTTGCTTAAATTACAAATTATTCTTGTAGTTTTTTTTTATAAATTATAAATATTTATTTGTTAGAATTTTTAATTGACTCAATAATTTATTAATAAAAGGGGCTATTTATTATATGATTAGAAACTTGAAAATATATGATGTAATTTTTAAAACCACAGAGAGAAATTCGTATTTCAAACAAATTTTAAAAATTGTATTTGTAATTTACCATAAAATTAAAATAAATATAAAATTTCAGTGACAAATAAATCAGACTAAGAAATGTAAATTTTGTTTTACTTAAAAGATTCAACAGTGAAGCTAAAACTTGGTGCAACTCATTAAGCTTATTATTATTATTTTTTTAAATACGACTAAACAGTTTGTCATATCACTCATATAGAAGTAATTCTGTACAGATAATTGAACTACATAAACACTCTGTGTGCTTGTTTGGCATGGGATTATCATATTAAAATAATCACAAAAATATGAAATAAGTTAAAAAATCAATAAAATAAAATATCATATTCAAATTATAATTATTTCACTTTTACTCTTATAAAAATAAAAAAAACCTAACTCAAATAAAACTTTTTAATCCTAAACTGAAATAGCCAAAAAAACAACCCACTTTCAAAACGAAATATTTCTCCTTTATAAAAAATCTGGGTGTGAACCACAAGATAGAACAAAAACATAAATCAAGTAGTGAGTACTCGGTGTGTTTAATTTTTTCTTATGTACTGAATTTGTATGTCCTGAACTTTGTATAGGCTCTATTCCTTTCGTTTTAAAATATTAATTTTTTATTTTATTTTTGGAAAAATTACCAGTAAATCCTATATGATAGAAAGTTGAACCATTTAGTCCTATGAATTTTCTTATGCACCATTTAGTCTCACTATCTACATCAGCAACATCAACAACATTATTAACATCATCAAAATATTAGCTACATTAGCAACATTAACAAAACATCATAAAAAAAAAATATCTATATATATTAACTCAAAAGCCCTAGATGTCGATCAATGTAAAAAAAAAAAAAAAAAAACCGAATGTTAACTCAAAAGCCCTAAATGACGATCATATATATATAATCAATGTCGATCATATATATCTATATATAAAAGCCCTAAATGTCGACGATCATCTTCTTCTTTCAGATCGATTTGGTGGGTACCCAGTTCGGAGTTGGGTCCCCCAGTGTTCCTATGCCTTCGAATATCTCTCTCGCCAATGATGGGTTTGTTTGCCCTAAACCCACTTTGCAAGGTATATATATTCACATTGTTTCAGTTCTGTTCTGTCATATATTGATGGGTTTTTGATTTGATCTTTTATCTCTGTTTGGATACTTAGAATTTGTGGAAAGTGATGGAAGTTTGGAATTTTGTTAGATAAGATGAGATCTTGGAGAATTGGAGAAACTAATTTTGATAGGTTTTTGTTACTTTGATGTATTGATGATGGGTTCGATTTGATTTCTTTTGCTGCTGCTATTCAAATTTTTATCTCTATTTGTTTGCTTATTTTCAGTTCTGTTGATTCTATATATGCAGATTTGTAGATATTGGTATTAATGTTTAATGTTTAATGTTTGATGATATTTAATGTTTAATGTTGATGATGATGTTTAATGTTTTATGATGATGTATAATTTAATGTTGAAGAATAATGTTTTATATCTGATGTTTGATGTTTGATGTTGATGATGAATAATGTTTAATGTTTAATGTTTGATGATGTTTATTGTTTAATGTTGATGATGATGTTTAATGTTTAATGTTTGATGATGTTTAATGTTGATGATTTGATGTCGATGATGTTCAATGGTCATTAACATTGGGATAGGACCTAATGGTTCATAAGAAAATTCATAGGACCAAATGGGTTACAAGATACAAATTTGGGATTTATTGGTGCATGCCCCTTTATTTTTTATAATTTTAAAATATTAGTTTATTTTTAAAAATTAATAACAAAAATAATATAAAATTTTTATTTTACCCTTCTTTTAATTCATTAACAACATAAAAAGTATAATTATGATAATTGATATTTTAAAAAAAAATTGTTTTATTAAAGAATAATTTTAAAAATTAATTTTTTTAAAATATAATAATTATATTATAAAAAAATTATTATTTTGAAAGGAGGGAGTATATGTGTTCACTTGGTGTCTTTGTCTCTTCTATTTTTTTGATTTTTCATCCTGCTAATAATTTAACTTGTTAGGTGTCGAGTTTTTCCTGTACCTCCAATTATTGCTATGCCTATATTTATTTGAATGAATAATTCTATGAACCTAGCTACTCTTATTTATCTTCAATTTATTCCAAATAATGATATGTATAATGATATATGATTGAAATTAAATTGGTATATCTAAGATCTATTTATAGTATAATCTAAATTATAAAATGATAATTTTAAATAATTAAATTTAAATTTATAGTATTACTGTATTTCAATTGTTTTACTATACACACACATCACAATGATGAGATATCATTTTTTTTTATAATCAATTTCATGATACTGGAAAAATTCTATTATGGTGGCCAGCATATATTGACATATATCATCATGTATTTAAGCTATGTTTGTTTTGATTTTTTGATTAAAAAAACACAAAAGATAAAATTAATTACATAAATTAATAAGATAAAATATCACGTCAAAATTATAATCATTATATTTTTTTCTCACAAAAATATAAAAATATAAAAATAAAAACTAAACAAAATTAAAAAACTAAATTAATATAGTTAAAAAAGCAAAAAAACCACATGAAAGCACATGTAAAATTTTACTCCCCACAAGCATGGACACAAACACACCGTTCAGGCGCATCCACAATGGTCCATCATTACACTAGTTTGACATGATGGGTAGAAATTGGGCAAAAGCCTTGTTTGGTTTGTTTCTCATAAATTTAAAAAAAAAAAATTTTTACAAACAAATATTTAAAAGTAATTAAATTAAATAAATTATTTCAAAAAAAATTTCAAAATTTTATTTGGTTATCTACTTTTTAAAATCACTCTCTCTCTCTCTCTCTCTCTCTCTCTCTCTTTCTCGTACACATCAAATCAATCACTTTTTTTTAAAACTCTTTCCCCAAAACAATTTTCTAAAACTATTTCTGAAAAAAAACAAATTAAACAAGTTTTTGTACTTTTTATCTCAAAAACAACTCTATAAATACATACCTTTGCCTCTACTATTTTTTCGACTTTACATAATTTAACTTGTCAGGTCTAGTTTTTCCAGTACCACCAATTATTGCTAGGCCTATCTTTATTTCAACAACAATGATTCATCCAATTAATTTTAGAGCACTAATTGAACACTAATAAAGTGAAAATTTAACTCAGGGGTGGGTGGCCTTGTGGTAAGTACATGGGGATTAAACCTCCAGATCATGAATTCAAATCCCTCCTGGGCCAATCTCCTGGACGTAGCACAGTTGGTTAGGAGGTTGGACCTCGAGTTATCTAACCAACACTTGGTGTGGGTTCAATGCTCCCCCGCTGTGCAAGTCTTGACTTAAGCGGAGCTTGTCTTGGGAGGTCGATGCAAGTTCCCAAGTTATAGTCTCATCGCTCGGAACGACTAACAGAACACCTTGGTGATCTCTACAAAGGGGCGCTGCCTTGGACCTGCAGGAGAGTAGGGAAGATTTTCCTGTAACAAAAAAAAAATAAAAAATAAAAAATAAAGTGGAAATTCAAAAAAACAAAAATTTAAGGGCAGAACATCATATCAATGAGTAGGACCTACTCTCTAGAGCTCCTTTAGAGCTCCCAAACATTTTTTTTTTTTATTTCAATGGAGGGTTTGGCTTCCTCTAGTTCGGACAGGAGGATGTTGTTAGGCTTGTGAAAGTTTATTGCGGGTTTCGTTTTGATAATTTGAATCATTCAATATATAAAACTCGTCGAATACTATATGCTTATTAAAAATCACGTTAATCGGATATAGATAATTACATGATCAAATTAGTTTTGTACAAAAAAAAAAGAATAAACGGTTGATAGAAATCTAATTCGATGAGATAACTATCGATATCCGATCAACGTGATTGTTTACAAACATATAATACTCGACGTTTTCTACACATTGAACGATTTAGATTATCAAAACGGGACCCGTGGTGGACCTCCACAGGTCCAACAGCACCCTCAAATCCGATTACGGACTGGAGGAAAGTCAGACCCTTCAATGAATAACTTTATGAACCTACCCACTCTTAGGCTACGTTTGACATGAATTTTTTTTAAATACTATTTTAGTCACAAAAAGACAAGCCCGTTTGGGAACAGACTCTTTTTAGTAACTTTTTGACTTTTTGGCTAAAATATGAGGTAAATAAATTAGTATGTTTAGAATGATTTTTTAGTTTTTTATGAAAAGATGTGTAAAAAGTAGAATTTTTGAAATATAAGTGTGTCGGTGAAAATTTGACCACACTGCAATCTTAGTATCCATCTGGAGAGCACCGGCAGAATAGATGGCACCTGACTAACCTGCAACAGAAAGAGAAGACTCCGGTGGTGGTTCGCCACCCGGGGGTACTCCGACAATCAAGTCAGTACTCAATATCTCTCAAAGATAATCAATAGTGCTAAACTCACTAGCTTGAGCATAAAAAGCATACCTTAGACCCATGGGGGTGCCTCTCTTTTATAGCCAACATAAACCTAGTCCTAATAGAAGCCTAACTTCTATGGACTCAAGATTACTGCTAATCTTGGACTCCCAATAAGATTAGGATAAACTCTCTAAGAGTCTTATCTTAATACAAACTGAAGTCTTTTCTCATTCTAGGACTCTTGTCCCTCATCCAGGTTGAGTTCCCTTTTCATTCTAAGACTCTTGTCCCTTATCCACTTATCTCGGATTCCGATATCTTCGGAGATAATCTCGGCCTTGCCGAGATCACCTCGGCGTCACGACCAGGACACGTGGCACCTCGGCTGACACGTCGGCGTCACCTTACCACGTGTTGGTACTCAGAAAATATATCCCCATAACTGCCCTCTAGGTTCTATTACCTCGGCATCGTGAGGTGATGGAACCTACACTGTTCGTTCATCTGTGCCCCTCTGTCCGAGATCAAACTCGCCGACCTCAAAGTTCCCTGGACTTTACTCTCCACTGGTGTCAAGAATCAAGTTTCATGCTTTCCAAGCTGCTTGAAATCGCACCTCCTAGCCGAGGTTCTGGTTCTATTAATTCGTAAACTCCAAGAGCTTTGCAACTGCTTCACTCACACTCTCTGGTGAGTTCCCGATTTCCAGTCATCTATTTGACTCCGGCGATTTTCATATCGGTGTTCATTTCACTTGGTAGGTTCACAAACTCTTTACTTGCTATTAAGCTCAATCTTTCATAACTCTTCTGAATCTGTTTACTTGCCATCTGTTGCCTTCTATTTTCGTCTGTCTTCAAGTTTTGAATTGTTTGAATGCCTGGCACTGTTCTTGTCATATCCGCTTTCTGTTGCTAGCATCGTGTCTGGGTCATTACTTTCTTGTTCTTCACATACTTACTTAGTGCTTGTGCACTTGGCTTTATTCTTGAACTTTGTCGTCTTCTTGACTATTTTTCTTTTTTTTCATTCAATCCTCTGACTTTTTCTCTTTCTAACTCTTTTGCTTAAATCCGTCATTGTTCCAAACTTTCAAGCTTCTGCAACTGTCTTTGTTCCTCTCCTCCGATAAAGCTTACGTCATTTTGTCATTGTCGTCAGACTTCAGCAATTCTCATTCCGGCTTCCCTCTTTCTGGTAAGCCACTGTTCCTCCTGGTTTTTATTTCTTGTTGCTTTCCAAGAAGCTCTGCTTCATTCTTAATCACCATTACTGTTTTACCAGTTGTTTCCAAATCATCTTCTTGAATACACACTGTTCACATATCTGTTGATTTCTGCCACTGTTCTTGGCTTGACACACCTGTGCAATCTTTTTGTCTTGATTTCCTGATAGCTTCATCACCATTCTTGATTACGAATTACATTCTTGTTTCTGTTTTCTGTGTCTTTTTCCAGATTCTTGCTTTCAATCCTTGCCTTCAAACTCCGAGGTGCCAATCGCCGAGAAGAGCCTTGATCAAACTCTTCGGGAGATCGATGCTGAGCTCGAGGCCGAGAAGGCTGCTGAGAAGTCTTCCCAACTGTCTTCTATATCCTGCCATTGATGCCGAGTAGTTTTGTTTCCTTCTTTTACTCTTTGTACCTTGTACCTTGTACTTTGTCCGTCTTTGTATGCTTTTAATCCAGCTGACGTGCCATTTTTGTAGTTTGAATAATTTATTTTTCAATATTCAGGCCGAAGTGCCTTCTTTCTTCTTTAAATGCATTTCTCTGATTTCTTCTTTGAATGTATGTTTTCTTTTTTCTGCTCTTGTATGATTCTATACTTAGAATAATTTGCATGTCTTCAAAGTACACCTTGACTGTGCAATCTCTTCGGGTAAAATACTTCTGTCACAAGTTCTAATCTTGCTCATCTCGGCCTTGTCTTAACACTTGAAAATATTGTAACAAATATTTTTACAAGTGTTGTTTAGGACTTGTCACTTTCTCAATGTCTTTTATCAAGACTTTAGTTTTCCATATTTCAAGTTTTGACAACCTGGTAGTCTCGGTAAGTACGCAGATATTGCTTGAGCTTGACTTTAACTTGTAAATTTTTCTCAAAAATTTTAACAAGTGTTTAACCATCATCCTTTATCATAACCTCGGCTTAACTTCAGCTTGTAAATTTTTTTCAAAATTTCAAGAAGTGTTAAACCATCTTCCTTTATCATAACCTCAGTTTAACTATAACTTGTAAACTCACACAGAATTTCAACAAGTGTTTAAACCAATCTTCTTCCGATACGACCTCGGTTTAACTTCAACTTGTAAATTCACACAGAATTTCAACAAGTGTTAAGCATGACCTCGGTTTAACTTCAACTTGTAAATTCACACAGAATTTCAACAAGTGTTTAAACATCACATCGGTTTAACTTCAACTTGTAAATTCACACAGAATTTCAACAAGTGTTAAACATGACCTCGGTTTAACTTCAACTTGTAAATTCACACAGAATTTCAACAAGTGTTAAACATGACCTCGGTTTAACTTCAACTTGTAAATTCACACAGAATTTCAACAAGTGTTTAAATATCACATCGGTTTAACTTCAACTTGTAAATTCACACAGAATTTCAATAAGTGTTAAACATGACCTCGGTTTAACTTCAACTTGTAAATTCACACAGAATTTCAACAAGTGTTTAAATATCACATCGGTTTTAACTTCAACTTGTAAATTCACACAGAATTTCAACAAGTATTTAAATATCACATCGGTGTAACTTCAACTTGTAAATTCACACAGAATTTCAACAAGTGTTAAATATCACATCGATTTAATTTCAACTTGTAAATTCACACAGAATTTCAACAAGTGTTAAACATGATCTCGGTTTAACTTCAACTTATAAATTCACACAGAATTTCAACTAGTGTTAAACATCATCTCGGTTTAACCAACTTGTAAATTGCTACAAATTTCAACAAGTGGTAAACATCATATCGGTTTAACCAACTTGTAAATTGCTACAAATTTCAACAAGTGGTAAACATCATCTCGGTTTAACCAACTTGTAAATTGCTACAAATTTCAACAAGTGGTAAACATTATCTCGGTTTAACTTCAACTTGTAAATTGCTACAAATTTCAATAAGTGGTAAACATTATATCGGTTTAACCAACTTGTAAATTGCTACAAATTTTAACAAGTGGTAAACATCATATCGGTTTAACCAACTTGTAAATTGCTACAAATTTCAACAAGTGGTAAACATATTCTTCTTCTCTCTGCCCTCCTGCATGGCTTCCACATACTTCTTTGCGAACCTTATACAAGGTCTTCAACCTGGCTAACTGCAGTCCAACCTTGTGTGTTTTCTTTTTTATCTTCTGGGATCTGAGATTTGCTTACTGAGCTCTTCTCTTTTCGGACTTAAGTGCCAAGATCTTGTCTGTTAGAATCTTGGATCTGCTCACTCAGGTTGACCTCTTCTCTTCTCGGACCTACTCATCTAGGCCGAGATCATGTCTTCTAGGATCCGGGATCTGGAATCCGAGATCTGCTCACTTAGGTGAGCTCTCGTCTTCTCGGGCCTACTTGTCTAGGCTGAGATCATGTCTTCTCGGATCCGAGATCCAAGATCTGGAATTCGGGATCTGCTCACTTAGGATGAGTTCTTTTATACTTGAATCTTATCTCTTTGGGAGCACTCATGCCCCTTGTCTTTGCATCCCTTCTGGAAGGGTCTTCGTTCCTCCGTAGGTATCTATCCTTCTATACCTGGAGGTCATCTTCGTTGTAGTATCCGCTTCGATCTGTTGTCTTTGGTGTGTCACCTTCCTGGTCGGCGTCTTTCGCTCCGTGACTCTGGTCACGAGTTTCTGTGTTGCGGTTATCCCTTTCAACGTCGAGGTTGATAGGTCTCCCATTCCCAGTAGGAGCGTTGTCTCCAGTCTGATCATTCTGTCCGTCATTGGCCATCTATTCTTCTTTCTTTCATTGGCCATCTATTCTTCTTTTTTTCCCACAGACGGCGCCAAATTGTGTGGGTGAAAATCTGACCACACTACAATCTTAGTATCTAGCTGGAGAGCACCAGCAGAATAGATGGCATCTGACTAACCTACAACAGAAAGAGAAGACTCCGGTGGTGGTTCGCCACCCGGGGGTACTCTGACGATCAAGTCAGTACTCAATATCTCTCAAAGATAATCAATAGTGCTAAACTCACTAGCTTGAGCATAAAAAGCATACCTTAGACCCATTGGGGTGCCTCTCTTTTATAGCCAACATAAACCTAGTTCCAATAGAAGCCTAACTTCTATGGACTCAGGATTACTGCTAATCTTGGACTCCCAATAAGATTAGGATAAACTCTCTAAGAGTCTTATCTTAATACAAACTGAAGTCTTCTCTCATTCTAGGACTCTTGTCCCTCATCCAGGTTGAGTTCCCTTTTCATTCTAGGACTCTTGTCCCTTATCCACTTATCTCGGATTCCGATATCTTCGGAGATAACCTCGGCCTTGCCAAGATCACGTCGGCGTCACGACCAGGACACGTGACACCTCGGCTGACACGTCGGCGTCACCTTGCCACGTGTTGGTACTAAGAAAATATATCCCCACAATAAGTTATAAGCTTTTTGATATATTTAGTAACTTTTTGGTTTTTAAACATGTGTATTTCAAATTAGGCCTAAGTTAAAAAGTCAATAAGATAAAATATCACATCCAAATCATAATTATTTTATTTTTTCTTTCATAAAAATAAAAAAAAGAAGCTAAAAAGTCCATTTCAAACGAGCTTTTTTACTTTTAGGCTAAAATAACCAAAAAAATTAATAAGTCAAAAAATCAACCCACATCTTAAATGAAGGCTTATTTATCTTTAATTTATCCCGAATAATGGTAAATATAATGATATGCGATTGAAATTAAATTTGTATGTCTGAGATCTATTTATAGTATAATCTAAATTATAAAATAATAATTTTAAATAATTAAATTTAAATTTATAATATTACTATATTTCTATGGTTTTACTAAATATATATATATATTTATTTTTTTAATTATTTTTTTATAGTTGATTTCATGACACCGGAAAAATTCTATTATGGTGGCCAGCATATATTCACATTAGGCATGGCTTAACTTCAATCTCAGATTGGATTGAAGAGTATTATTGGGCATATGGAGGTTTATCACGAGTATCGTTTTGTTAATTCGAATCGTTAATGTATAGAACTCGTCGAGTACTATATGCCTGTAAAAAATTACGTTGATCGGATATCGATAGTTATGTGATCAAATCAGTTTTGTATAAAAAAAAAAATAGACAGTAAAAAAATAAACAGTCGTCAGAAATCTGATCCGATAAAATAGCTATCGATATCAGATCAACGTGATTTTTTACAAGCATATAGTACTCGACGAGTTCTACAAATTGAACAGTTTGAATTATCGAAACAGGATCCATGATAGACTTTTGCAGGCCCAATAATATCCTCTAGTTCGATCTAAGATTAGAGGAAAGCCAGTCCCATTGACATGTATCATAATGTATTTAAAATTTTGACTAAAATGAAAGCATATGTAACTCTCTACATGCATTGACACAAATACACAATTTAAGTGCATTCATAACGGTCTATTATTGCACTAGTTGGCATAATGGGTTGGGTTGGATTGGGTTGGGATTAAAATAGTTATAAAAAAGTAAAATAGATTTTTTAATTTAATAAGATAAAATATCATATTCAAATCATAATTATTTTAATTTTTCTCTTACAAAAATTAAAAAAAATAAAAAAATCCATTCCAAATGAAACTTTTTAGCCTCAGACTAAAATAGATAAAAAGTTAAAAAGTCAACTCACATCCCAAATGAAGTCATTGAATTATTTTGGAAAGTAAATTAAAAACTAACATTTTGTCTTTTTTTTTTTTTAGATTTTTTTAAAAAAATAAAAAAAAATAGAGAAGTAATGTGCCTCAAAATAAATTAAAAATCAAAATGTGACTTTTAATCCTCTCTCCAAATCAGGCCGTTATTTAGGGCACACATATTTTGCATTTAAAAGTGCAAAATGTTACATCCATAGATCTATTATATAAGAAGTCAAATTGTTCAGATATTATGTTGGAAATGGTTATAAAATTCTGAGTAAAATCAGAATTTTTTTCCCATGTTTGGTCTAATTTTTAGGTGGGCTCCGTGCATCGATTTACACGGGTCAAAGTGGTAACGCGTTCTATGCCGCGTTGTGATTCACGTGGTATATTTGGTTGCTCAAAACCATTACCGAGTGAATGGGAAATTAAAGCCAAAGTGTGCTCCATGGAAATGGAGTTTTGGTGGAAAATCCTTAAAGGTATTGAATAAGGCTTGTCCCACATTGATTTGGTAGGAGGTTTTTAAAGGGTTTATAAGGCATGGGTTTGGTACTTAGGATGTGCCCCAAGGGGTACCCAAGTGTTTTAGAGGGAGAGGTTATGGGCAAAATGGGCTAGACCCATTGGACTCAAAATCACCACACGCGCGCCGCCGTCAGGTCGGTCGGGCGCGGGTGTGAGGTTGGGTTGGGCTTGTTCGGCCCAATACTAATCTTTTTGGGCCAAAAACATTTGAATTAAACTGGTTTTCCCGTTTTCAAACAGAATTAAACTGATTTGGATTTACTGTTCATCTAAACAGGGCCCTTCCCGTTTTTGAACCCAACAGCTTTAAATCTGTTTGAATTTCAAACCAAACAGTGCCTAAACAGCATGTATCTGTTTAATTCAAATTGAACAGGTACAGTACCTGTTCAATTCAAAACCAAGAGCCACCTTTACATCTATAAATACACTAAGCCTCCCATTTGGATTTTTTACTTCAATTTTCGTACTCCATCCTCTGCTTTAAATATCTGCATTTTGCTGCATTTTATTTCTGAAAGAAAGAGTGTAAACACTTAGTGTGTTCGACGAACGATTAAATTGTAGTGCTGCTTTTATTCGTTGATAAGATCATTTTATCCTGGGAGATAGACGTCCAAAATCTGAAAGCACCGTGGAGAGGACGAATTTGTCTTGAAGACACAGTGTTAAACACTGGACTTGATCAGAAAAGTTATTCAAAGAAATTAAACAAGTAAGTTGTTTAATTTTATTCTGTTTTTATTTGTTTATTTAATCAGATTTTAATTTTATTTTTGTAACAAAATAAAATCTGTTATTTATTTATTTATTTATTATTTCGAGTTTGATTTTAGTAATCAAACAAATTCTCTCCTTTTCTTTATTTCTTTAAATTCTAGTTGTTGTTTTGTACACAATAGAATTAAATCTTTTAAATACAGTGAAGATTGTCCAACATATTAAACTCATAAACTTTAAAAGTTATGGTCAATTATACAAGAAGTTAAATTGCTCAGATATTAACTCAGAAACAAACTTTAAAATTGTGGATAACAGAAAGAGATAGGGATCACCAATTTTGTAATTTTTCTTTTGCAGGGAGCCTAATTTTTATAATTACTCTTGAAATCCTAATATTAGAGATTATTTCAATAAAATTCTTGAATTTTCGTTTCCTCACAAATCTAACCTTAGAAATTAAACTAATTGCAGGTGAATTTGTTTAAACCCTAGGCTTCGTTTGGGAAGTGGGTTGGCCTTTTGACTTTTTGACTTTTTTAACTATTTTAGCCTAAGGCTAAAAAGTCTAGTTTGGGAAAGACTTTTGATTTTTTGGGCTTTTTTGACTTTTTTATAAGAGAAAAAATGTAATGATTATGAGTTGGATGTGATGTTTTGTCTTATTGGGCTAAAAAGTCTATTTTGTTTTTTGTGGCTATTTTAGCCAAAAAAGCTCCAAAATCCACTTCCCAAACATAGGCTAATCAATTCTGATAGTTTAGTAGTCATTTTTAAAATCACAGTATTAATTATTAAACCCTCTAATTATAGATCAATCCCTTAAAAATTCTAGTTTCCGATGACGCTGTTTTTGCTCGGTTTCTCATATTTCTTTGTGATTTAATTCGATAGGACTCGAAGTAATTATTTTATTTATTTTCTAATAATTACGTATTAATAATAAATATTAAATTTTCATAATTTTAGATTGGGCTTTTTATTGATAAATCTCATTTAGAGGTGTTCTAACCCAAGAAGTCCATGAAGGAATTTTTTAACCCACTTAGTCCCATGTATTAATACTTTTATTCCATATAGTCTTTTTTCTTGATTTACATTATTTTCTTAAACTCTTATACCCTTATATTTAATGTTGATATTTAATGTTGAGAGAGAAGAGAGAAGAGATAAGGGAAAGGACCAAGACATAAGAAATTTCATACACAAATTAAATAATATTGATGTTATTGTTTTATATTATTATATAATGTGAATATATTTTTAATTGACAACATATTAAAAATAATGTGAACATTCTCTTTTATCTGATGTGAACGTTCACAACACCTTTTCGAAAAATTCTATCTTATCTAATATAGTGATGTGAACATTCACAACATGTGAACTTTCTTATTTTTAATTGACAACACATTAAAATAAGGGAGCTTTTTTAATAAGTCCATTCTCTAAGAATTCTATTCCATAAACCCCATAGTGTTTTCTACTATTCCATCAGGTCCTATTTTATATTAGAAGACCAAAACACCCTTCTCCTCTTCCCCTCTTTTTGAATCAAATAACTGTCCCTCTTCCCCTCTTTTTTTTTTTTGCAGAAAATCGCACACAATATCTCCACCCTTCCGAAAACCCAAAATCATATTCTATATCATCTCACACCCATACGCATTTCATTATTCCATCGTCGCAACGTCTCATCGTCGGCTTCGTCATACATCCGCCATCTGTCTACAGAAATGTAGAAATCACCATTGGTGAACATCCTGAAGTTCCATCTTTGTCTAAATCACCATTGATGACCATTTGTGACAACCCAACTGTCAATATGGAAAAAGAGTAACTAATCTCACCAATCTTGTATGTAAACCCTAAATCTCTTGTTCAAATTACACCATTGTGAACTTCCAATATCCCCTGTTTCTATTCATACAATGTATTGAATTTTATATTTTTACTGTTCATGCCTTAATTGTTAATGTGAACCCCTCAATCCCAATCTCTAAGTATATGGTTTTGTTCACCCAAAAATAATGCAGTAGCAATTACGTTGTGTGTCAAAAGCTATGAATATTTACATGAGAATAAAAAATGTTGGGCCAAGCCAATTATTTCAGATGTTGTTGTTGTTGTTGTATGTTTTAAACATGTGAATCTCCTATACCCATTTCATCAATATGAACTTCTACAGTAGTGAGCTTCATAGTATATGATCTTATTCATTCAATGTGTGAATTTCATATTATATCTGTTATTGTAAACATAGATGATGTGAACATTCACATTACTGTTCATTACTGGATAAACTTACATTAGTAGATACTGATGTGAACATTCACATCAGTGTATAATGATGTGAATGTTCACATTACTGTCACTGTTAATATTGTTAATTGCTGATGTCCATAGAACCCCCAATCTTCACTCAACAATGTGATGGAATATGATGTAAACATTCACATTGTGACATCAATTTCAGACTTGATTGTGTTGTTGGGTGTTGTTTGGTGCTGTTGTTTCCACCCTTTGTTTTTCAGTCAACTATAACATAATGTGATCACTAATGTAAACATTTACATTGCCCTATAACTGTTATTGTTTTCGGAATAGATTTTGCAAATATAAATGATGTGAATATTCACATTACTATTCATTACTAGATAAACTTACATTAGTAGACACTGATGTGAACATTCACATCAATGTATAATGATGTGAATGTTCACATTACTGTCACTTTTGATATTGTTAATTGTTGATGTCTATAGAACCCCAAATCTTCACTCAACAATGTGATGGAATATGATGTAAACATTCACATTGTGACATCAATGTCAGACTTGTTGGTGTTGTTGGGTGTTGTTTGATGCTGTTGGTTCCACTCTTTATTTTTCAGTCAATTATAACATAATGTGATCACCTATGTAAACATTTACATTGCCCTATAACTGTTGTTATTTTCGGAATTGATTTTGCAAGCATAGATGATGTGAACATTCACATTATTGTTCATTACTGGATAAACTTACATTAGTAGACACTGATGTGAACATTCACATCAGTGTATAATGATGTGAATGTTCACATTACTGTCACTTTTGATATTGTTGATTATTGATGTCTGTAGAACCCCCAATCTTCACTCAACAATGTGATGGAATATGATGTAAACATTCACATTGTGACATCAATGTCAGACTTGTTGGTGTTGTTGGATGTTGTTTGGTGTTGTTGGTTCCACTCTTTATTTTTCAGCCAATTATAACATAATGTGATCACCTATGTAAACATTTACATTGCCTTATAACTGTTGTTGTTTTCAGAATTGATTTTGCAAACATAGATGATGTGAACATTCACATTACTGTTCATTACTGGATAAATTTACATTAGTAGACATTGATGTGAACATTCATATCAGTGTATAATGATGTGAATGTTCACATTACTGGGTTCTGATGATAGAAGGTTCTAAGGTAATTTTTTAAACTCTACCAATTTATCAATTTTGAGTCTCATGCACTGGTGAGGTTCTTTACATGGTCATTGTACTTGATTCTTCCTACATGGTTGGAGCTTGTTTGACCATTTACTTTCAAACTAACTTGAATCGTCTTCATATAAAGATCACTGCCCCTTTGTAATGTTAATATTGTGCTCACATCTTCTGTTTAATATTAACATCTTCAATATGTTATTTCAATTGCTATTTGTCATTTCAAATATGTATGTAGCAATACTCACACACATATAAAAGGCTGTTGCATTTTTTGCCTTCTTCTTCTTCTTCTTCTTCTTCTTGTGTGTGTGTGTGTGTGTGTGTTTTTTTTTTTTTTTTTTTTTTTTTCCTTCTTTGCAAAAAATGGTTTCTAGGTTTTTCAAATTGTATTGTATTATAGTTTTGTGTTTAACTAATATCATTGCTTCATTGAGCATCCTTGAGTCAGTTATAAATGCATATTTATTTGATTGATGACTTGATAGTTGGTTTTTTGCGGAGTTTTATTAAGTTCGTGCCCTTGTAAAATTTCATTTGTTGATTGCAGTATGCTGAGCGTTTGGCAATTAGAAAGGGTAATTCAGACAGTTTCTGCCGATACTGTGAAGCAATTTTATGGGAAGTGGTACCATTTACACAATCGATTCTTACTGAGATGTGTTTTTAATATTGATGTAGGGATCTACTTGCTTTTCCTTTGTTTTATTAATGCCCTACATTTCAGGTTGCTAGGGTTCGGCTCCGTGGATTTTCTGAATGTGAAATTTCTATTGCTCGAGCTTCGCTAATGTCAGAGATTGAATCTGCCTATTTGGAACGTGATCAAATGCAAGTTTACTGCCATTTATGGAGTTGCTGTGCTGTGAAGTTTTCTAAAGTAATTTGAGATAATGGAGTTGGTGTATGCTGTGCTGTAAAATTATATATATATATATATATATATGAAATGTGTATCCTTTTTCTATGTAATACATATCAACAAATAGACATAAGGGTATAATAGTCCAACAAATAATATAAATTAGGAAAAAAGGACCTCATGGAATAAAAGTATAAATACATGGGACTAATGAGGTTATAATTTTCCTTGGTGGACTTATTGG
The DNA here is from genome assembly GCA_022316695.1 of Camellia oleifera. NCBI lineage: Eukaryota > Viridiplantae > Streptophyta > Magnoliopsida > Ericales > Theaceae > Camellia > Camellia oleifera. The sequence goes on from CM039307.1 coordinate 131,885,542, forward strand.
GTTAAAACACCTTTAAATAGGATTTATCAACAAAAAACCCTTAAAATAAGGTTCATTATATTTTTAATTGTCAACACATTTTTATTCACAACATGTAGTGATATGAACATTCACAACATGTGAATATTCTCTCTCATGTAATATAGTGATGTGAATGTTCACATGCGTATGTTTTAGTATGAATATTCACATTATGTAATTAGCAACACGATGACAAAAATTCATTTCAAATTAATGTGAATATAATGATGTGAATATTCATTTCAATTGCATGATGTGAATATTCACATCATGTAATTGACAACCCAACGACAAAAATTCATTTTAAATTAATATGAATATAATGATAGTCAATATCTTGATGCATGAGAACTACCAAAACATAATGACAATCAACATTAAATATCAACATTAATAGGGGTAGGAGAGATTGAGAGTGTTTTGGTCTTCTTACCTCAAATAGGACCTAATGGAATAGTCAAAAATAATATGGGTTGGATGGAATAAAACATTTAGAAATAGGATTTATCAAAAAAGCTCCCTTTTAGATTTGGTCTCTATCTTTTTATATTATTGCATTTTCAATCTCTTATTGTATTATTTTAATGGAGAATTGACTAGTAAATCCCGTTTTGTAGACTTGTAATCCATAAAGTCCTAAATGTTTTTTTGGTGATTGAGTAGTCCCTTAAATTATTTGTTGACTATTTTGCCATTGTTAGTACAGTTGGGAGACATGTGGCGTGTTTATGTACGGGAAAGGTGGTGGGGTGTTTGTGTGTCACGTTGTTCGAAAAGCACACTAGTAGCTTTTTAAAGTTTTGGTTGTTTTTAACACGTACAGTGTGAAACGTGAATTCCTTACCAATTGTTTTTTGGCGCTTGACGTGAAAATACACAGTAATTCAATCAAATTGGGTCCTCTACGTTGAAGTGTCACATGTCATGTTTAGGAAGAGTACACTAAAGAGTTTTTAATTTTTTTAGAGTGTCACAACATACCCACTACATTGTCACATTTGAAAAAAGTATGCTAAGAAGTTTTTTATTTTATTTTAGAGTGTCATATCATACTTACCACGTTATTACATTTGGAAAAAGTATACTAAAGATTAGTAAAATTTTTGGAATGTCACATTATACCTGTTACGTTGTCACATTTGGAAAAAATACACTAAGAAATTTTTAATTTTTTTGGAGTGTCCTATCGTTGGAGTGTCACATTAATACCTGCCACATTAGAGTATCACACCATACCTGTCACACATTCCAAAAAAAAAAAAAAAAATTCTAAATTAACTAGTGAGGGTATATCTGTCTAACCAATACTCATCTACATTTGAAAAATGACTTATTGGTCACACACTACACCTAATAAGGACTACTCAATCAATCATTTAAAATGTGGAACCAAATGGTACAGAAGTTCCCAAAATAGGACTTTCCAATAAATTTTCCTATTTTAATATTTATTATACTAAATACCTATTATTATAAGGGAATTGACCAGTAAATCCCATTTTTCTATCTTATAGATCATATGGTCCTAATTGTTTTTTTTTTAAAAACCGTTTAGTCTTCTTAAGTGTTTGTTTACTATTTTGCCTTTGATGTATTAATTTGAGGTTGGTTTGGCGCGTGTGTTTGTGGGAATTGGGTGTGCTTGTGCTTCACGTCCCAATTAAAAAGGTATAAGTACTCATTTTAGGTGGTGTGTATTGCAGGCAGGTGGATGTGGCTCGTGATGTAGGTGTAATGAGTGTTGTTTGTGTGATGTGGGGGAGTCGTGTAGTCACGTGATTTAACCCGCCCATCCGTTCTCGTATGATTGTGGATCCTGTGTAACCCGACCTGGTGAGAAGTTCCTAAATTTTATTGATCGATGTATGTTTGGGTAATACGATTTCGTAGTGTTTGTCGACGTGAACTCCAGAATTTGTTACGATTATCCCCTTTTGTGATTTGAATTTCAAATTTCGGTGATTGCGAAACCCACATGACAGATTTAGGCAATATTTCACGCATTTGTTTGTGTGTAAGAGAAGCTGTGGGGTTAAAAATCGTTTATTTCGTGGTGGTCAAGAACCCTAATATATTCCTTGGAAAGAGGTTGTTGCTCTGTGAACATTCCAGATTAGAGTGAAGTTTCATTGGTAGTGGATACAAAAGTATTATTCAAATGTCTAATACAGGTAAGTTGGTAATGGATTGGGTTATTATTTTACCTTTATCACACTATTTTGATGTGGTTAGGGTTTTGTTATTGGCAGATTGTGGTATGTGTTCTTCCGTACAATCAAATATGATATGGATGTATGCATTTCGTTTTAATTGGTTACTTAATGGCATGTTTCCCACTATGTGTGTATTGTGTTGTTTTTGAACTGTTTTGATTGGTTTTGGAACGTGGGGAATATTGTACGTGTAGGGCCATTTTGGGGTGGAATGTTGGGTGCTTTTGATTGGGATATGAATTCCTGAAGTTGGGGTTGTTGGGTTGGTACCCGTTCATGTTGTGGGTCATATGTGTCAAGATGATTGTGAAAAGGATTAGTTGGGTGTGAGGTGTTTTAATGTTGAGGGAATAGGGCGTGGTGTGGGGGGACCGCAGGCACCTGTGTGTGGGGATGGTCAAACAATTTTGTAATAATTATGTTTGGGGAAGTCGTAGTTGATATGGCATGTTATATCTTTTTGGGTTGGATGTGGCATATGTATGTAAGTTTAAAATGTAATTTGGTATGTGGTTTTATAATTGATGTTGTTGGTCAAAGGTTTTTTGATGTCTATGGTGTACATGGGTGGTCTATGAAAGTGGTGTGAACATTTTTAGATTGTGTGTTGTCAAGTTGTCGTTGTCGTTGAATAATTTTTGTTATTGTACTGCAGTTGGTTGTGTTGGTATTGTGAGTGGGTTGGGTAATTTTTTTTGGTTTGAAATACTAAAATTTGTCCGTGTGGTGAAGTTATATTTTTTGCGTATGTGAATTGTGGAACTGTAGGGGTTAACACGGGGGGAAGTCGGTGGACAGGGTCATGTGAGCTTAAACGGCAAGAGGCATTGGGCTTGTCATCAAAAAGTAAATTTGGGGTGAACATGCCTGGACGACTCTTGTTCAAGCAGCCTAACATTGTGAGCCGGTCCGGTGGTGCTAGGAAGTCTGTGAAACCACGGCTGAATTTCCAGTCTAACGTTGCTGGGATCATTAAAATGGTTTACGCAATAAATTTGAGGGAAGTGCACCTGGCACACTTGAGGAAGACACCATTTTGGATTATGATTGAAGCTATATTAATCAATCAGCTTGATCACACGGAGTTTCGAAAAGGCGATGATTTGATTGTGCATATCATAAGGTCATACAGCGTACGGGAAGGGAAGTTTGTTGTTGGTGGACGTGGAGTTGACTTGACGGATGAGGATGTGAAGCTTTTGTTTGGGTCGTAAGGTGGCAATGCATTCATTGATTTGACACCACGGCTGAGACCTGCGTCTGATTTTGTCCAGTGTAGGTGCCCTGGAACAAGCAGGATTATAGCAAAACTTGTGAGGGATTTGCTGACAGAGGCATCGGTGGGGGACACGCCGCGTGATTACGAGGATACGGCCAAATTCCTTTGTTTGTATGTGTGTAGGAAGCTTTTTTTTGCAACGTCCAGCGAGACCATTAGTTGGACGTTGATATGGTACGTGGACAACTTTGACGCCATGAAATTATATGATTGGAGTGCCGCTGTACGTAACATGTTGATGTGTTCGGTGAGGGACTTCCATCGGACACCGGAGAAAGTTACCGAATGCGTAGTTGCTTTAACGGTAAGTGTACTATTTGTATTTTGGTAGTTGGTTTTTTTTAGTAACCTAAATTAATGTTTTTTGGTAAGACTTTGGTTGGTTGTTATATGGAATTTTTTTTTTTTGTTTTTGTGGTGGCTTGTGGTGCAATTTTACTTGTGTGAACACACGACCATTGTGAAAGCCAAATATGGTCACAGGTTTCCCAGATTCCTCAGATGGGACGTTGGTGAGATGATATCTAGTTCGCAAGGTTTGAAACTATCCGATCCAAACAACTTTCAGGTAACTATTTGTGATTTATTGTGGTATTTTTTAGCTCGTTCAATATTGTGTTTATGATGTTCTTGATATGTGTGGTGGCTCTATTTTTGGGTTTAAAATGTTGCTGTTTTGGCTAGGTGATCACGGAAGAGTTGGTCATATAAGTGCACGAAGTTTCAATGTTAGAAGGGAAATGTGTGTTGAGGGATGGTAATGTGGGATTGGCTGAAGACGAGGGTGATAAAGTGACAGGAGTGGCTGTTAGTGGGTTTGCAGAAGTTAAAGTAGAGGTCAGGAGTTATGGTAAGCAGCTTGATGGGAACATACAAAATGAACCGTGGACAACAGTGTATATTATGCAAAGTCGAGAACGTGGAGGCCTATCTGGTAAGGAGTTGGATGTGGGAGATGGTCAGTTTTTACCCCGGTGTAGTAGTCTGATGAGGCAGAACAAGTGCGAACACGTTGGTCCAGCTAGTCCTGATTTTGGTACGGGGGACGAAAGAGATAACCAAATTATAATGGAGTTAAAGAAAGAAGTTGCTAGATTGAAAAAAAAGAATGAAATGCAATCAGTTAATCTGGTGGGAGGTTTTGAGAGCATTTTTAGGGTGAAAGATGAAGAATGCAAGAAACTTGTAGCTAAGAATGCCGAGTTACGGCACAGTCTTGCAGCCCTTGAGGAGCAAGTTGCTAAGCAAGCAGTTCATAGTGTGACGCAACGTTTCTCTAGTGTGAACGTCACGAACACGTGTGTTGATGAATATATTATCGGCAATGTGGTAGGTGTTAAAGATGGACGGGACCATTGCCAAATTGTTTATTGTGGGATCATGATGGACGCCTCTCCCGTCGCATCTGTCCCCATAGTTAACAATAACAAAATGCATGGTGTCATCCAAGTAGATGATAGTGATGTTGTTGTTGTCAGTTCTTTGTTGGCGGAAGGTGACAGTGATGTGGATGATATGAACACTTTCGTACGTAAGATCAAAGGTAAAGTGAGGAAAAATCTAAAGTTATCAGGGTTTGAGTACCCAGAGTTGAGGGGTAGGGTACGGAAAGTGAACAACGAAGTGAACGTTTCTAAGTTTGGGGGGGTTTGGTGTAGTGTCGATGTGTTGCAACGCGAAGGTGTGATTGATGTGGACAATGTTGGTGATGCGGGTAAAATACTCACAGGTTTTGGAATCATAAATCGTAACATAGTGTGGAAGATGATGACCGAGCGAGAGAAAGATGTGATATGCACTGCCTATGATAGATACGATGATAGGTGAGTATCATGTGTGTTTGTTTGTATTTTGTTAAAGGTCTGGAATACTCATTGCATTGGTAGTGTTTCGTACTGTAATACACATTTCATTTGTGGTAGTTGTACTTGTAATATTATTTGTTAACACGTGTGTAGGGCCGTAATGTGGGTTGGTTGAGTTGATGGGAACGCAGTATATTTTTCAAATGTTAGATCACTGGTGAAGCAATCAGGTGTGAAGGGGAATGTAAGTGTTACCAATTGTATTTTGGGTCAAATTGGTTTACCAAAATTTCTATTTTGTAAATTTGTGTGAATGTGTGAATATTGGTCTTATCTGGTTTGTGGCACTGTTTGTGGCAGGTTATTGATGCTTTCGCGGAGGTGCTGTCAGACGAGCAAGAAAGGTTGAATGCGGGGAAAGATTTCCCGGAGAACTCTTATTTCTTCAGTAGCATATGCTGGGTATGGTTTTGTTGGGTGTCGCATGTGTGACATAGTTTGTCAATGGTTTGGAGGGATTTTTTAATTTTATTTTGTGGGTTGATGTGTGCAAGACGTGATGAAAGGTAAGAACGTGGAGGCAAGATTCAATTACGTGACGAGCAATCTACATGCTGGTAAGGGTGCACGTTACATGCATTTTTCCCTTTGCCACCTTGGTCATTAGACATTACTGGTTTACGACACCGAGGACGGAAGCTGGAAACACTATAATTCGATGCGGAGTAGGTCCGATACCGGTGGTGTGAATTATGCAGAGGCCGTCAAACTGGTGAGTTGATTTCAATCATGTTAAAATTGATCATTTTGTAATGGTAATGGAATTCCATGTTATTTATTCTCATTGGGTTCCATGTGATTGCATAGAAAAACATTGTAACAGCCATTCAGCAGCAAGCGATAGCGGCAAATGGCTTGGATCAGCAGGTTGGTACGCAAGATTTTGATATATTGGTGGAATCAGTTTCTGAGTGCCCCCAGCAACGGGCAAAAACGTAAGTGCAACGTATTTTTTTTTTGAACAAGGTTGAAGGAGCACAAGATGTGAGATGTATGTTGTTGACGTCCTTTTTTTTATGTTTATTGTTGCAGCATGGACTGGGCGATAATCGTTTGCGCCATAATGAGACAGTATGTGAATCACGTTGACATGGGGTGTTCATTGAAAGGAGGCAACTGTAGTGTGTTACGTGCGAACATGGTGAAAAGTTTCGTAGAAGATCCTGCACGTGGGGTAATGAGCAACATAGCCCGAATGGTGGGGTGATTGCAGTTCAGTTACTATTAAGTTACTTTATATAACAACTATTTTGAATAGTAGTGCTCAGTTAGCACGTTTAAAATAGTCTTATTTTGTTGGCAGTTTTAGTACCAACTGTTTATAGTTTATGTGTTGGTTATATGTTTTTGCGTTCGCATTTGGTGATTGGTGTGGGTTTTGTCGCGAATATTTTTGCTTACACATAATCGGGAAAATGTTTTCTCTCGTTGAAGTTTGAACGTGTTTTACGTGACATGTTTTGTGCGTACAGGTTATTGGTATGCGGGGCTTACCCTACGTGAATTTGTTTGTTTTTTTTATATGGATATGGTGATATGAATGTGTTGTTCAAATGGGATTGACATTTCACTCATAAAGTGTTGTTTACTTTTTTTTGCTGACGTTGTAGCAAGTTTAATATGTATATTAGGGTGCAAATGTTGGTTGGAAGGGGGATTGTATGTGTGAAGTTGTTGTTTATGTTCATATGGGATGTCATGATATGAATGTGTAGTTACACTGGGATAGAAATCTCAGTTATAGGTTGATGTTCTCTTTGTTTTGCTGGCAATGTAGCAAGTTTTGTATTTGGATTATAGTGCAAATATTTGTTGGAAAGGGGAATGTCTGTTTATTTATGATGTATATGGGCCATATATTTGTTATTAGCAGCTTAAATGTGAGTTTGTGACATGTATGTCACTGCGTACGTATATTCACACAGCTTTCATGTTTTGCAAATGAGGCATGCAGTAGGTGATACGTAAGCTACTTGTTGTGAACGTAGTGTTGATAAGTGGTGAGCAGGTATGCTACCGTGCTGTAGTGTATTTACGAAATTTGTTAATCAATGTATACCCACGTAAGATCGTATGAATTGACAACAGAGTTAATATTGTTTTAGTTGTAAAAAAGGATGTAGTATAATATTCACGTAACAACATTCGCATGTTGAGGATGGTTTAACCTGGCCGTCTTCATACCAACCATGGATGTTGAATGTGTGTAAATCCGTATGAATTCACAACATAGTTAAATGTTGTGTTGTAGTTGTAAATACTGTAGTACAGAATTCACGTAACAACATTCGGATGGTGGGGATGGTATAACCTTTCCATCTTGGTACCAACCACGGATGTCAAATGTCTGATGGAAATACCAAGTACGTTGTGGTGAAAACATTTATTGAATTACTTGAAGGAAAGTTGATATTAATAACTGAGTGTGCCAATGATAGTAAATTGGCTATAACATAGTCGTGTGGCGTCGCACACAATTATTGTAAAAGAAACAATTAAACATAATTATTCTAGCGAGGAAACAACTTGAAAAGTAATAAGAAAGCAGTGTATCGTATAAGGCGAGCAAGAAAGTTGCGAAGGTTTTAGTCCTGACGTGGGTGGGTTGAATGACGTGGTTAAATGGGTTCGTTGCATGTCTTCCTGCTATGATTTCTCATGCGCCCACATCTGCCGTATCTGATTTGCTGAACATGTTCCCCCTTTGACAGTATCCTCTTCTTCTTTGGTATACCAGGTGGACATTTAACGGCGGGGGGCTTGATGATGTAATCGTTTGGGTTGAAAGGCGGTTGCTCGACGGTGGGAATTGGGAAAATGCTTGTTGCATAAGTTGAACGATATTCGGACACATGGAAGTATGGTTCGACCAATTTGTTCAAATCCCGACCACTTTTCCGGACAACAACCATTGCATGTGCGCAAGGGAACCCATTGAGTTGCCACTTGAAACATGAACAATTGTGTTGACCGATATCAACAGTGACCGATGGAAAAGTGCACTTTGTACACATCAGCATTTGATTGGCTCACTTTCCATGATCTACCTTCATTGAATGCTTTTTCAAGACGGGACTCCATTTTGGGACATATGGTGCCGGTCCATGTTTGGGAAGCATCTCTACGTTTTTCCATTTGTTGCATCAATTTGGTCCGGATGCTATCAATCATTCTTGTGATTGGGAGGTTGCGCGTTTGTCGGATCCATGAGTTGAGTGATTCTGTACCTTTTGAACACATCTCACCATAACGCCGCCCCCTGTAAAATGAGTTCGACATGTCCGCAAATAAATATGAACATTATGACAATATGTGTTGTACATGTGCATTTTTGGAGGAACATGTGGGACATACCTGGAAAATGCATTTGCCTAATGTTATGGATGTGCATTTGCTAGGAATTCGAATACAACTGATCGGCCCGATTTATGGAATTGTTCAACTTTGTGGTTAAAAGCAGTAACAGTTGGTACGTACGCGCAATGTCGTAATTTGCTAACCAGACCAGCCCAACGCATACTGTTTGTGTAACGTAGCCTGTCTCTCAAATTCCTCTGTAAATGTTGTAGACAGAATGCATGTTCTGCATTCGGGAATATTGTCACGACCCAAACCCGCCCCTATGGGTTTAGCACCGTAACCGTCCAGTAATCCGTGATTACCGAAGGCTTGCTTAACAGTAATAATAGTAAGACAGAGTACAGGGGCTGGCGGAAACCAAAACAGTAATAAAAGATGTCCAATGAGCTGTGACAGTTTGTATGCAAAAAGACTTTTCATACATATGAACATTCAGAACAAAACAGTATATACATACATACACAACTTATACAAACATTTAGATTAGGGACCGACTCCCTACCATAACAGTACAGTACAAGTCTATACAGTCTATACAAAACAGAAACAAAAAGGGGGGAATCTAAAACACCCCAAAGCAGCCTTGGCTTGCAGGACTTGGAACCTCGCAGTGAGGCACAATGGTTGGCTTGACAAAACAAGAGCTAACCCGACGCTCCTAGCTCCGGTCCGGTGCCTGGACACCTACATATATCTATAAACAGTGAGCTAAAGCCCAGTGAATAACATATGCGTAAAGATGTTAAGAATGAATGTCCTTTCAGTAATTAAAACAGTCATTTATATCAGTGTAACAGTTATCCAGTCAAAGCAGTCATATGTGGTACATCCAATAGCAAAACAGTACAGTAGGTCTTAATAGACCGAACAGTTAGTTGATGGCCATCATATCAGTAAACAGTAGTGGTTCCAAACATGGGAACCGACAGAGATCTCTGTAACAGTAGCAGTAACAGTGAATGCTATGGATGCCATGAATACAGTTCACAATTAGGACAAACATTCATTCAGTAGACAGTGTTAATCATAAAACAGTTCAGTCGTTTGTTCAGAAAATAATCTCAATTGAACATATCTTTACGGTAGTGTTACTCATAGAGTTCTGGGCTAAGCAGCTAATGAGCGTTGTAGACACCCCATTTTTGACCGACCTTAAGACTCAGACGTCACTGATTGAGCGCTTGGTGATATTGCATATTGTGCTCGTTCAGAGGTTGCGGAGTCACGGCTGCGAGCCTTGCCTCCGGACTTCCGGACTCTTTTGTGCTTTGCCTCGGTTTGTGAACCGGGTCCCGTTTTCTCCGTTTTCTCTTCCCGAAGGGAGGGAGAGGTCTTGTAAATCATTTCTCAGTGGCCGTAGGCTATATTTCGTGGTCGTAGGCCATTTTTCCTGTTTGGGGCCTGGTTTTAGGTTTTCGGAGCCGTCGGCCGTGTGCCTCGGTTCGAGACCGCTTAACCACCTCCGTTTGCTCCGATTTTTGGCACACACCTTATTTACTCCCTTTTGAGGGACACTGTGGCTCGAGAGACCAACTTCGTGGTCGAACGCCACCTTCGGTACATAACAGTCAGTTTTCGGGGCCCCACGCTGCGTGTTTCGACCCCCGAACCTTCGTTTTGCATCGGTTTGGGTCCATTTTTGGCAGGGACCTTATTTTCATTGTTATGAAGGTCGTAGAAGGGTGGGAGGCCAGCAGTTGTTCTGAAGACCAGCTTTATTCTTTCATCGCTCTTCATCGCTCTTCATCGCCCTTTTTTTTCACTAGAAAACTGACTTTTTCCATTCCCGGACCATTTTTTCTGACTTTTCACCACACCATTGTGTTGTACACACCTGGGAGGCCACCAATATGGCTTGGCCGGCCATTAACTCTTTCTGACCCTTTTGAACCCCTCTAAAAAGTTGGTTTTTCTCTATCTTGGGTCACATTTCCTGGTTTTTCTCCACATAGCTGTGTTGTGCACACATGGGAGGCCATTTTTTTGGGGTGGCCGGCCAACAAATCCTCTTGACCCTTTTGACCCTGGCCGGCCGGCTAGGGAAGATGGCCGGCTGGCCACCTGAACCCTCTGAACTTGGCCGGCCAGAATCCTCTCCCCTAGTTCCTTACAGCTGTGCCAGTTGTTTTGACCCAGACCCCTGCCCGGGGATTTGCCATTTTGGGGGGGAAATTTGAATTTGATTTCCCCCCCCCCATTCTCCACCCCTTCTCCTCTATTTAACCAGCACCCTTCCTCCATGTTTAAGGGTTACAAAAAACTGTTTAAGAGCCATTGCATACAAACCTCCATCTCTCTCTCCTTCAACCCTCCAAACCCTAAGGTTCTTGCACCCTTTGTACTACAACCCATAGCACCACACCTCTACACTCCATTCCAGCAACTTGGAGGACATTTGAAGAGGTTGAGAGCTCAGAAATTTGGTCCAAGAGCTGCTGGTTTACTGCTCTACAAGGGCGAGTTCTTCTTTTCCCTTTTCTAGTCTTTTCTTGCTTCATCTATAAACCATACTTGCAAGCATTTTTGGGCTCCGACCCAAACTATAAATAGTCATATTTTGAGCTCATCTTCATGTTTAATCAATGGTTTTTCTCTGTTTGAAGCCACCTGCTACCCCTTTCCCTTTATCCCTCTTTTATGGCTATTTCTTGCATGATATGTTATCCCTGTTTGTAAGCATTTTTAGGTCTCGAGCCAAACTGTAAAGTGCTTCATTTTGAGTCCCTCTTCAACTTTATTGAAGGGCTATTCACTGTTTGAGGTTTCCTACTACCTCTTGTCTCTCTATCCCTCTTTTAGGCCTATTTTTGCATGATATATTAGCCTTATTTTTGAGCATTTATGGGCTCCGAGCCAAACTTTAAAATGTATTTTTTTGAGCCTTTCTTCAACTTTGTTGAAGGGCTCTCCTCTGTTTGAGGTCATCTACTACCACTTGTCTCCTATCTCTCTTTGTAGGCCCATTTTTGCATGATAGTTTAGCTCTACTTGTGCTTATTTTCGAGACTTGATGTAAACTGTAAAGTAACTTTTTTTGAGCCTCTCTTAAACTTTGTTGAAGGGCTCTCCTTTGTTTGGGGCCAGCTACTGTCCCTTGTCTCCAATCTCTCTTTTAGGGCCATTTTTGCATAATAGATTAGCCCTACTTGTGTTCATTTTTGAGAGTTGTCATAAACTGAAAAACATCTTGTTTCAATCTCATCTTCAATTTTTTTTGAGGTCCCATTTTTGTTTGAGATCATATGCCTCCTTGTATGCTTGATTGTCTCTTATTTTGAGCCTTACACCTAAGCTCTTGTTGCATGCTTTGTTTGGACATCTAGCCACTGAAATCCAGTGGATTTTCAGTGGCTAACACACTATTTTGAGCCTCCAAATCAGAGGGGGATGCCCCCCTCTCACCTTGACTTGTTTGATGGTCATTTTGGCCTTCCAAAGAGGCCCTATCTTGCATGCTTAGTTGACTGATTTCAGGGCCAATTTGATGAGTTTTAGGACTATCATATTTGATTTTCAAAGTTTTTTGTGCCATGCTAAGTGTCCTTGATGCATGTGCTTAATAACCCCTTTGTATGCCCTCTAAAAGAACCCATCATTCGTGCATGTGTTGGTTGCATTTCAGAGGTTATTTGGGCATGTTTTGGCATGCTTTATTCACTGATTTTTTCTGGTTTGATGAGTTCTCACTTGCTTCATATACATGTCATGTAAACCATGTTTGCTAGTCAAAGTTGCATGCTATTTTAGTCCATCTTGCTAGCATCTTTTGGCCATGCTTTGAACTAGAAATGTTCATGTTTTGGGACTGCCTTGGTTCTGTCTTTATGCTTCATGATCAAATAATGCATCCTTTGTATAGCTATAGGTCAATGCATGTGCCTAGTTTTGTGTTTCGGGACCATTCCATGCATCGGGTGCCATGTTTTCATGTTTCGGGATCACTTTGCATCGCATTTCAGTGCTGGAACTTGCATGTCTTGTATGCCATATTTCATGCCTTGCCATGCCTTGTTAGAGTGGCATTAGTGCCTTAGGATCGGTCCTCGGTTTGCGTGCATGTGTGCACGCATCTCGAGTGTCTCATTTTCATCTAATGGCCACTAATGTGAGTGTGGCTGAGGTCCACTCACGTTGGTGTAAGTCCATCATGCATTGTATATGCCATTTCAATTCATAGCATTGCGTATGCTAGGTTGCATGTTAGAGCATTGTGTATGCCATGTTACATCGAGCATTGTGTATGCCATCTCATAGCATTGTGTATGCTAGGTTGCCTATTAGGATTACATTCATGCATATCATGCATATTGCGTCGTGCTTGGGATAGGAGTTAGCTCGAGCACAGGAAATGAGGGACGTTTCGTACTTCGAGTGACAGAACGTGTCTCAATTCCCGGTCACCGACACTCCGGATTGTCCATGATGGAGTCTCGGTCTTATTGTGTTTATGTGTGCATTCATTCCATATTGAGTCGTGCAAATCGAATCCTCGACCGTCATGCATCGAGATGCGTGATTGGTGGCACGAGGATCGAGGACTACACTCCCTGAAGAGTAGTCAAGCATACATATATGAAAATACATTGCCATGCCCCGTTCCTGCTCTCTGTTGCAGCAAATCAGAAACCGGCAATCTTTTGGGGCTTTGCGCAACATTCCGGGCTTAATTGTAAATAGAGGCTAATCGGGGCATCGCGATGGATTTCCGCGCCAAGCAACCCGAGCATGCATCATTCATCATTTGGAACAGAGCCGAGGCGGTCCATGGATTTGCGTGCCATTTATTGCTTTCCTAGATTAATTTATTAATTAATTAGGATTTTGTACTTATTCGGACTGTATTATTTATTTGGGACTGTATATTATTATTCGGACCCTCCGAGTGAGGGCACAATTGTAATAAGTGTGCATGCGTGTGATGTATGTCTTCCAACCACATGTCTTTCTCTTCCTTTTATTTACCAGCTTATGATGGTTAGATTAGGGCATGTTTCAATTAGCATATAGTATGATAGCATATTTGCATCCATTCATCTGTTTTGCATGCACCGGGCTCGGCGCATCATAACTCACTGCATTGTATTTCAATTCCGAGTTGAATACGTGTTAGCTGTAGCATTCCATATGCCATGTTTAGAATAGCCGAGCCTATCTTAGTTGCATTCCTGCATGTGTTGCATTAGGCATTTCTGTATAGTTAGGATCATGCATGGATTTCTAATTAGCTTCTGTTTTGGCTTGGAGTACTTAGTAAGTTTTTGCGCTTTAGCATCTTTGCATGTGTGTGAGTGACTGCCATGATAGCATGATTACCATGAGGCTATTTGCTTATGTGATATAACTGCCTGAATGCCTATGGGTGAAGGTTGGGTTATTTGGATTGGAACAATGCATTGACTGTTAGTTTTTTTAAGCCCACTAGATAGTGGCAAAACCATCTTTTCTAAGCCCACCCGAGGGTGGCAAAATCTGCATTTTAAGCCTACTTACGAGTAGCAAACCATCTTTCAAAAAAACAAACATGAAATGTTTTGTTCCAATTCAGGCGATCTAGTCTATACTTGTATACTGTGCGCATCACATAGTAAATCTAGGCTAATAACCGAAATAAGAATGCATAATGTTTTCAAAACTAGATATCATGGTTAGTAGAGGCCGATCTTTGATCGGGCGAGCGGGGGTGCTCACGAAGTGACCTTCCCCAATCGTACCCAAGTTCCCGAGCTGAGGCAACTTTGGTGATGACGGACATGTGGCCTTAGGCAACGATTCAGGGTTTCCTAAATTTCCCAAAAGAAAATATTTAGGTGGCGACTCTGTATTTGGCAAAGCAGTCCATGTTTGGCACTTCTTTTCAAAAAAATCTGTTTTTTCAAAACGATCTGCCGGATTTGGACTCTTTGGTTCATATTACGAACCGTGACAGTTAGAGTCCTAAACTGTAGTGAGCCCAAGATGAACGGAACGGGAGTCATCCCTCCCGGGGCGTTCGGGGACGTTTACAGTTTCTGGCGACTCCGCTGGGGAATTAGAGAACTCGACTCGAACTCATGATATCTGGTTTTGACTACACTTGTGTGTTTCTTTGCATTGCATTTGCATTGGTGCGCCTAAGACACCATGTTTGCCATCTGCTATTCCTGAGCGGTTTGCCAGAGGCTGTATGCCATAAGGCTTACTGGTTACGGGCTCTGCCAGTATGGGAACACAAACCCCAATTTTACCGGGGCACCCTTTTGACCATTCGACCTAGTGCATATTCGGATCCGTAGTGACCATTCCAAACTAGGACAGGTTGCTTACCCGATATAGGTTGTTTGAAACTGCTGCGTGCATAGTGAAACCCTAGCTCCTAACAAAATAGGACAGGGAAACCCTACCCCAACATAGGGGTGTTTTGGCTCTCACTTATCTGTTATGTGCTTTTAGAGTGCGTCTCTACAGGGGAATGCATGTACCAGTCTATGAGTTTGGGCATCAGGCCTGCGGGCATCAGTCAGTGTTTGAGAATCAGTTATCTACAGGTATCAGATTCAGTTTTCGGAGACAGTGATTCAGGGATAATGATCAGTGCTTAAAGACAGTGTGTGTTCAGCTTATCGACCGTGTGTTATTATGCCCAGCTGTGTGTTGTGTATTTATTTTAAGCTGTTATGTTGTTCGTTTATCTGGTTGTTTATTTCCTTATTGCTTTATTTATCTTTTTGCTAGGACAGTTTTAGCACAATTGCTTCAAACCCAACAGATATTCCCCAAGCACTTTGGACAAGAGGTTGTCGTCTCAATCGACCTGAGGATCTGGTTGACAGACAGCCAGTGTTCCATTCTCTACCCCCAGTTGTCAGAAGAAGGCCGAGAAGGCGCAGTGTGTCTGAGCAGAGGTTACCAGAGCAGTGGCCTACCCTAGCAGTGAACAGTCGGGCTGAGGTCTCAGTTTCTGCCATAGAGATACACATACCAGTCAGTCAGCAAGATCAGCAGAATATGGCCGGGATGGAAGAAATGATGCGACAGCTCCAAGAGAGCATGAGGCAGATGCAGGAGGACGCTGTCCGCCAAGCAGAGTTCGCTAAACAGCAGGCCACAATCATGGCCCAGCAGGCGGAGCTAATTACCCGGCTCCAGCAGCAAGCCGGAGCATCAGCCTCACATCCAATTCCTCTCCCACCAGGGGTCCCGCTACCCGAGCAGACACCAACTACCCAGAATGTCCTGCCAAATGCCCAGAATATTTTGCCAAATGTCCAGGCCGTTCAGGAGGACACAGACATTCCAACGGGGCTAGCTCCGCCCTTGCTTCCACCTCAGTTATCTAAGGCACATACACCCGCCAACCAGCCGGACTCTCCCTTCGAGTTCAAAGTAGACCCTACAGCACTAAAATTGAGCAAGCTCGAGAAGCTATTCAAAAAATCCCAAGGGGTAAAAGCTATTCCGGATATCGATGACGGATATACCAATGTGGCTGTGACATTGCCGGATAGATTCAAAATGCCGTAGATCGATCGCTTCGATGGGTCTGGGGATCCCATGGTCCACCTCCGACTATTCTCAGATATACTATGGCCAATGGGCCTAACCAGACCCCAGAAGCTTTTGCTATTTGGCCGGACCCTGTCGGGAGTGGCCGCTATCTGGTATGCAAAGTTGGAGGATGATGTCAAACAGAGTTGAGACGAAATGGCCGAGGCCTTTGTTGCGCAATACTCTTACAATACCCAAATTGAGATTACAACTCGTGATCTCGAAACAACAAGGCAGGAGCCCAAAGAGAGTTTCTCGGATTTCGTGACCCGGTGGAGGGCGAAGGCCTCGATGATGACTTTAAGGCCCACCGATAAGGATTAGATCAAGATGATTGTGCGCAATCTCCAACCAAAATTGATGCAAAAAATGATTGTGCTCCCCTTCCCCACCTTTTCGGATCTGCACGAGATGGGGGTACAAATTGAAGATGCGATGAAACAGGGTCTGATTGACCAAAACAGGGAGCAACCCCGGAGAACTTTAACCGCAACAACAATGCAGGCTCGAGTGGCGCTGCAACTGTAAGAACTTCGGAGGTTAGCATGGTTGCCACCATTCCCCCTCCCCTTCCGAGGCCCATGGCAGCCACACCCTTCTCCGGTGCATCCGGAAGCAATACACAGACCGCCAAGTACCAACCCAGAGGCCAAAGAACCTTCACCCCATTGTACATGCCCCTGTCCAAAGCTCTAGGGGTCTTAATCAAAAAAGGGCATCTAAAACCCCTAGAGCCGAGGCCGTTACCAAATCTACTTCCCCCCACTCACAACCCAGCCAAATATTATGCATATCACCAGCAACACGGTCATGACACCGACCAATGCTTCAGATTACGTCACGAGATTCAGGATCTCGTTGACAAACAGGTGATTTTGCCACCAGAAAGACCCAATGTTACAACCAACCCACTCCTTACACACAACCGAGCTCCCATCCACGATCCAAGGGGCAAGTTCAGACCTAATTGGACTGGTCCCTACATCATTAAGTCTATTTGGTTAGGTAGAGCTGTGGTTCTGATGGATCTAGATGGCCTAGAGTTCTCACAACTGATCAATATGGAAAGGGCAACCTAGGCAAAACTCAGAGCACAAAAAATTTGAAATTATAAAAACTGAGCTCGCAAGGTTGAAAACCCGCAAAGGGCGGCCTGGGCAAAAGTTAGAGCGTAAAAGGAGAGTGAAAATACTCGAGTGAACCTGAGCCTGAACTACGTAAGGCTTGATTCCCATCTTTGGGATACATAGGCAACTTCATCATGAAGTTCAGCCATAAACTTTTCCCCAATCAACTTTGTCCATTTGATCATCTCAGTCATCTTTGTCCATCAGCATTCATCGTGATCTCCGGTGCAGTGCTTTTCAGACTAGGGGCAACTTTCCGTTGCCGTGCAGTGCCGTGGTACTATTCAGACTAGGGGCAACTTTCCAGTTGCTAGGGTCCGGGGTTGTGCATCTCAGTGACAGATCTCAGGCATGTCCAGTTTTGATCTATATTGAAAATGGTTTTGAAAAGTTTTAATAAAAGTTGACTTTGTTCAAATTAATCCTTTTACAACTAAGACCATTTTTGGACCAAAGCAGAAAATTTTCAGTACCCACAACCTTCAATTTCATTGATTTCAAAACAGAGTTCTCCTACTCTTGCATACAAATTGAAGTTGCTTTTTATTACATTCATAAAGAAAACTTGAAAGTACTGGTAAAGCAATAAATCCGGGGCATAGATAAGTCAGGTGTCCCTGCGCCCCCTCCCAGAGCTGGTCGAAGCCTCTGATGTCAAGCTGGGCCCAATTTGTGCCTCTTCATTTAGCCAATCCAAGCACTCGTTAGACAAAGTGCAACGGAAAGTGGGAGTGGGGGCCAGGAGCTCTCTAGTCCTCCATGTTGTGGCATACCGGGCAAGCTGTGCGCCTCGAATTGGGAATGTGGCAGGATACTCTATCCCCTCTGGCGAGCAAGTCTGATCATGACCGAACTGGCGTTGGAACTGGAACGGAAAATAGAACACACAGTGAGTCAGACCAATCAACTGGATCCCGGTCTGCCGGGACATGCTATAGCTCATTGCCGGGAGGTTGAGCCAAGGACAGCGCCAAGCAATGCGATCTGCAGACAGATTGCACATCCAGTCAAACCACCACTCCTCATCAGGGGCATCGACTAGGCGTTGTCGAAAGAAGTAGCCGCGAGCTGAGTAGGCTGGGCAAGAGTCCACAACCTGCAATTTATCCATCAACCATACCTGGGGAGGGATGAAAAATGAGAGAATAAAGAATAGAGAGATGTACGATGAGAGCAAAGTAAGAAAAGGGTTTGTGAGAAAAACCGAGCCCGAGGGCCGAGTAATGTGAGCAATATATACGTGAGATTGGGTGGGAAACATTACCTGTAGCAGTAGTGGGCTCCCCGTGAATCTGGTCGTCTCCCGGCGATAGAAAGCATCTAAGCCCATTAGTGTCTCGGCCAATGTCATGGCGATGCAGCTTTTTCCTTCCTTCAAGCCTTGCGCAACTTCAATCAGACGAATGCTAGAGCCATTGAAGCCTGGGGCAAGCAGAAAGTGAGATAGCATGCACAAACAAAGGGCGTGTTGCCGAAAACCTTGCCAATGATGGTTGCCGCGGTCACCGGCGTCAGAAAAGCGATGAATCAAGCCGAGGTTGTCCAGTTCCCCGTTGCAGATCAGAGACCGAGCATCATGCATGGTGAGTCCACACATCCGCCCTAAAGCTTGGGCGTGACTGAAACGAAACTGAGTCAAAATTTCTTCATGACGTTCGGATTCCATCAAAACTTGAAAATCTTCGAAAGTTGGACATACCTCTTGCCCGCCGAAGCTAAAGACATGTGTTACCGGGTTCTAAAACCTCGCTGCGACATAAAGGAAGGGAAGGTGCAGCGGAGTACGGCTCAGCATGAATAGTGCATTCAAGCCGAAACCCCGGAAGTTCAACTTTTTTGAGCCATCTAGAGAAGCGATTCAAGCTGTGAGATTTTCGACGAGAAACGCCTCCATTTTTGGTGCAAAACTGAGATGAAATGAATCAACCACGAGGCTAGAGCTTTTAAAGAGGATAAGACACTGTTCGGGGGACACGTGTCAAAAATTTGGTGGTTGCTGGGCTAGGTGGCCGGCCGGCCACCTTTTCTGGTAGGCCGGCCACCCCTCTCCTCTCCAATGCAAAAAGCTGGCTGGCCAGTTCCCAAAGGTGGCCGGCCATGCTACCAAGTGTGTCTTTGGTACTGTTTTACCCTTTGGAAGGAAGTTCCTAACATTTCCATGCATCGGGAGTTTTGAAGGCCTCTATTTGCCTCAGTTTCGGATGCGTTCCGTCACCCAAATCGTCGGAAATGCATTTTGTTCATAGAGTTGTTGTTGTCTTGCTTATCGAGTTGTTAAGTTTTGTCGAGCTGTCAAGTTTCGTACATTGAGTTGTTACTTTTGTTTAAACAATTTTGTTCTGCCTTACTTATCGAGTTATCAACTTTGTTGTGTTTTGCTTATCGAGTTGTAAACTTGCTAAGGTTTTGTTATTTCTTAGTAAGTTAAGTTGTTTAGTTTGTTGCGTCAGTTCACTACCTGACTTGGCAAATACACAATGCACATCTCCATTCAATCTCATTTTGGTGCAAAAAGATGCAATGCGATACTAAAAAAAATAAAAAACAACACTTTTCAAAAGCTGTTTCATTCCATCATCATTCCTTTGTTACAACATTTTACAACAATGATACAAGTTTTACAGAAAATAAAACTGCCTAACAATATACAAAGTGCTATAACTATTAGTAAAAAGGTAAATAAAGCAGGGAACAGCCGCATCTATGCTCTCAAGAGCAGGAATAAGAGGCCCTCTTCGTCCTCTTCTGCGGAACAGACTTTGTGCCGTTATCACCATCATCATCATCTGAGTCGGAGCCGCCATCCTCGGAACCCTCCTCAGCCTCATCTCCACTACCAGAACCAGGATCGGAGCCACCCTCTTTGTCAGTGGATGTCTCTGACTGGGGATCTGCAACCTCTTCCTTCTCCTCCTCGCTGGGCTCCTCCTCTATGATGTGTGCCCTGCGTCCGCCTCGTCCGCGAAACGACTCCCCTCTCCCAGCCCCTCAAGAAGGCCAAGATGGCCCAGCTCCTCGGGAAGGCCTGGATGGCCCGGCCTGTGACTGAGCATACATTGGAGGCATCTGAAAATGAAGAATGTAGTTTGAATATATCAGCCAAAACATGTATATCAGATACAGATGCAAGCAAACTACGCAGAGTGGATGTATGCAGGCATAGTGCATGAATGTGGTGTGTGTCAGATGTGCTCTACACAGGCAACCTATCAATGCAGTAAAATGTTCAAGATCAGCATGTTATCAGAAGTATGATAAATGCCAGAAAACTAAAGGGTACCTGGAAACCCATGATGGACAACTGCGCCTCTCTCCGCAGGACCATCCCCTCAAGTGAGGCTATCATCCCGAGCACCTCATCCATGTACTCCCTGGGTGGCTGCAGATACAAGCTCAAGTCATCAATGAATAAACAAATGCCAAAGTATCGGTGTGATAAACGGAAAACAGTGGGACATACCGGTGGTGAGTCGGGGTCATTGACATATCGGTGCCCAGGCATCGGAGGCTCTATCGGAATCAGAATCGGGGAGGTGGTCCCATATTGCCATCCCATCAACTCAGTCGACATATCTGGCCATCCAGGATGATGATGAGTCGAAGGAATCGGGGGAACCAATCCATCCCCACCTCTGGATGTGCCAGCCCTGCTGGTGGAAGGGGCATCTGCAGTCCGAGCCTTGCTCGATGAGGGCATACCAGCAGACCTCCTCGTCGAGGTACGGACTCCCGTCAGCGGAGGCATCAAGTAAGTGTGACGGTAGGTCACATACTCCCCCTGCTCCAGATGTAGGAAGGCATCGATACCTTGCATAGCATTAACAACCTCCTAGGGAGAGAGCCTATCAGCGGTCCGCATATCGTCTGGAGGCACTGAAGGAATGTCCTGCTCAGGGTAGCCCCATACCTGACGCAAGAAGCGATCTCCCAAAAACCAGGCCCTCCCAACTGGCCCCTCGAACAAGATCCTATACCGAGAGGCCCCCCACGCTCCGGCAAACTGGAATCGGAGGTCTCTACCTAAAGGCGCCCAGGGCTGCCAAGTGATCTGCAGATAACCAATGCATAAACTGATCAGAAATTGCAAATGTACAAGATAAATCAAAGGTTGGAAACATGAAGAACTGAGAGTTTTGAAATACCTCTAACGTTCGCACCGTGTCAAAGTACTGTCGCAGGTAGAGGAAAGACTCCCGAGGTCTCGGCCGGTACTAGCCCTCAAATACAAGTGAATACGAGGTCGTGAGGGGCACCTCCACCTCAAGCTCTGGGGCTAGTATCGGGAAGTATGCGTAGACCCATAACTATGAGAAACAGAGCAATAACCATCAGAATACAGAATGCTGAGTGCAGAATGTAAGTACAAAGCGCTGAAAGCAAAGTACAAGGTACATAATGTAAAGTGTGCCGTGTGTGCAATGTACAAATAATGAGAAGCAGAAATGTAAATCAAGAGGGCAAAAAGTACCTCCCAGGCCCTCCAATAGCCGCCAACCATGTTCCCCCGTCTGCGGGAGGTCGCGCTCATGTAGCAGTAGAGAGTAGCCAGGCTGGCGCCACCCTAGTCATATCGACTGACCTGTGATAGGTCCACTAGAGCGCTCAGCAGATAAAGCCCGATAGTGTTCCCCCTATCGGCGAACAGAGTGGTGCCGAAGAGGAACATCAAGAATCCACGAGTATACTGCGCTACCTCCTCGGGAGTCTCAGGCTCCATCTCCGCCCTCCTGAAATGGGAAGAGAACCAGGTGTATCGGACTCTGCCTGAAGATCTGTCAACAGGCGCGCGAGCCCCCAATAAATATATCCAGGCGGCCTCTCACTCGCCCATGTCCTCATCGTATGGGATGGCCCAACCTCCCACATCAAGGCCCGTCAGTATGGCGAAGTCAAATGGGGTCATGGTCATATCCCTGGTGGCAGAAAAATGGAAGGAGTTGGTGGTGTCCCACCATCTCTCTACCAAAGCACCCATCAACGTCCTACTAGCAGGACAGCGGGAGATCTCGGTGCAAAAGGGCCCAAACCCTGCCATGTCCACCAAATCCCGGACAGCCTCCGGGAGCTCCGCGTACCACTCTCTCGCTGAGATAGAGCCATATCCTCGCGCACTACGAGAAGTCACCTGCATCCAGGATGAACACATGTATTCAGTTTCAGAATGAAATGTATAAGCCGCGTGCAAATGAAATGTATAAGCTACATGCAAATGAAATGAATAAGCTGCGTGCAAATGAAATATATGGGCTGTGTGCAAAATTGAATCAGATACATAATCTGAGCTGTGTGTTCAGAAATTCAGAGTTTGGGCTGCGTGTTCTACTCTCAATCAATGGGCTGTGTGTTCACCTCGAAGTGTGTGCCGTGTGTTCGTCATCAAGTATTTGAGCTGTGTGTTCAGAATTCAAAAATCAGTGGGCTGTGTGTTCTACTCTCAATCAGTGGGCTGTGTGTTTAGAAATTCAGAGTTTGGGCTGCGTGTTCTACTCTCAATCAGTGGGCTATGTGTTCAGAAATTCAGAGTTTGGACTGCATGTTCTACTCTCAATCAGTGGGCTGTGTGTTCACCTCAAAGTGTGTGCTGTGTGTTCATCATCAAGTATGTGAGCTGTGTGTTCAGATTTCAAAATCAATGGGCTGTGTGTTCACCTCAAAGTCTGTGCCGTGTGTTCAACGTCAAGAAGCTGAGCTGTGTGTTCAGATTTCAAAATTAGTGGGCTGTGTGTTCATCTCCAAATTTCAAAGTTCGGGCTGCGTGTTCAAACCTTCTACCAAGTGTGTGCAGTGTGTTCACAATCAATCTATGGGTTGCGTGTTCAGAAAGTCAGAGTGTTTGAACTATGTGTTCAAGATGCAAACGGAATACGGTGCTATGAACTAAACATTCAAAACAAGCTGTGTGTTTGAGTGGGCAGATAAACACAGTGAAGGCACAAAATACACGGAAAATGCAGAGTACATTACAGAAAATGTAAAAGTGAAGTAAATACCTCTCGTGCCTCATGAGAGATGTGGGACTCCGGCTCTCGCAAAAGCACCCTAGGCGCTCAATCATCGAAATTAGTAAAATGGTAGAAAACCGCCTGCGGAAGGACGTGCTCCTAAGGATGGTACCTCTCGGGATCAAACGGCCGAACTCTCGGGGGCAGAGCCATAATATCTAGATCACCCTCGGTGCTTGGAGAACCTCCACCATGAGGGAAATGACCAGCCATCTCGAAAAATCTGCAAAAAAGAGCAAAAATGAGCGAAATGAGCCAAAATTGGAAAAAGTCAACAAAAGTCAACTCTCGAGAAATGAAAAAGTCAACCAAAGTCAACTCCCGAGAAAATCTTCCAAATGTTGAGACAAACTTATCTCAAGTGGTGAAAATGAGAAAAGAAGCACCGAAATCAAAATTTAATCGGTTCAAAGTGACGAAAACTGAAAGATTTCGCAAAAACAGCTTGCGTGGGGCATTGGAAAACGCGTATGGAGCTCAGATCTGAGAGGGAAAATGCTCTAGGAAGGTAGAGAGGCAGATTTCAGAGCTGAAGTTATGAGGAAAAGGTGTTTGGCCGAGTGTTTTTAAAGAAAAGAGAGCAAAAGGACCAAACTGCCCCGGATCTGGGCTAGGTGGCTGGCCGGCCACCTTTTCTGGTAGGCCGGCCACCCCTCTCTCTCAAACATGGCCGGCAGCCTCTCCCTTGGACCATACATGGCCGGCAACATTCCCAAGGTGGCCTCCAAGCTCTTTGCAAATTTTGGTGATGATTGGAGTCTCCGGCACCCGAGAAAGTACAAGGAAAGTGCACTTTTTGTCGCGAAATCCCTCCGCGGGAACTTCAACTCCAACTTTCAATGTGTGTTTCATCATTACTCGCCGAGAGCAAGATGTATCCTTTTTGAATATGTTGTGACCCCTCCGGGAGGTAAACCGGAGGTCGCGATTGAGCCATCCTCGTCGAAACTTGCACTGCTTTGCTCGTTGTTTCGTTTCAAAAATGTGCATTCGAGTTCACACTCATCTTGTATTGTTATGCACGTAACTTGCATTCTCATGCACACCACTTGCACTATTCTGCACATTTCACGAGTATTGTCATACCTTTGTGCTTAACTTGCGTTGTCACGCACGTTGCTCCTCGCATTGCGATGCACTCACCCATCGGCACCGCGTTTGTCTGCATTTGATATCACACTGAACATATGTTGCTAACTATGTTGTGCTTGTTGAGTTTCTTCTTTTTTTCAGGCACGATATTGTATGTACGGTTCATTTGAGGCTGGTGCAACCAGACGAACCGCACAGGTATTGTATCTTCTCTGTGTGAGACGTAGCGAGAATCCGATGATTCTCCGCATTCTTCAACTGCATGAAATGTAGTATTGCATTGCATTCTTGCTTAAAACTGTTGCATCTATTGTGAATATTTGCTTTGTTACAGCTTGCTGCATTTGCATAATCATTAAGTTACATCCAGCTTTGTGCATATCGCTTTGCATTTCGCCCTCCCGCCTGCGGGCACATTTCTTTGTTATCTCGTATGTTTGTCTAAGTCTTCGGCCTTGTCAAAAATGGGTCGTCTCTGGGCTTTGACATTCACTCCCATCACTTATGACTTTCGAGTTCTGTCAAAGAGGGGCAACTGTAGACACCCAATTTTTGACCGACCTTAAGACTCAGACGTCACCGATTGAGCGCTTGGTAATATTGCATATTGTGCTCGTTCAGAGGTTGTAGAATCACGGCTGCGAGCCTTGCCTCCGGACTTCCGGACTCTTTTGTGCTTTGCTTCGGTTTGCGAACCGGGTCCCGTTTTCTCCGTTTTCTCCTCCCGAAGGGAGGGAGAGGTCTCGTAAATCATCTCTCAGTGGCCGTAGGCTATATTTCGTGGTCGTAGGCCATTTTTTCCATTTGGGGCCCGGTTCTCGGTTTTCGGAGCCGTCGGCCGTGTGCCTTGGTTCGGGACCGCTTAACCACCTCCGTTTGCTCTGGTTTTTGGCACACACCTTATTTACTTCCTTTTGAGGGACACTATGGCTTGAGACACCAACTTCGTGGTCGAACGCCACCTCCGGTGCTTAACAGTCAATTTTCGGGGCCCCGGGCTGCATGTTTCGGCCCCCAAACCTTCGTTTTGCATCGGTTTGGGTCCATTTTTGGCAGGGACCTTATTTTCATTGTTATGAAGGTCGTAGAAGGGTGGGAGGCCAGCAATTGTTCTGAAGACCAGCTTTATTCTTTCATCGCTCTTCATCGCCTATTTTCTTCACTAGAAAGCTGACTTTTTCCATTCCCGGGCCACTTTTTCTGACTTTTCACCACACCATTGTGTTGTACACACCTGGGAGGCCACCAATATGGCTTGACCGGCCATTAACTCTTCCTGACCCTTTTGAACCCCTCTAAAAAGTGGGTTTTTCTCTCTCTTGGGTCACATTTCCTGATTTTTCTCCACATAGTTGTGTTGTGCACACATGGGAGGCCATCTTTTTGGGGTGGCCGGCCAACAAATCCTCTTGACCCTTTTGACCCTGACCGGCCGGCCAGGGGAGGTGGCTGGCCGGCCACCTGAACCCTCTGAACCTGGCCGGCCAGAATCCTCTCCCCTAGTTTCTTACAACTGTGCTAGCTGTTTTGACCCAGACCCCTGCCCGGGGATCTGCCCTTTTGGAGGGAAAATTTTAATTTGATTTTCCCCCCCCATTCTCCACCCCTTCTCTTCTATTTAACCAGCACCCCTCCTCCATGTTTAAGGGTTACAAAAAATTGTTTAAGAGCCATTGCATACAAACCTCCATCTCTCTCTCCTTCAACCCTCCAAACCCTAAGGTTCTTGCATCCTTTGTACTACAACCCATAGCACCACACCTCTACACACCATTCCAGCAACTTGGAGGACATTTGAAGAGGTTGAGAGCTCAGAAATTTGGTCCAAGAGCTGCTGGTTTACTGCTCTACAAGGATGAGTTCTTCTTTTCCCTTTTCTATTCTTTTCTTGTGTCATCTATGAACCATACTTGCAAGCATTTTTGGGCTCCAAACTGAACTAGAAATAGTCATATTTTGAGCTCATATTCATGTTTGATCAAGGGTTTTTCTCTGTTTGAAGCCACCTGCTACCCCTTTCCCTTTATCCCTCTTTTATGGCTATTTCTTGCATGATATGTTAGCCCTATTTTTATGCATTTATGGGTTTCGAGCCAAACTGTAAATTACTTCATTTTGAGCCCCTCTTTAACTTTGTTGAAAGGCTCTTCACTGTTTGAGGTTTCCTACTACCTCTTGTCTCTCTATCTCTCTTTTTCGCCTACTTTTGCATGATATATTAGCCTTGTTTTTGAGCATTTCTGGGCTCCGAGCCAAACTTTAAAACGTATTTTTTTGAGCCTCTCTTCAACTTTGTTGAAGGGCTCTCCTCTTTTTGAGGCCATCTACTACCACTTGTCTCCTATCTCTCTTTGTAGGCCCATTTTTGCATGATAGTTTAGCTCTACTTGTGCTTATTTTCGAGACTTGATGTAAACTGTAAAGTGCCTTGTTTTGAGCCCCTCTTAAAATTTTTTGAAGGACTCTCCTCTGTTTGGGGCCAGCTACTGTCCCTTGTCTCCAATCTCTCTTTTAGGGCCATTTTTGCATGATAGATTAGCCCTACTTGTGTTCATTTTTGAGAGTTGTCATAAACTGAAAAATATCTTGTTTCAATCTCATATTCAAGTTTGTTTGAGGTCCCATTTTTTTTTGAGATCATATGCCTCCTTGTATGCTTGATTGTCTCTTATTTTGAGCCTTACACCTAAGCTCTTGTTGCATGCTTTCTTTGGACATCTAGCCACTGACATCCAGTGGATTTTCAGTGCCTAACACACTGTTTTGAGCCTCCAAATCAGAGGGGGATGCCCCCCTCTCACCTTGACTTGTTTGATGGTCATTTTGGCCTTCCAAAGAGGCCCTATCTTGCATGCTTATTTGACTGATTTCAGGGCCAATTTGATGAGTTTTAGGACTATCATATTTGATTTTCAAAGTTTTGTATGCCATGCTAAGTGTCCTTGATGCATGTGCTTAATAACCCCTTTGTATGCCCTCTAAAAGAACCCATCATTCGTGCATGTGTTGGTTGCATTTCCGAGGTCATTTGGCCATGTTTTGGCATGTTTTATTCATTGATTTTTGCTGGTTTGATGAGTTCTCACTTGCTTCATATACATGCCATGTAAACCATGTTTGCTAGTCAAAGTTGCATGCTATTTTAGTCCATCTTGCTAGCATCTTTTGGCCATGCTTTGAACTAGAAATATTCATGTTTCTGGACTTCCTTGGTTCTGTCTTTATGCTTCATGATCAAATAATGCATCCTTTGTATAGTTATAGGTCAATGCATGTGCCTAGTTTTGTGTTTCGGGACCATTCCATGCATCGGGTGCCATGTTTCCATGTTTCGGGATCACTTTGCATCGCATTTCAGTGCTGGAACTTGCATGTCTTGTATGCCATATTTCATGCATTTCCATGCCTTGTTAGAGTGGCATTAGTGCCTTAGGATCGGTCCTCGATTTGCGTGCATGTGTGCACGTATCTCGAGTGTCTTATTTTCATCTCATGGCCACTAATGTGAGTGTGGCTGAGGTCCACTCATGTTGGTGTAAGTCCATCATGCATTGTGTATGCCATTTCAATTCATAGCATTGCATATGCTAGGTTGCATGTTAGAGCATTGTATATGCCATGTTACATCGAGCATTGTGTATGCTAGGTTACCTATTAGGATTACATTCATGCATATCATGCATATTGCGTCGTGCTTGGGATAGGAGTTAGCCCGAGCACGGGAAATGAGGGACGTTTCGTACTCCGAGTGACGGAACATGTCTCAATTCCTGGTCATCGACACTCCGGATTGTCCATGATTGAGTCTCGGTCTTATTGTGTTTATGTGTGCATTCATTCCATATTGAGTCGTGCAAATCGACTCCTCGGCCATCATGCATCGAGATGCGCGATTGGTGGCACGAGGATCGAGGACTACACTCCTTGAAGAGTAGTCAAGTATACATATGTAAAAATACATTGCCATGCCCCTTTCTTGCTCTCTGTTGCAGCAAATCAGAAACCAACAATCTTTTGGGGCTTCGCGCAACATTCCGGGCTTAATTGTAAACAGAGACTAATCGGGGCATCGCGATGGATTTTCGTGCCAAGCAACCCGAGCATGCATCATTCATCATTTGGAACAGAGCCGAGGTGGTCTATGGATTTGCATGCCATTTATTGTTTTCCTATATTAATTTGTTAATTAATTAGGATTTTGTACTTATTCGGACTGTATTATTTATTTGGGACTGTATATTGTTATTCGGACCCTCCGAGTGAGGGCACAATTGTAATAAGTGTGCGTGCGTGTGATGTATATCTTCCAACCCCACGTCTTTCTCTCCCTTTTATTTACCAGCTTATGACGGTTAGATTAGGGCATGTTTCAATTAGCATACAGTATGATAGCATATTTGCATCCATTCATCTGTTTTGCATGCACAGGGCTTGGCGCATCATAACTCACTGCATTATATTTCAATTCCGAGTTGAATACGTGTTAGCTGTAGCATTCCATATGCCATGTTTCGAATAGCCGAGCCTATCTTAGTTGCATTCCTGCATGTGTTGCATTAGGCATTTCTGTATAGTTAGGATCATGCATGGATTTCTAATTAGCTTCTGTTTTGGCTTGGAGTACTCGGTAAGTTTTTACGCTTTAGCATCCTTGCATGTGTGTGAGTGACTGCCATGATAGCATGCTTATCATGAGGCTATTTGCTTATGTGATATAACTGCTTGAATGCCTGTAGGTGAAGGTTGGGTTATTTGGATTGGAACAATGCATTGACTGTGAGTTTTTTTAAGCCCACTAGATAGTGGCAAAACCATCGTTTCTAAGCCCACCTGAGGGTGGCAAAATCTGCATTTTAAGCCTACTTGCGAGTAGCAAACCATCTTTCAAAAAAATAAGCATGAAATGTTTTGTTCCAATTCAGGCGATCCAGTCTATACTTGTATGTTGTGCGCATCACATAGTAAATCTAGGCTCATAATCGAAATAAGAATGCATAATGTTTTCAAAATTAGATATCATGGTTAGTAGAGGCCGATCTTTGATCGGGCTAGCGAGGGTGCTCACGAAGTGACCTTCCCTAATCGTACCCATGTTCCCGAACCGAGGCAACTTTGGTGATGACAGACACGTGGCCTTAGGCAACGAGTCAGGGTTTCCTAAATTTTCCAAAATAAAATATTTAGGTGGCGACTCTGTATCTGGAAAGCAGTCCATGTTTGGCACTTCTTTTCAAAAAAATCTATTTTTTCAAAATGATTTGCCGGATTTGGACTCTTTGGTTTAGATTACGAACCGTGACAATTAGAGTCTTGAACTGTAGTGAGCCCAAGATGAACGAAATGGGAGTCATCCCTCCCGGGGCGTTCGGGGATGTCTACAAGCGTCCTCGGATGCCAACCCTACACAGTTATAGAACAAACACACACTAAGCTACACAGTTGGGAAGCAATAACTTAATCCCTAATTTGCCTCGGTGTGGTTCTACATCAATATCCTCATCAAGATGCCTTAAACTAGGCCTAAGAATGGCTAGGATGGAATGAGGATGTAAAGATGCACTTAAAACAACATTTCAAATTTTATGTTGAAATAAGGGTCCTGCTCGAGCATGAGTTTCCTCGCTTGAGCGGACATGCTGACAAAAGAGCTCTGCTCGAGCGTCAATTAACCCGCTTGAGCGGACTGGAAAACATGCCAAAAGTACTAGATGCACAAAATTCAGGCTCGACGGGCGCTCAACCCCCGCTCGAGCGTGCATTACCCCGCTTGAGCGTACTGTAAAACAATGCAAAGTACTGGATACACGCATTTCACGCTCGAGCGTCACTTTCCCCGCTCGAGCGGACTGCATGAACTCAGTGTGTACGCTCGAGTGTGGAGTTCCCCACTCGAGCATGAGTCCAAAATCTGGAATTTCTAGATTTGAACCTCAAGCTCAAAACTCAACTCTAAAGCATTAAATTTGATCCTCTTGGCTAGTTTTCTAGAAAACACTTCAAAACCCATAATATTACATGTTTCAAAGATCAATTTGAGAAATCAAAGCCCAAAGGTAGTTCAATTAAACACAATTTCAAAGGAGTTTTTATGAACATGAAGAATAATACAAATTCAACACATGCATGGGTTCCTAGGAACTCCAATGCTACAAAACAAGATCAAATGCAATGTTTAACTTCAAAACATGGTGAGTTCATGGATCAAGACCAAAAATATGAACATGCATGAAGAAATCCTCATGAAACAACTTCAAAACTCAACAATATGGACATGCATGCATGATACAAGCTTCAATTCAACAATTCAAGCCATATCTTGGCTCTAGACTTCAAAATTAACATGGACCATGCAAGTCACAACTTAAATTCATAAACCAAAAAATGAATATCCTTCTTTAGGTCTTCAATTTCAAGTGTGGGAGTCTAATTTTGCAATTTCCCTTCAACTCTCTTAATCTCCAAGCCAAAACAAGATGAAATCAAGCTATCCCCTATCTCTCTCTCTCTAGTTGGTTTGGTATAAGGAAATGGTTGAGGAAGAGATATGAATTAAGTCTCACAAGTTTTATGAGATGGCCCACTAACATGGCATTTTGGTAAATAAGTCCAACTAACACAATACAATGATTTAAACTAATTTAATCCTATGAAATCAAATTTCAATTAGATATACCATAAAATCACGTAAATTCTAATTAGCATAAAACACTAATCAATTCCGGATTCGGCTGCCGATAAGGCCTTCAATTTGCAGTTTAAAACATAGAACATGAACAGATCATTTAGCAGTCAAACAGATAGACATACATTTAAACTAATACACTTAATCAATCAATTCAGAATTTCGGTTAATCAGTCAGTTAACATGCTTAATCATAGATTAGCACTAATCAGTGGTGTGGGTTGTCACAAATATGGTTGGCATCGCTTCAAGCAACCCAAGGTTTCGATCCGATACAAAGGTTAGAGGTCTGTCCCCATGCACTACCTGCGCGAGATGCTGAAGAAACCAAGACCAGTTTGCGGTGTTCTCGGAGTCCACCACCGTATAAGATGAGGAGAACAAACCTACGGATTTGAAAAAATTTGTAGGACTCATTATATTCTGTATTCAAGGTTGTGACAGAAATATAGGCAGGGTGGGTCAATGCCGTAAAGAAATATTATGAACGTGGTATGTTTGGTTGTATCGTTAATGGTGTAATGTCATTGTATAAGTTGAATGAACTGACCTTGGTTTTCGTCTTTCGCGGTGGCGGCAAGTAAAAAACCTTTGAAGCACCCTTTAAAGAACGTGGCGTCTAGGAAAAGCAGCGGACGACAATGGTTGAACTCGTCGATACATGCTTTGAATGAAATAAAGTAATGTGTGAACTGCTGTGTGTGGTCATCGTATTCGATGTTGATGTAGGTCCCGGGGTTGTGTTCTGTAATAACCCTCATACTGATCACTGATTAATACCGATTACTGCTAAATTAAGACCGATTATGAAAAGTAAATGAACTGACCGAATTACTGAACTGACTGATTGAAATCTGAAACTGAATCAATTACTGTATCTGTTTAATTGCATGTTTATCTGTTTGAGTGCTTAATTATTTGTTCAGTTTTTATGTTTAAACTGTAAATTGAAGGCCTTACCGGCGGCCGAACTGGAAATTAATTGATATTTTATGATCATCATAATTTATGTGATTTTATGGTATATTTATTGGAAAAGTGATTCGGTATGTTTAAATTAGATTAAATTAAGCTAAATTACATGAGTTGGAGTTATTTACCGCTTTGCCATCTAGTGGAATAATCTAGGAAACTCCTTCCCACTTCATACACTCTTGACTAAACATTTCCTCAGCCCATTTGTGAGCTCTAGCCGACCAAGAGAGTTGGAGAGAGAGAGGGAGATTGAGTTTCTTCTTGAGAATTGCTTGGAACCTTGGAGATTTGGTAGAGTGGTTGCATTTTGAGCCTCCATACCTCTAATTCAAGACCTAGGTAAGGTAATTGAACCTCTCATTGACGTAATTAAGGTTGTTCATGCATGATTCTTGAGCCTTTAGAGAGCTAAGTCATGTCTTAGTCTAATGATGTTGAATTAGAACTCATTTTATGCATGCATGTGTGTATTGATGAATTTTGAGTTGATTTCATGGCAAATTGTCACATGCAAGTTCATATTTAAGCTTAAGTCCATGTTTTCAACTTGTTTTAAAAAGAATGAGCTCATTAGAGCATGTTTTGAAGTTTTGAAATGGTTTGAATTCATTCATGTCTGCATGTTCTTCACGTTCATGAAAATGGGTTTGAAATTTGGATTTAATTGACTCACTCTTGGGCTTTAAATTCACAAATTGAGCTTGGTAACTTGTTGTATATTGAGTTTGAATGTGTTTTCCAGAATTTGGGTCCAAGAGGTTGAGTTTTGAGCTTTGGAATACTTGGTTTGAGCCTGGAAGGCAAATCTGGAAATTCCAGAATTTGGCTTCTACGCTCGAGCGACCATCGTTTCTTCTGAGATCCGCTCGAGCGAAGGAATGGTGGCTTGAGCGTAAATTTCAAGCTCTCAGCATCTTGGTGCGCACAGGCGTGCGCTCGAGCGAAGGGACCTACGCTCGAGCGAAGAGCTGTGTCTCACGCTCGAGCGAGCATCGAGCGCAAAATCTAAGCATCCAGCATTTTTACTGTAGCACGCAGTCCGCTCGAGCAACGGAATCCACGCTCAAGCGGAGCTCCTTTGTCTGCATGTCCGCTCGAGCGAAGAAAGCCTCGCTCGAGCGAGACCTCTGTTTTCAGCAAAATTTGTTAATTGTTCCAAAGTACATCTTTGCATCCTCTTTTCATCCTAGGCATTCCTAGGGCATATTTAAGACATCTTAAAGAGGATATAGATGTAGAACACACCAGGGCAATCTAGGGATTAAATTATTATCTTTCCCAACTGTATAGCTTAGTGTGTTCAATCTGTTAACCGTATAGGGTTGGCTTTCCGAGGAGACGCTCTAGATCACTGTAGCCCAGAACTCTGTGAGTAACAATTGTGTAAAGATATGTTCAAATGATTATCTTTTGAATACTGAACTGAACTGTTTACTGAACTGATATTGATTACTAAATGAATGTATGTCCTTTATTTCTGAACTGTACTGTGGCATCCTTAGCACCTACTGTTTACTGTTACTCTTACAGAGATCTCTGTCGGTTCCCTCGTGGAACCACTACTGTCTACTGATTGATGGCCATCATTATTGTTCGGTCTTTTAAGACCTACTGTTACTGTTATGCTAATAGATGTACCACATATGACTGTTTACTGTACTGAACTACTGATATACTGATTGAATTGAACTGCTTTCATTACCGTAAGGACATTCATTCTAAACCCCTTTACGCTTTATGTTATTCACTAGGCTTTAGCTCACTGCTCATATATATTTATATATATATGTAGGTGTACAGGCACCGGATCAAAGCTAGAGGCGTCAGGGTTAACTCTAGTTTTGTCAAGCCAACCTATGTGCCTCACTGCGATGTTCCGAGCCTGCTATGCTAAGGCTTAGGGGCGTTTTAGTAATTTCCCTTCCGCACTGTTTTGTACTATTGTATAGACTGTATATTGCACCGTACTGCACTGTAATGGGGATTAAGTCCCTGGTCCACTGAATGACATGTATGTATATGTACTGTTCTGTAAATATGTATGAAAATCTTTTTGGCATACAGACCGTCACAGCTCATTGGACATTGTTTATTTAATGTATTGGCTTCTGCCAAGCCCCTGTACTCTGAATTACTGTATTACTGTTAAGCAGGCCTTCGATAATCTTGGATTACTGGCCGGTTACGGTGCTAAACCCATAGGGGCGGGTTTAGGTCGTGACACAGTGGTATCAGAGCGATACTTAACCACGAGTTATACCGCACACACGTGTCCAAATGAGCTATAGGGTGTCCTAGAAGAGCAATTAGGGCATGACATGAGCATGAAAAGTGTGTGTGGACGTGACTTAATATATGCTACTGTGTTAATCTGTTTAAACGAGTGACTGCTTACATGATGAACTGTTTAAGTATGCAACTGTTTATGTTTATACTTGCTATAACTGTTTATAGTGGAATGGATAATGCAAACGAATTTGAATCCTCATTCACTGAGGCAAGAATGGCATGAATGGAAAGAATGATGGAACTGATAACTGCTAGACTTGAACAACAACAGAATCAACAGCCCCCACCTCCTCCTCCAGTACAACCGGAACCGAATGTGAATGTGAATGATAGGGATATAATTGCTCTCACCCAGAAGTTTAGCAAGATGAAACCGCCATCCTTTCAGGGAGGCCTTGAACCGCTAAAAGCTGAAGCATGGGTTCTTGAGACTGAAAAACTATTTGAAGTGTTTCCGTATTCGGAAGCGAACAAGGTACTGTTAGCTACCTTCACCTTGCAAGAAGAGGCCAGAAGGTGGTAGATGCTGGTCCGTGACACCAACAATATAATGACTTGGGCTCAGTTTAAGGAGTCCTTCTTCGAAAAGTATTTCCCCTAGTGTGTCAGGGATAGGAAGGTAACTGAATTTGAACAACTGAGACAGGGCACAATGTCCGTTGCTAAATATGAGACAGAGTTTACTGAGCTTGCTAGATATGCCCCACATATGGTGGACACTGATTACAAGAAGGCTAGAAAATTTGAAGGCAGCCTGAATGTTGCAATACTGGACAAAATTAGTGTTTTAAAGCTACCGACCTATGTCGGTGTTCTTGACCGAGCATTAATGGCTGAGTCAAACATCGAAGCTGTGAAACAATCTGAAACGTCGGTATCTGAATGGCGTGGTAAAAGACAAAATTTCAAGTTCAAGAAAGGCAAGCATAACTCATCAAATAAGAAACAGAATATGGGGTCAACAATTAGCCCCAGCCAACGGGGTGGTTCCATACCACCCTGTTCTGTATGTGGTAAGAACCATAAAGGAGTTTGTTATAAAATTTCTGGTGCTTGTTACAGGTGTGGCAAGGTGGGCCACATGGTGAAAGATTGTCCTTCCACTGCTCCGGGCAATAGTAAAGCTGCAGGCAGCGCCGCAGCATCAACTGTAGCACCAAAGCCTAACCCCAAAGCTACCGGGAAGGAGCCTATAAGGCAGGGCCGAGTGTTTGCCCTAGTACCGGGAGACGTGCAAAATACTGAAACCGTTGTGTCAGGTATCCTCTCTGTTTGTGCTCAAAGTTCATATGTACTGATTGATTCGGGGTCTACACATTCTTATGTGTCACATGCTTTTTCACAGAAATTGAATAGACCCTTAGAGCCCATGAATTACTTGTTAGCTGTATCATCACCCGTAGGAAGATCCATGACATGTGCATATATATGTATCCTACTTGCGAAATTATTGTTGGGGATATGCATCTGTTTATTGATTTACTGCCATTGAACATTGATCACTTTGATGTAATATTGGGGATGGACTGGTTACAAAAATATCATGCCACTATTGACTGTGTGACAAAACAAGTTGTTTTCCGTCCGCCTGGTTTACCCGAATTTGTGTTTAACGGGGTTGGAGTAGTACCTCCTCCGTACTTGATTTCATCTGTGAAAGCCGTCAAATTGATTAGAAAGGGGTGTAAAGGATATCTGTGTTCTGTGTTGACTGTACCTACTAATGATAATGTTAAAACTGATGTGAACTGTATTCCTATAGTCAGAGAATTCCTAGATGTATTTCCAGATGATCTGCTAGGGGATTTGATTGACAGGGAAATTGAATTTACTATGGATGTGATTCCGGATACACAGCCTATATCGAAAGCTCCTTACAGAATGGCTCCGACTGAACTGAAAGAATTGAAAGTGCAACTGCAAGAGCTGTTAGACAAAAAGTTTATCAGGCCTAGTACATCACCGTGGGGTACACCGGTTCTGTTTGTAAAGAAGAAAGACGGCTCACTGAGACTGTGTATTGATTACCGCGAACTGAACAAGGTAACTGTGAAAAACAAGTATCCATTACCGCGTATTGATGATTTATTTGATCAGTTACAGGGTGCTCAAGTGTTTTCCAAGATTGATCTCAGGTCAGGATACCATCAACTGAAAGTTAAATCAGAGGACATTGATAAAAACTGCTTTTAGAACGAGGTATGGACATTACAAATTTCTAGTTATGCCTTTTGGAGTTACCAATGCACCCGCAGCATTTATGGACCTCATGAATAGAATCTTTAAACCGTACCTTGATGACTTTATTGTGGTATTCATTGATGATATATTGATTTACTCCAAAAGTATAAAGCAACATAAACACCATCTGAGACTTGCCCTGCAGACCCTAAGAGAACAGAAATTGTATGCTAAACTATCTAAATGTGAGTTTTGGCTTGATCATGTTATGTTTTTGGGACATGTTGTTAGCAAAGATGGAATTTCTGTTGATTCGCAGAAAATTGAAGCTGTAGTGAACTGGCCTAGACCAACGAATGTGACAGAAGTCCGTAGCTTTTTGGGATTGGCTAGATATTACAGAAGATTTGTCAAAGATTTCTCCAAAATTGCCTTACCATTGACTCAATTGACACAGAAGGGGACATCATTTGACTGGACTGACCAGAGTGAATCAGCATTTCAAGAGTTGAAAACTCGACTTGTGACTGCACCTGTCCTTACCTTATCCTCTGGTACGGATGATTATACTGTATTTAGTGATACTTCTCATAAGGGTTTGGGATTTGTTTTAATGCAGAACGGGATAGTAATTGCTTATGCTTCCCGACAACTGAGACCACATGAAAAGAACTACCCAACCCATGATCTGGAACTGGCGGCAGTAGTGTTTGCACTGAAAATCTGGCATCACTATTTGTATGGGGCAACATGTGAAGTATATACCGATCACAAGAGTCTGAAGTACTTCTTCACCTAGAAAGAACTGAACATGAGACAACGGAGATGGCTAGAATTGATCAAAGATTATGATCTCCAGATTCTGTATCACCCGGGAAAAGCCAACACCGTTGCTGATGCACTGAGCCGGAAGTCGATTGCAAATTTAGCTTGTTTGCTCACTGGACAGAAAGAGTTGCTTTGTGACCTTGAAAAATCTGAAATTAAAGTTGTTTTGAGAGAACAAGGTGGAACAATAGTTGCTATTTCTGCACACCCGGCACTGATTGAAGAAATTAAGAGAAACAGCAACAAGATGACTCTTTGAAGAAGATCATCGAAGGAAGAGAATCTAAACCGAGACCGGGATTCAAATTTGAGAACAATGTACTGAAATTTCAAGAAAGACTGTGTGTACCGAATGACACTGAACTGAAAAGAAGAGTTCTGCAAGAGGGCCACAACTCAAAATTTTCTATCCACCCAGGGAATACAAAAATGTACCAAGATTTGAAACAGAACTTTTGGTGGCCAGGAATGAAGAAGGAAATTGCCGACTTTGTGTCAAAATGTCTTCACTGCCAACAAGTCAAGGCGGAACATCAGTGACCCGCAGGCTTACTGTAACCCTTACCCATACCGGAGTGGAAATGGGAGCATATCACGATGGATTTTATCGTTGGGTTGCCTCGCTCCAGAAAAGGTATGGATTCAATTTGGGTTATTGTTGATAGACTGACTAAATCTGCTCACTTCTTACCTGTCAAGACAATTTATAATGCGGACAAGTTGGCTATACTCTATATTGATGAAATTGTTAGATTGCATGGAGTGCCTGTGTCTATTATTTCTGACAGGGATTCGAAGTTTACATCGAGGTTTTGGCAAAGCCTACAGACTGCATTGGGTACTGAATTGAGACTGAGTAGTGCCTACCATCCCCAGACAGATGGCCAGTCAAAAAGGACCATCCAGACTCTGGAGGATTTACTGAGAATGTGTGTCCTTGATTTTTAGGGAGATTGGGAAAGTCATTTGCCCTTAGTTGAATTTGCCTACAATAATAGCTTTCATTCAAGTATTGGTATGGCGCCTTTCGAGGCATTGTATGGCAGAAAATGTAGATCTCCGATCTGCTGGGAAAAAGTTGGAGATGGGCCTTTGCTTGGGCCCGAGATTGTGTATGAAACGACTGAAAAAGTGAAACTGATTCAACAGAGACTGAAAACTGCACAGAGCTGACAGAAAAGCTATGCGGATGTTAGAAGACGAGACCGAGAATATGAAGTTGGTGATCACGTGTTTGTGAAAGTGACACCAATGAAAGGCCAGACTCGTTTTGGAGTCAAAGGCAAGTTAGCGCTGAGATATGTCGGGCCGTATGAGGTTATTGAGAAAATCAATCCGGTGGCGTATCAAGTTGCGCTCCCTCCTGAAATGGAGCATATGCATAACGTCTTTCACATTTCTATGTTGAGAGATTATCTTCAGGATCCGTTCCATGTGATTGAGCCTACTCGTGTGGTGTTGAGTGATGACTACACTTACGAGGAGCGGCCTATACAGATTGTAAACAGACGGATCAAGAAACTGAGAAACAAAGAGATTCCATTAGTGAAAATCGACCGGCAAAACCATGGTGGCGTGTATGCCACTTGGGAGAGGGAAGATGACATGGCCAAAAGTTACCCTGAACTGTTTCCACTGAACCCTGTTTTCTTCCAGAATGAAGGTAACTCGAGTTTAGAGGACTAAACTCTTTTTAAGGAGGAGAGACTGTAACAACCCTCATACTGATCACTGATTAATACCGATTACCACTAAATTAAGACCGATTATGAAAAGTAAATGAACTGACCGAATTACTGAACTGACTGATTGAAATCTGAAACTGAATCGATTACTGTATCTGTTTAATTGCATGTTTATCTGTTTGAGTGCTTAATTATCTGTTCAGTTTTTATGTTTAAACTGTAAATTGAAGGCCTTATCGACGGCCAAACCGGAAATTAATTGATATTTTATGATCATCATAATTTATGTGATTTTATAGTATATTTATTGGAAAAGTGATTCGGTATGTTTAAATTAGATTAAATTAAGCTAAATTACATGAGTTGGAGTTATTTACCGCTTTGCCATCTAGTGGAATAATCTAGGAAACTCCTCCCCACTTTATACACTCTTGACTAAACATTTCCTCAGCCCATTTGTGAGCTCTAGCCGACCAAGAGAGTTGGAGAGAGAGAGAGAGATTGAGTTTCTTCTTGAGAATTGCTTGGAACCTTGGAGATTTGGTTGAGTGGTTGCATTTTGAGCCTCCATACCTCTAATTCAAGACCTAGGTAAGGTAATTGAACCTCTCATTGATGTAATTAAGGTTGTTCATGCATGATTCTTGAGCCTTTAGAGAGCTAAGTCATGTCTTAGTCTAATGATGTTGAATTAGAACTCATTTCATGCATGCATGTGTGTATTGATGAATTTTGAGTTGATTTCATGGCAAATTGTCACATGCAAGTTCATATTTAAGCTTAAGTCCATGTTTTCAACTTGTTTTAAAAAGAATGAGCTCATTAGAGCATGTTTTGAAGTTTTGAAATGGTTTGAATTCATGCATGTTTGCATGTTCTTCACGTTCATGAAAATGGGTTTGAAATTTGGATTTAATTAACTCACTCTTAGGCTTTAAATTCACAAATTGAGCTTTGTAACTTGTTGTATATTGAGTTTGAATATGTTTTCCAGAATTTGGGTCCAAGAGGTTGAGTTTTGAGCTTTGGAATACTTGGTTTGAGCCTGGAAGGCAAATCTGGAAATTCTAGAATTTGGCTTCTACGCTCGAGCGAAGGATTCTACGTTCGAGCGACCATCGTTTCTTCTGAGATCCGCTCGAGCAAGGGAATGGTGGCTCGAGCGTAAATTTCAAGCTCTCAGCATCTTGGTGCGCGCAGGCGTGCGCTCGAGCGAAGGGACCTACGCTCGAGCGAAGAGCTGTGTCTCACGCTCGAGCGAGCATCGCAAAATCTAAGCATCCAGCATTTTTACTGTAGCACGCAGTCCGCTCGAGCAACGGAATCCACGCTCGAGCGGAGCTCCTTTGTCTGCATGTCCGCTCGAGCGAAGAAAGCCTCGCTCGAGCGAGACCCCTGTATTCAGCAAAATTTGTTAAGTGTTCCAAAGTACATCTTTGCATCCTCTTTTCATCCTAGGCATTCCTAGGGCATATTTAAGACATCTTAAAGAGGATATAGATGTAGAACACACCAGGGCAATCTAGGGATTAAATTATTATCTTTTCCAACTGTATAGCTTAGTGTGTTCAATCTGTTAACCGTATAGGGTTGGCTTTCCGAGGAGACGCTCTAGATCACTGTAGCCCAGAACTCTGTGAGTAACAATTGTGTAAAGATATGTTCAAATGATTATCTTTTGAATACTGAACTGAACTGTTTACTGAACTGATATTGATTACTGAATGAATGTATGTCCTTTATTTCTGAACTGTACTGTGGCATCCTTAGCACCTACTGTTTACTGTTACTGTTACAGAGATCTCTGTCGGTTCCCTCGTGGAACCACTACTGTCTACTGATTGATGGCCATCATTACTGTTCAGTCTTTTAAGACCTACTGTTACTGTTATGCTAATGGATGTACCACATATGACTGTTTACTGTACTGAACTACTGATATACTGATTGAATTGAACTGCTTTCATTACCGTAAGGACATTCATTCTAAACCCCTTTACGCTTTATGTTATTCACTGGGCTTTAGCTCACTGCTCATATATATATGTAGGTGTACAGGCACCGGATCAAAGCTAGAGGCGTCAGGGTTAACTCCAGTTTTGTCAAGCCAACCTATATGCCTCACTGCGAGGTTCCGAGCCTGCTATGCTAAGGCTTAGGGGCGTTTTAGTAATTCCCCTTCCGCACTGTTTTGTACTATTGTATAGACTGTATATTGCACTGTACTGCACTGTAATGAGGATTAAGTCCCTGGTTCACTGAATGACATGTATGTATATGTACTGTTCTGTAAATATGTATGAAAATCTTTTTGGCATACAGACCGTCACAGCTCATTGGACATTGTTTATTTAATATATTGGCTTCCGCCAAGCCCCTGTACTCTGAATTACTGTATTATTGTTAAGCAGGCCTTCGGTAATCTCAGATTACTGGCCGGTTACGGTGCTAAACCCATAGGGGCGGGTTTGGGTCGTGACACAGTGATATCAGAGCGATACTTAACCACGAGTTATACCGCATACACGTGTCCAAATGA
Source organism: Camellia oleifera (assembly GCA_022316695.1). Classification (NCBI taxonomy): domain Eukaryota; kingdom Viridiplantae; phylum Streptophyta; class Magnoliopsida; order Ericales; family Theaceae; genus Camellia; species Camellia oleifera. The sequence goes on from CM039307.1 coordinate 131,927,204, forward strand.
GCTATAGGGTGTCCTAGAAGAGCAATTAGGGCATGACATGAGCATGAAAAGTGTGTGTGGACGTGACTTAATATATGCTACTGTGTTAATCTGTTTAAACGAGTGACTGCTTACATGATGAACTGTTTAAGTATGCAACTGTTTATGTTTATACTTGCTATAACTGTTTATAGTGGAATGGATAATGCAAACGAATCTGAATCCTCATCCACTGAGGCAAGAATGGCACAAATGGAAAGAATGATGGAACTGATAACTGCTAGACTTGAACAACAACAGAATCAACAGCCCCCACCTCCTCCTCCAGTACAGCCGGAACCGAATGTGAATGTGAATGATGGGGATATAATTGCTCTCACCCAGAAGTTTAGCAAGATGAAACCGCCATCCTTTTAGGGAGGCCTTGAATCGCTAAAAGCTGAAGCATGGGTTCTTGAGACTGAAAAACTATTTGAAGTGTTTCCGTGTTCGGAAGCGAACAAGGTACTGTTAGCTACCTTCACCTTGCAAGAAGAGGCCAGAAGGTGATAGATGCTGGTCCGTGACACCAACAATGTAATGACTTGGGCTCAGTTTAAGGAGTCCTTCTTCGAAAAGTATTTCCCCCAGTGTGTTAGGGACAGGAAGGTAACTGAATTTGAACAACTGAGACAGGGCACAATGTCCGTTGCTAAATATGAGACAGAGTTTACCGAGCTTGCTAGATATGCCCCACATATGGTGGACACTGATTACAAGAAGGCCAGAAAATTTGAAGGCGGCCTGAATGTTGCAATACTGGACAGAATTAGTGTTTTAAAGCTACCGACCTATGTCGGTGTTCTTGACCGAGCATTAATGGCTGAGTCAAACATCGAAGCTGTGAAATAATCTGAAGCGTCGGTATCTGAATGGCGTGGTAAAAGACAAAATTTCAAGTTCAAGAAAGGCAAGCATAACTCATCAAATAAGAAACAGAATACGGGGTCAACAATTAGCCCCAGCCAAGGGGGTGGTTCCATACCACCCTGTTCTGTACGGGGCCGTAATCTTGTTTCAAGTGCAATATCACTTTGGTAGAACTGGTTAGTGGCCTATCTTGCACACATTCAAATACGATGTTGGCAACAAGATCGGAACCAACAAGTGGGTGTGTGGATGTACGCACAGCCACACCGCAAATGTGTTCACTGTTCCATTTATGTAAGTAGAAATATCTGTTTGCCTCTAATTTTCGTCTGTGGACAGCCCACGTACAAGACTTTGATTCGTTTATAGCACAGATAGCCGTTACTCGGACGGAGCCGTTCTTAACAAATTTGTTCCATAAAACATTGCAAAATTCGAAAGGCCCACCTTCAAAATGTTGTCCAATGTGGGTAAACCCATTTGCCCATAGAGCGGAAAGGAAGACTTTCTCCTTGTGCAGACAAAATGATTGCAACAGGTCGACTTCATCGTTTATTCCCAAATCATTTAGTATTGAAGCCCCTGTTGTGACCTGGGCGTGGCTTGGCATTGGGTCATTGCCAGGAGTGTTGTTATCCTCCCGAAAATGTTGTTTGATGACCACGTCAACTAACTGTAGGCAGAACGAACGTGGAAGGTAAATCATATTCTGCATGTCTACATCATTCTGTAATGAGAAGTTGTTATAGCCGGGGATCTTATAGAACAACAAAATATTTCCTGGTAGGAGCCCGACGAACTTCGAAAAAACATAATCGAGAAACTCGGCAAATATGTGTGACTGTTGCAGACTATATGCGACATTCATGGACCGGTAACAACATAAAAGCATCATAAAGGTGTCCATCTGCAAAACGGCACAGGTATTGGTACAGAAATAAACACGATTAAGCATGTGAAAAAGAACCGTCAAACCGAAATGAACTAATTACGATAGAAATACAAATGCGATCCGAATTGTGCATCGTTGTGAATGTGCGGTTAAGAGGGCGTAGCAGTCGGGAACATATGAAATTGGGTGGTGTAACTGGGCAACGAATGTTTATCTATAATCATTCCCATGTCGGTGTGTTCACAAAATCGAGGACATTGTGCAATGGTGAGAGAGGAATTGTTCATGTGTGGGAATGGTGAAGAAGGAATTTTTAATATAAAATGTCGAAAAAACCTGTGTGCAGCGATGGTGTAGACGTAGGTGAAGCACTTCCTCTGTCACGTAAATCAACATGAACCCATAATGTAAACCCTAATTATAATACCACGTAAAGGAATCTTCATCCTCTGTCAGCATCCATAATTCTTGGGATTGCACATACCAAAAACAAAAACAGAACATCCCATATAATAGGCGAGGGCATATCCGTCCAACATACACCAGAAACATTCAAAAAAGAACTTATCAGTAAGCAATCTCGCCTAATATGGAGTTGTCAATCAAACAAAAAATCAGTGGGATCAAACGGAACACAATTCAGTCATATAGGACTTTCCGATAAATTTCCCATTATTATATTATTACATACAAGATATCTCCTTATTATATATATTAATTAAACATGAGAGTAAGGCTTGTCATGGCCTTCTCAAGAATTTTTTTTATACTCGTTTTTAATGCATAAAAATTTTATTATGTGGGGTTTTAATCAAATTTTCTTTCTCTTTTCATGCTATTTAAATATTATTTTTATTAATTTTAATTTAAAATTATTTTTTATATACTCTACACAGCTAATTCCAAAATATGAAAAGTAATATTTTTAATATTTGACTAGTCCAAACCACTAGCTACATTTGTTGAGTCAAATCCATCAAATTTAAAATAGCTAATTTAGTTTGATGGAGTTGAAATTTAATGATTTACTCGCCATGTTAAACTAAAAAATAAAAGTAACTAGCGTGATGAAAATGCTCTAATAATCATTGTCTTACATAGTCGATTATAATTTTATTTGTAATATATATTTTTATCAATGTTTTAGTACATTAAGATAGTCTTTGATTCACTTGAATGAAGTAAATGGAATAATTATTTTATAAAGATATTCATTTTTATATTTGACTCACTACTAAAATGATGAAAAGTATAGTATAAAAAAATGATTATTTTATAGAAAAGCTAATGTTATGGGTAGCTATGTGAGTAATTTTGAATTAACTTTGGTCTTTTTAACTTTATTAAAAAAAGAGATCAGTACAATTATATTAAAATTATATAATTTTTAAATTTAAAAAAAATTTAATATAATTTAGTTTAAAATTAGAGTGCTACTAAATGCCCCGTACTTTTCTTCTTAGGACCCATTACTTCTTTGAACCCCCATCATCAAAATTGCTCCCTTCCTCATTTTTTATTTTTTTATTTTTTTTTTGGATCCCTACCATAATCCCAAATATACCCCCAGCCAGAAAAAAATTCATTTTTCAACTGACAACCTCACCCTCAACTTCGGCGACTCCTTCTATAACCTTCATCCTCCATTGGAGACCCTCCTTTAGCCATCATTCTTCACCAGCAGTCACTATTACCACCCCATTCCTCATTGATCCAGCTCCTCTATCTTTTTCTTTTTCTTTTTCTACCCTAGGTCTCTCTCCCTCTGTCGCTGTCGCTCCACCACTGCAACTATCACCACTGTTGCAACCACCCCATTTTGTACCTATCTTCTCTATCAATAATGAAGAACAACAGTGACTCCCTCACTTACACCGTCTCCATCATCAACGATGAAAAAGATTTGTGGGATCTGACTCCCTATCTTGCAGTCAATGAATTTGTTTGATAGTTTGTTTGTTTGCTATGTTGGTTTGTTTGTTGCAATGACTAATGAATAAACTGGATTTTTATGTTCAGAACTGAGTAACCGAACAAATCCTTCATGTTCAGCACTACGTTACCGAACCAAAAGGATTTATTCAAAATTGTGTTGCTGAACATTCAGGATTTGCTCATCATTGTGTTGCCACTCCGTCATTGTGAACTTCCAATCCATTGTGAGAGCGAGCAAGAGAGAGAGAGGGGAATGAAAACCTAGGGTTTTTAGAAGAAGACCAAGAAAAAAAAAATAAGAAGAAAAAGAAGACAGAGGAGGAGGAGGATGTAACGGAGAAAGGCTAGGTGGCTACGACTGACAGCGAGAGGTTGGGTGGTAATTGAGGTGAAAGTGATGGTGGGTTGGTCACTGGATAGTGTTGGCGGTAGTGAGAGTGGTGGTGGGATTATGATTAAAGTTAGACTTTAGAAATAGTAATGGGGACAAAATTAAAGTTTGATATTAAAATAAAATGTGAAAAAAATAAAATATAAAAAAATAAAGAATCCTAAAAAGAAATATAAGGACATTTAGCAGCGCTCTAAAATTAATGTGCCACTTGACTTGCTTCCGTTACCGAAACACGTGTGAAAATAGAGAGAGTTTAAGGAATTAGCTGGCAACAACAATGCGTAGATGTCTGTGAGAATCCCCACATTGTGTGATTGCATTTAACAATTAATATTCAATGAATCTTCTAGAAGATGCGTGTCCCACAAACCGCCCAAATCAAAAAACAAGAGATTATTTGACATAAAGTATAGCTGCATACTTTTTATTTATTTAATTTATTTTTATATTTTTTTATAAAAAATTTAAAAATATATTTATTTATATTATTCTAAATACCCTTCAAAACTAAAATGAGGACATTTATTGGCTACAATCTTACGTTAATCATCCAGATAAATTAAAATAATTCTTATATTTTACATTAATCTTTAATATATATATAACCAGATAAATTAAAATAATTCTTATATTTTACGTTAATCTTTAATATATATATATATATGCACACAATTGGGAGTTGCAAATTATATTTAATTTGACTTTATTTTAAAAACATATTGTCTAAATTTTAAAAAAATTCAAGTCAGATTAGGCATACCAAAGTTAATCACAAATAATAGTCTTCCCCCCAAAACCTAATTTTACTTCATAAAATTGAGACAAATGAGTACAACCAAAACACACACACACACAAACACACACACACACAAAGAGAAGCAAAAGGTAAATGCCTAACCAGAAAAAAACAATTAAACGAAATTATGGCCATTCATCCCACAACTTTATGTGAATCAAAAGATTTTGAAGAGGTCCTTTAGATAATAATAGTAAGGTAGGGTTTAGTTCATTAGAATGACAATAGAACAAAATAGAATTATTATTTGTTAGTTTCTTTATAGAATGATTATTGTTTTACATGGTAAATGATAATTTATTTGTAATATATATATATATATATAATTTATTTGTAATATATATATTTATCAATTTTTTAGTGAATTAATATAGTATTTGATTTATTTGAATGACCTAAATAGAATGATTATTTTATCAGAATATTTATTTTTATATTTAACTCACTAATAAAATGATGAGAAATGAATTATAAGAAAATGATTATTTTATAAAATTTTTAAAAAAAAAAAAAAAAAAAAAACCTAATGTGATGGGCATCTCTACGTAATTGAGAGTAGAGGAGGTTCAACTATTTCTACGTAAAATTGAGCCCACTAGGTTATAAAAATTGACTCACGACAATTTTTTTGCACGAGGACCCACTACAATTAAGGGTTATTTAGGATATATTATTTTAGCACAAATTTTTATCTTCTTATTTTATTTTGATTATATCATTTTTTATTTAGATAATATCATCTTTCTATCACATTATATAATTTTTTTTATTTTTTATTATTTTATAAAAAGTAAAAAAATATACTTATTTAGACCATTTCAAATAATCTCTTAGTTTAAAGGAATAATTGGACGATTTAAATAAAAACAACAATGCTATATCCCTTTAATTTATCACCCCTAAATGACTCCTAATAATGTGACATTGAAATTAGACCCTACATGATAGAATATTTAACAAAATTAAAATTTAATATTTATCAAATATATCATTAGAAATTATTTTTAAAGATAATAAATTAAAATGTATCAAGCATTTTTTAAATATAAAATAGTTTAATCTATACAAGCCCCATTAGTTGGCTGTCTTATAGAATTTTTAATAAATTTCAGTGGTTTGTCCATTCATGGATGGCTCTAGCGCGCTGTGGGTAGGGGCGGTTGCACTTTTAAAATTTTTAAAATTATGTGTATTATATTATCTATACTATTATTAAAAGTCAATAGAAACTTTGGTGTCCTAAAGCCTCTCTTAGAAAAATTTTTCCATTTTTCCTAAAATGGCCATAACTTCTTAAATAATTATATTTTTTTTACACTAATATCAATTTGTAGTTAAGGGTAACATGATAAATTCAAATCAACCAATTCCACCACCCCCACGTTTCCAGACTGCACAACAGTTCTAAATCAGTTTCAAGATCTTCGAATTCTGTTTTGAACGATTGAAACCTCGGGAGAGAGAGAGAGAGAGAGAGATCAGATCTGGTGAAGCAGAGAATGGAGAATGAAAGGCTTTATCAACAATGGAGATTTCATAAAATCATCAACATTCCTAAAGATCTCAGGTCTCATTTTTATATCACTCGCTTTCTTCTACTTGGGCATGCACTGGTCCGATGGTTTTCACCAACTCATTTTCTTCAACTCTCGCCAAACCCCTCTCTCTTCTTCCAAAACCCCTTCTCCCATCTCTCTCTCTCTCTCCCCTAATTTCAACAAAACCTTTGATCTTAACTCCCTCATTAACAACACTACCCAAACCCAACCCAACCCCTCTCTGATCCAACCCTACCTTCAATTCCACCCACATCCCATCCAAAACCACTTCCTCCGCCGTCGTATGAGAGGTTCAGGATTGTGGATGAGAACGGAATGATGGCGGATGATTTTGAGGTTGGAGACTTCGATCCGAGTGTTGTGGATAATTTGGGCAGTGATATCGAAGCGGAGGTGGTGGAAGATGGTGGTGGTGGTGGGTCTAGGGTTGTTGTTAAGAAGTTTAGGTTTTGTACGGAGAGTATGAGAGAGTATATACCGTGTTTGGACAATACCGAGGCGAATCGGCGTTTTAATTCGACGGGGAAAGGTGAGAAATTCGAGCGGCATTGTCCTGAAGAAGGTAAGGGCTTGGATTGCTTGGTTCCGGCATCCAAGGGTTACAAAGCCCCAATCCCCTGGCCCAGAAGTCGTGATGAGGTATGATTGTTTTGATGTTTATTCAATTTGATACGACACTACTAACAATTTGATATGCTATTTAGGTTGCTTTGTGAATGAAATGTAAAATAATTGTCAAATTCTTAAAATTTTGGTTAATTGTCTGGTTGGGTACTGAATTAGTGATTAGAAACATTAAAAAGAATTGTATAGATTTTTTATATATATTGTCTTTGTGAGTATATTTTTATTTTATTTGAGATAATGCAGAAGTATATGAGAATGTGTGTATATATATCATATTAAATTCAAAAAAAAATTATGCAATTGAATATATAAATTAAAAAAAAATTAAATGAGAATGTATTAAAATTTTTATCAATTGAGTTTCCAAATGAGTTTGCACACGCATCACATATGCCCGGCTGCTAGTATTATTAATTAGTAAGATAATTTTAAATTGAAATATTTTACACTTTCAGAATTTTAGTAGTTCGTACCCTTCAAATTATTTACGTTACAAAATTTTAAAAAATATTTTCTAAATTGAGTTTCATCAAATATTAATCTATTCTATTTGTTATTTTTATTATTTTTTATATTTCTATATTGTTTAAAGTAACTTGTATTCTTTTATTTGTTTTTGTTTGTTACTATTCTTATTTTTTGTTAATCTATCATTTATTTATTTATTTATTTTTCTTTTATAAATTACACTTTAATTTGCATTCATTCTTATTTGTTCATTCTCTCGAAATAAGAATATTGTCTGGAAATAAAAATATTTATACTTCAACATGACATTTTTAAAATAAGTTAATTAAATTTAATACCGCTTATTAAAACGGATTATCATTATAATCATAAAAACATACATTTTCAATAATAATTTGTTTTTCAAAACTAAATTGCGTAATAAGACGAAAGATGATTTTGTAGCAAGTTACTTGATCATATTTAAAAAAAAGATATTAATTATGATTTTGATGTCAAGTTTATCACAAATGTTTCTATATATATATATATATTATAAAAAGTGACTATTACAATATTTTTAAGTAATTAACTTTACTAAATGGAGACATAATAATAGTTAACATTTTATTAATACAAATAAGAAATATGTTGAATTATAAAAAGCATATTCCTCCATGGATCCCAGCAAAATAATCAACCATGCCGACAGTCTGCTGTGAGATTCTTGTACAAGGAAATTGTAATGATGACTTGTGCTAAATGTGTTTCATGTGGGATGTTTTTATTTTACACACACATATATATATATATATATATATTTCTCTTTATTCACGTATAACTTATAAAGTTTAGATTTCATTTGAAAATTAATTTTTTTAAGTAATTTTTATGTGATAAAAAAAATTAATTTTTTGATATGTAACCATAGAAAAAGTTTGGTCTTTATACAATTGAGCCTCAAGTTTATAGGAACATGAAGCCTTCATTGAAGGCTAAGGGCAGGGTCGGAATTGGAAAGAAGTAAGCAAGAGAGAGAGTGTGCGCGGCAGAAACAACAAACGATTTGTTGGACAACTCCAAAACTCAAAAAATTATGGGTGAGTTACGCATAGATATTAATAGATAGATTTATTGATTAATAGGTCAGGCGAGAATTAATGATATTTTTTATCAATATTATTAAAAAATATCATAAATTATTAATTTTCAGCGACAGTTTAAAAATTTTGTTACAAAAAATATCACTAATTATAAATTTTAACGACAATTTAAAAAAATGTCATAAAAAAACATCACCAAGTTTCAACTTTCAACAACAGTTTAAAAAATTTATCACAAAAAAGTCACTAATTGTAAGTTTTAACATAATTTATAAAAATTATTATAAAAAAAAGTCATTAATTATCAATTTTTAACAATATATGTAAAAAATGATCAACAAAAATTATTTTTAATGACAATTTTATCAAAACTTATTTTTAATAAGACTTAATAAAAATTAAATTCAATTATTAAAATCTATTGATAATCTATCCTAAAATTATTTGCAGTGATTTACGGTGGCGGCTTTAAGGGTAAGGGCCCGGGTAGAGGAGGTCCCTGCTTATTTTGTATTTTTAATATTTTTTTTATTCATGAAAATCAATTGCTAATTTTTTTTTTTTTTTGGGCTAGAACAATTATTAATTGTTAAATTAGCAAGTAGCATTAAGTTTTTACCTCCTAATTCAACTATTCCTTAAGGTGTATTTGGTTGCAGGATATACAATCGTGGAGGATATATAATTTCACTTTTTTGTGCAGTTATACATTACAACATTTTTTTAATTTAGTGACGTTTGAAAGTACCACAAAACTATTGATTTAATGACATTTTTTAGTCTTGTGGCATTTTGAACAAGTGCCATTTGTATCCATGCCATGGTAAATACTACTGCCATGGTAGATACTTGCAAGTGCCACTACATCATCACGGCTAAAAACTTTTAATGATATTTTGATGTCATGGTAGATATTATTTGTGGCACGATCAAGCGCCATTAAAAAAAGAGTTAGTGACACTTATAAGTGTCATTACACCATCAAGATTAAAATATTTCAGTGACACTTTAATGTCATGGTAGGCACTATTTGTGACGATAATTCGTTATAGAACAATTTGATCCGCTCTTGCGGAGACTCGAGCCGCCAACCTTCTGCACCATAAACCTTATACACCACACTCTTTCCACTACACCTCTATAGCACCATATGATTATATATGCAACATATATTATTTATATAGTACATACATCTATATTAATATAAAAGTATATGTATAAACATAATTATTTTATTGAACATAATTTATATAAAATAAACTATTTACTAGCAAAATAAAAAAAGACCACTTTTGACGACTAAAAATATTTTGTAGTAGCCAATTTTATACTTTTGGCTACTAATTATTTTTTAGTTGCTAAAAAACTTAACTTTTGCCGACCAAAATCGGATATGGTTGCCGAAGATGCACTTTCAGCTACCAAAATTTTGGTCGCCAAAAAATTTAATTCCCGCTTTAGGATTTTAGTTCTCCCGCGCTAAAAATGACCACTTTTGGCGACTAAACTTATTTTTTAGTCGCCAATTGCAGACTTTTGGCTACTAAAATTTTTTTTGGCACCAAAAAGCTTTACTTTTGGCTACTAAAATTTTTTTAGTTGGTAAAACCCATATAATCAGTAACCAAACTTATTTTTGGTCGCCAATTGTAGACTTTTGGTTACTAAATTTTTTAGTCGCCAAAAAGCTTTACTTTGGGCTACCAAAAATTTTTTAATCACTAAAACCCATATAATCAGCGACCAAACTTAGTTTTAGTCGCCAATTGTAGACTTTTGGCTACTAAAATTGTTTAGTCGCAAAAAAGCTTTACTTTTGGCAACTAATGCTGTTTCGGTCGCTGAAAGCTATACTTTCAGCGACCAAATTTTTTTTGTCAAGAAATTTAGTCGCCGAATGTGCTTTTTCTTGTAGTGTATATTGAGTTTAATTTATTTATTTTTAATCATTTACTGCATTTTAAAATTTTAGAAAATATATTAGCATTTTTTGTTTTTTCAAAAAATGTCATTATAAGCTTGGAAAGTTTTTGGCTTAGTGGCATTTCTCAAAATATTATAAAATATTTGTTTATGACACTTTTCACCTAAGTACCATAAAAAATAATTTGCACCTACCTAGTGTCCTGACATTTTTTAAAAAATGCCATTGTGACTAAAGTTTAGTGGCATATGTTGGTAAATGTCACGAACATAATTTTTTGTGTCATTATTTTATAAAATGTCATAAAATTGATGTAACATTTCTTTATTGAAATGCCACTAGAGCCTTATATGTTTGTGGTTTTGTTACATTTTTCTAAAACATTTAATGTCAATTTTTATTTTTGTGGCATTTTCTAAAAACATGCCACTAGTGTAGTGTCACTAAAGTATAAATTTGTTGTAGTGACATTTTTGTTGTAGTGAAGTGACACTTTTTTTAATTGAAATGCCACTAAATCCTTGTATGTTTGTGGCTCTATGAAATTTTTCTAAAAAATGCCACAAAATATTCTTTTTGTGACATTTTTTAAGAACTTGTCACTAATGTAGTGTCACTAAAATGTGTTTTTGTTGTAGTGATAATGGAAAACATAAGGATAATGAATGTGAGAGGGAAATGCTCTAAAGAGCATCCTTATCAGATTACTTAAATTTTATTTTAAAATATTATTAAAAAATTTATTTCTTATTTTAACAATTATTTTTTCATTTACTTCACCCAACAAACTTTCTATTCTTTCTCTATTCTATTAAAATAATATTTTTAATTACTTTTAATTTTAAATATTTTTTAATAATAAAATAATAAAACACAAATGCAACAACACAACATAGCAGCACAATAACATAGCAAGAACAATGCAAAGGGGCAGTTGACCGGGTGATCGACTTGTCGGACAATTGGACGGTTGACCCGTCAAGTTAATTTTAGAAATTTTTCTTCTTTAGCTTCAGGACTCTCACCGGACATCTGGGGGATGTTCGGGGGACGTCCGGGAGGATATCCTTCGCGAAATAAAATAAAAATTTATTAGAGATAGTAGAGAGTCACTGTAGCAATACTTATATTTGGAGGTTGGATAGGGGAACTGCTGGTGATGTGTTTTGACAGAAAAATTCCTTATTTTAAATAAGGAAGGAATATAAGGGGAGGATGCTCTAATAATCATTCTCTTACATAGTTAATTATAATTATATTTGTAATATATTTTTTTATCAATGTTTTAGTAAATTAAGATAGTCTTTGGTTGAATGAAGTAAATGCAATAATTATTTTATCAAGATATTCATTTTATATTTGACTCACTAATAAAATGATGAAAAGTATAATGTAAAAAAATGATTATTTTATAAAAAAGCTAATGTTACGGGCAGCTATGAGAGTAGTTTTGAATTAATTTTGGACTTTTTAACTTTATTAAAAAAGAGATTAGTATAATTATATTATATTAAAAAAGAGATTAGTATAATTATATTAAAATTATATAATTTTTAATTTTTTTAAAAAAAATTAATATAATTTAGTTTAAAATTAATGTGCCACTTGACTTGATTCCGTTACCAAAACACATGCGAAAATTGAGAAAGTTTAGGGAATTTGCTGGCAACAACAAAGTGGTTGTTTGTTTGAGTTTTTTTGTGTCAATTTATCACTTTTAGGTTTTAAAAAGTTATTTTAGATTGTTTAATTAAACTTATTTTAAATAATTTTTTATTCTAACAATTTATTTTAACTAAAAAAAATTGATTCTGAAAAACTGCTCACTCACTCCTTACTTTTGATTATCAATTTCTGATATGGACATGTTAATTTACGGTTATAATCTTACATTTTTTTTATTTTTTATTTTTTTAAAAATAGAAAAAGACTCAAATGGATTATAGATTATTATTATTATTTTTTATGAAAAATGTAAACAAATAGTGAATAACAAAAAATAAAAGTTAATTGAAAAAGTTACTTCACAATTTATTTAACAAACATTATTCCGTAACTTAAATCTATAATCCAACCATTACATCAAATAGATTAATAATTTCTAATTAAAATCATATTTTATAATTTATTAAATTATAATTTATAATATATTTTAACAGTTATACCAAACGGAACTAATCCATAGATGTTTGGAAGAATCCCCACAATGTGTGATTGCATTTAACAATTAATATTCAATGAATCTTCTAGAAGATGCGTGTCCCACAAACCGCCCAAATCAAAAACCAACGTCCAAAAAACAAAAAAAATATATATATATATATATATTCAAAAAACAAGAGATTATTTGACATAAAGTAAAGCAACATACTTTTTATTTATTTATTTATTTATTTTTATGTTTTTTTATAAAAAATTTAAAAAATATATTTATTTATATTATTCTAAATACCCTTCAAAACTAAAATGAGGACATTTATTGGCTACAATCTTTCGTTAATCGTCCCGATAAATTAAAATAATTCTTATATTTTATGTTAATCTTTAATATATATATATATATATATGCACACAATTTGAATGTCAAGGTGCTTCATGTACATGGATTTGAATTTAATTGGGAGTTGCAAATTATATTTAATTTGACTTTATTTAAAAAATATATTGTCTAAATTCTAAAAAAATTCAAGTTAGATTAGCCATACCAGAGTTAACCACAAATAATGCTCTTCCCCCAAAACCTAATTTTTCTTTATAAAATTGAGACAAATGAGTACAACCAAAAAACACACAGAAAAAAAAAAAAAAAAAAAAAAAAAAGAAAAAAAGGAAAGGCAAAAGGCAAAAGGCAAAAGGTAAATGCCTAACCCCAAAAAATAAATAAATAAATTAATTAATTAAACAAAATTATGGTCATTCATCCCACAACTTTATGTGAATCAAAAGATTTTAAAGGGTCCTTTAGATAATAATAGTAAGGTAGGGTTTAGTTCATTAGAATGACAAAGGAATAAAATAGAATTATTATTTGTTAGTTTATTTAGAGAATGATTATTGTTTTATATGGTAAATGATAATTTATTTGTAATATATATATATATATATTTTTATCAAATTTTTAGTGAACTAATATAGTATTTGATTTATTTGAATGAACTAAATAGAATGATTATTTTATCAGAATATTTATTTTTATATTTAACTCACTAATAAAATGATGAGGAATGTGTTCTAAGAAAATGATTATTTTATAATAAAAAAACTTAATTAGTGTGTTTGGTTTCAGTTTTCTAAATTCAATTTTTTGAAAATTGAGTTTTTTTATTTTTCATATTTTTTTTTTTGTTTTTAGTAAATATTTTTTTCGATTTTACCCAAATTCTTTACTTTTTTAGATGCACCTTACTTAGATGTATCTAAATAGTAAAATATTTTTGAAAAAATGTTTGAAAAATTAATAAATACATAAAAATACGAAAAAATGTACTGAATTTTCATATATATTTTTTTTGTATTTTTTGGTATTTAGTGAATATTTTAAAGATTTTTTTCGCAAATATTATACTTTTAAAGTATATTTATGTTAGGTATGTCTAAAAATTTAAAACGTTTGGATCATATCATTTTTTATTTGAATCATATCACACCCCTTTATTATATTGTATATCTTTTTATAAAAAGTAAAAGAATATATTTATTTAGACTATTCCAAACAATCCTTTAGTTTAAAGGAATAATTGGATGGTTTAAATAAAAATAACAATATTATATCCCTTTAATTTATCACCCTTAAATAACCCATAGTGATATGACATTGAAGTTAAATCTTACATGATAAAATGTTTGATAAATTAAAATTTAACATTTATCAAATACATCATTAAAAATTATTTTTAAAAATAATAAATTAAATGTACCGAGTATTTTTTAAATATAAAATAATTTATTATATACACAAGCCCCATTTTTTTGTCTGTCATATAGAATTTTTAATAAATTTAAGTGGTTTGCCCATTCAAGGATGGCTGAGCTCTAGCGGGTCGCGGGTAGAAACGGTTGTACTTTTAAATTTTTTGAAAATTATGTATATTATATTAGTAATTAATAAGGTAATTTTAAATTAAAATATTTCATACCTTTAAAATTTTAGTAATCCGCACTTTCCAAATTATTGACTTACAAAATTTCAAAAAGTATATTCTAAATTGAGTTTGATCAAATATTAATCTATTCAATTTGTTATCGGTATTATTTGTTATATTTCTATATTGTTTAAAGTCACTTGTATTCTTTTATGAGATAATGACCAATAAGTAACCATATTTTGGACTTATAATCCATATAGTCTCATATTTTTGTAATCTATTTAGTCCTTTTGGATGTGTGATGACTCATTTATCCGTTATATTGTAGTGTTATATTTGTAAAAAGTATACTAAAAAATTTTTTAGTGTCACATCATACCCGCCACGTTGGAGTATCATATTTAAAAAAAATACACTAAAGAGTTTTTAATTTTTTTAGAATGTCATATCATACACGTCACGTTAGAGTGTCACATGTCACATTTTAAAAAAATACACTAAAGAGTTTTCATTTTTTTTGGAGTGTTACATCATACTCGCCACATTGTCACATTTGAAAAAAATACATTAAGGAGTTTTTATTTTTTTATTTTTTTTAGATTGTCACATCATACCCGCCACATTGTCACGTTTGGAAAAAATATATTAAGAAGTTTTTATTTTTTTAAAGTGTCACATCATACTCGTCAGGTTGTCACATTTGAAAAAAGTACATTAAGAAATTTTTAATTTTTTTGAAGTGTCGCATCATACCTGCTATATTGTCACATTTGGGAAAAAATACACTAAGGAATTTTTAGTTTTTTTGGAGTAACAGTCTTGGAGTATCACATCATACCCATCAAGTTATCACATTTAAAAAAAGTATTCTAAGGAGTTTTTAATTTTCATTGGAGTGTCACATTAATACCTGCCACATTGGAATATCATATCATAACTGTCACACTAATAACAAGGTATAGTTGTCCATCGAAACGCTACCAAAATAAAAAAAATTGGACTATACGGAAATAAACCCTCCACTAATAAGACTTAATAGATCAATAGAAAAAAATTTGGACTAATTAGAGTACTTATTTTTGTGAGATGAGATTTATTGACAAATATCCCTTCTTTTATTTATTTTTATTTGTTACGATTCTTATTTTTTGTTCATCTATCATTTATGTTTCTTTTTTTTCTTTTATAAATCACACTTTAATTTGCTTAGTCGTCTTACTTTGCATTTATTCTTATTTGTTCATCCTCTCGAAATAAGAATATTGTTTAGAAATAAAAATATTTATACTTCAACATGACATTCTTAAAATAAGTTAATTAAATTTAATACCACTTATTAAAACAAATTATCATTATACTCATAAAAACATAAGTATTCAATAATAATATTTTTTTTTGTCAAAACTAAATTGCGTAATAAGAAGAAAGATGATTTTGTAATAAGTTACTTGATTATATTTATTAAGAAAGATATTAATTATGATTTTGATGTCAAGTTTATCATAGATGTTTTTGTTAGATAATGTCTCAATGGGACCACATAATTAAATGTGGTGTTATCATTTATAAGAAGCCTACAATTTAAGTGATTTAATTTAGTTAATAGGCTTAAGGGTATATGTGTTATGGACCTAATGTGTAGATACTAGTTGTTTAATTCCTATTTCTATGAGGGGCAGAAATAGAATTAAAACCAATAATGGTTAAAGTTGGTTTTCAGTTTTGAAACAATAAATTTGAACTTCCATAACGTTTCAGTTGAAAACCAATAAATAGAAATTAATACATATTGGTAACGTTTCAGTTTTGAAAACCAATTACAACCTTTAAAAGGTTATAGTCCCTATTCCTTCCTAGGTGGTAAAAAACACTGCCATGTTTTCTAAATCCTCTCAAGGAGAAACATAAGGCACCAAAGGGGAAAGGATTAGAAGGCAATAACATAATCAATAACAAAAGAGCTTATTGATAATCACGCTTCCGTTTAACCATTTGTCAATGGATTCAGGTATGTCATTTTGGCTTGATTTCTTGATAATAAACATGGTAAATGATCCGAAGTGTAAGGTTTATGTTATGAAATTTATGTTTACAATTGGTATCAGAGCCAGCATATCATGTGTATTATCAGAATTGATATGCTTTATTCATTCTATTTAGTTTCCTGAAATCAGATTCTGAATTTTCTTATGGATGTAAATTCTGTTTTTTTTTTCTTGTTTTGTTCTGTGAAAATGGCAATCTGTTTTCTGGAATTGTAAAATGATTCGATGGTCAGTTTGTTTTTTTTTTGGACCCGTCAATTCTATTTATATATGTATGTATATATAATTGGGATTGCTGCAGATTATATAATATTTCGGGGTAACAAATTAAGAAATCTTTAAATTTAATGTAATTTCATACAACGTCTACAGAAATTTAATTTTCTAACATTCTCAATATAAGTCCATTCAAACAAGATGTCACAAAAGTGATCTCTCTTGTCTAGATTGTTTTATATGGAATGTTTTGATGTTCATGTCTGTGTATCTCATGCGGGTATTTATCGGTCCAAAGACATGATTAATACTTGGCAGAATTACACACACATTTTGTGGTGATAAACATGTGCCAATTGTAAAGGAAACCTAATGTGAATAATAAATCCATCAAAAGATAGATTTGTTATTTGATATAACTTATTGTCAATGTTTGATCATTACAACAAGAATACCACTTACAGTTAATATCACTACCCAAAGGCTTGGTATTAATGTTGTGCTAGGTATTCAAAACATTTAAGGCTGAAGTTGAGTTACAACTCAACAAACGGATTAAAAGTGTCAGGTCTGACCGTGGTGGTGAATACTATGGCAAATATGATGGATCAGGTGAACAACGTCCAGGACCGTTTGCAAAATACCTGGAGGAATGTGGAATCGTCCCACAATACACCATGCCAGGATCACCTAGCATGAATGGTGTATCTGAGAGACGAAACCGGACTCTGAAGGATATGGTAAGAAGTATGATCAGTCATTCTACTTTACCAGAGTCCCTCTGGGGTGAGGCTCTAAAGACAGCAACTTATATCTTAAATCGGGTGCCAACTAAAGCAGCTGCAAAAACACCTTAGGAGCTTTGGGTTGGGCGAAAGCCTAGTCTAAAACATTTGCATGTGTGGGGGTGTCCTGCTGAGGTGAGGCCTTATAAACCTCATGAACGAAAATTGGACTCTAAAACCATTAGCAGCTACTTTATTGGCTATGCCGAACGATCACAGGGTTATAAGTTTTATGATCCCACAAATAGGTCAATATTTGAGACGGGAATTGCAACATTTTTTGAGGATGTTGAGTTTGGGGGGAGATATCCAGGTAGAGACATTGTTTTTGAGGAGAAAGCAGGAGTAATCCCACTTCCTACTACTACTTTTGACCAATTACAGGTTCCTATACCTGTCATTGCTCGAGAAGTAATTTCGGATCCTCAACCAGACAATGTTGTTCAAGATAATATAGTTCAAACCCCCATTCAAGATGAGGTAATTGTTCCTGAGGAACAAACTCTACACCCTCAAGAATCTGTGCCATTAAGGCGATCCACAAGAGAAAGGAGATTTGCACTTTCAGATGATTATATTGTATATCTCCAGGAACATGAGGTAGAAAATGGAATGTCGAAAGATGATCCAATCAACTTTCATCAAGCCATGGAAAGTCCCAACTCTCATAAGTGGATAGAAGCCATGAATGAAGAATATAAGTCTATGCAAGACAATAAAGTTTGGGAACTTGTCTCATTACCAGTTGGTGCGAAGCCCGTAGGTTGTAAATGGATATTTAAAACCAAAAGGGATTCAAATGGTAATGTGGAGAGGTATAAGGCACGTCTTGTAGCCAAAGGCTTTACTCAAAAAGAAGGAATTGACTTTAAAGAAACTTTCTCTCCAGTTTCTTCGAAAGATTCTTTTAGGACAATTATGGCGCTTGTTGCATATTTTTATCTTGAGTTGCATCAGATGGATGTCAAAACAGCTTTTCTTAATGGTGACATTAAAGAAACAATTTATATGGTGCAGCCAGAAAACTTTGTTTCAGGAGACCCAAAGAATATGGTTTGCAAATTGACTAAATCCATCTATGGACTCAAACAAGCTTCTCGTCAGTGGTACTTCAAATTTCATCAAGTTCTCACTTCGTATGGTTTTGAAACTAACGTTGTTGATGAATGTGTGTATCACAAGTTTAGTGGGAGTAAACACATATTTTTGGTTTTATATGTTGACGACATATTGCTTGCCACAAACGATATAAACTTATTGCATGACACCAAGAGATTTCTATCTAAGAATTTTGAAATGAAAGATCTTGGTGATGCTTCCTTTGTATTAGGAATCGAAATACACCGAGATCGTTCTCGGGGTATTATGGGATTATCACAAAGGAGCTATATCGAAAAGTACTCATTAGATTTGGCATGCAAAATTGTAAATCAGGTGAAACCCCGATTGCTAAGGGAGACAAGTTTAGTCTCAACCAATGCCCGAAGAACAGTCTTGAAATTCAAGAAATGCAGAAGATTCCTTATGCCTCGGCTGTAGGGAGTCTAATGTATGCTCAAGTATGTATGCGTCCGGATATTGCGCTCATAGTTGGCATGTTAGGCAGATAGTTAAGTAATCCTGGCATGGATCATTGGAAAGCAGTCAAGCGTGTTATGCGATATTTACAGAGAACAAAGGAATATATGCTCACATATAGGAGATCGGATAAGTTAGAGGTCATTGGATATTCTGACTCCGATTTTGCTGGATGCCAAGACAGTAGGAAATCCACATCAAGCTATATTTATCTGTTAGCTGGCGGAGCAATTTCTTGGAGGTCTGCAAAGCAGACGCTCATAGCTTCATCCACCATGGCTGCAGAGTTTGTAGCATGTTATGAGGCATCAAACCAAGGGATATGGCTGCGGAATTTTGTCACTGGGTTGCGTATTTTGGAAGGCACTGAAAGACCACTTAAGTTATATTGTGACAATAAGTCTGCAGTTTTATATTCCAATAACAACAGGAGCTCGACAAAATCAAAGCATATTGATATCAACTTCCTAGTTGTAAAAGAAAGAGTGCAGAGTGGACAGATTGCCATAGAGCACATTGGGACAAACTCCATGATAGCGGATCCACTTACGAAGGGACTGCCACCCAAGGTCTTTCATGAGCACACTGCTCATATGGGTGTTGTTCTATTTGAGAACATTCTGGTTTAGTGGGAGTTTGTATTTATATTACTGCTTTATGTCAGCCTTGAGTTTTATCTATGTAATTAGATTAATTTCTGCAGAAATGAAGTATTCAGTTTATTACGCTCTGTTACGTATTGTGAAGTATTGATCTCAATAAAGTTAAGTAGGACCAGTTGGAAATAGGCATGTATGGATCACATTATATGTAATTTCCATGCTACGCATCCATGATTGATCTATGTCATTTAGCTTTATTAGTATACGTGACCATTGGTGGGTCGAGTTACGATTAATGTAACGAAGACCGCTTTGATCCTATATTAATATAGTTAATGGACAAGATTGTTTGGATACTCTCAAGTTATGATAACAAATTTCTGAGCTCACTAAAGTTAAGCACATTTTTCAGGATACATATGTGGTCCAGTGGGAGATTGTTAGATAATGTCTCAATGGGACCACATAATTAAATGTGGTGTTATCATTTATAAGAAGCCTACAATTTAAGCGTTGAGATCCTCTAGAGTGTTAAGGGTAAAGTGATCTCCTAGAGTGAATTATGAGGGCGCGACACCTATCCCACTAATGAAACCAAGGGTTGAGATCAATCCCTCACCAAAACGACGTTGTTTTGGTGGGGAAATTTTTTTTTTAAAAAAAAAAAAAAAAAAAGACTGAAATGAGAAACGAAGAAGAGAGAGAGGGGACATAGCCGCCGGAGTTTTTCTCCATCTCCGGCGCACTCTCCTTGGATCATTATTGTCTACGACATCACATGGGATGGGAGAAGAAGAGCCACCTCAATTAGGACTTCTCTCATCTTCTCTAATTAGCTCTCTGTAGATTCCAAGTGCGTTGATCTTCAACTTTGGCTTCGGACTGTCTCAGATGGAGGAGGGTCGATTCTGTCAATGGACCGTCTTTCGATCCATTCTCGCCATCCTTCAGTGGTGGGGCTTCAATGTTATTGTTATTATCATGAACAAATGGATCTTCCAGGTCCGTTCATTCTTTTTTTCTTTTTTTAAATATTATATATATATATATATATAATATGTATATATATATATTCCTCACACCACCTCTCTGAAGAATTATATACTAGTAATGTTATTGAATGGGTTTGCTAAAATTGCCCAACTTTTTTGGTGGGGATTTTTTATTTTTTTTTATTTTTAATATCAACTTCAATGCTGAAATTAGGATCATGATTGAATTTTGTTTTTCTACATTAAAAAAGAAAAAAAAAAAAAGCAGAAGAGGATGAATTTTGGTTGTGCTTGTGATGGATCATGAATGCTGCTGTGCCAAAATAATGTTTGACTAGGCACCTTGCTTCTCTCTCTCCAGCAGAAGAAGAAGAAGAAGAAGAAGAAGAAGAGATGAGGAGGAGAGGGGAGGGGCGCGGTGGGGTCACCGGGAGGGAAGGAGAGTGCGCCGGAAATGGAGAAAAACTCCGGCGACTGTGTCCCCTCTCTCTCTTCTTCGTTTCTCATTTCACTGTTTTTTTTTTTTTTTTTTTTAATTTCCCTACCAAAACGACGTCGTTTTGGTGAAGGATTGATCTCAACCCTTGGTTCCATTAGTGGGACAGGTGTCGCGCCCTCATACTTCACTCTAGGAGATCACTTTACCCTTAACACTCTAGAGGATCTCAACGCACAATTTAAGTGATTCAATTTAGTTAATAGGCTTAAGGGTATATGTGTTATGGACCTAATGTGTAGATACTAGTTGTTTAATTCCTATTTCTATGAGGGGCAGAAATAGAATTAAAACCAATAATGGTTAAAGTTGGTTTTCAGTTTTGAAACAATAAATAGACATTTATTGTTTCCTTTTGAACTTCCATAACGTTTCAGTTGAAAACCAATAAATAGAAATTAATACATATTGGTAACGTTTCAGTTTTGAAAACCAATTACAACCTTTAAAAGGTTATGGTCCCTATTCCTTCCCAGGTGGTAAAAAACACTGCCATATTTTCTAAATCCTCTCAAGGAGAAACATAAGGCACCAAAGGGGAAAGGATTAGAAGGCAATAACATAATCAATAACAAAAGAGCTTATTGATAATCACGCTTCCGTTTAACCGTTCGTCAATGGATTCAGGTATGTCATTTTGGCTTGATTTCTTGATAATACACATGGTAAATGATCCGAAGTGTAAGGTTTATGTTCTGAAATTTATGTTTACAGTTTTCATATATATTATAAAAAGTGGCGATTATAATATTTTCAAATAGATAACCTTACTAGATAGATATATAGTAATAGTTAATATTTTATTAAGTTAATGAAAATAAGAAATATGTTCAATTATATTTTTATTCTCAATTATGTTGACAAAAAATATTCGATTAATAATAATATTATTTATTTTTTTGTACGGATATAAATCAAAATTTAAAATTTTCTTATATTTTTTTCGATGAAAAATTGCATATATTTTTATCAACTTTGGGGTGTGTTATATAAGTACACTTTTTATTTTATTTTATTTTATTTTTTAAGTCACATCACTTCTCTACTTTACATCTTTTCATAAAAAAATCAAACAATACATTTATTTAGATCATTCTAAACAACTTCTTATTAAATCCAGATTCATGCATGTGTCTTTCCATCGATCTCTTTTTTGGGTAGGTAATTGAAAGTTTCCATCGATCTCTCTGAAAAGATAAGCACATTCCTTCATCGGATCCCAGCAAAAAATCAACCATACCGACAGCAAACACAACGACCCTTAGCATTTTGTCCTATCAGTCTGCTGTGAGATTCTTCTATAAGAAAATTGTAATAATGACTTGTACTAAATATGTTTCATGTGGGATGTTTTTATTATATTTTTTTCTCATTATATATGTATTTTTTCTCTTTATTCACGTATAATTTATAAAAAGTTGAGATCTCATTTGAAAATTACTTCTTTTTAGTAATTTTTATGTGATAAAAAAAAATAATTTTTTTGAAATGTAACCATGGAAAAAGTTTGGTCTTTATACAATTGAGCCTCAAGTTTATAAGAACATGAAGCCCTCATTGAAGCCTAAGGTAAGGCCAGGCCCGGCATTGGAAAGAAGTAAACAAGAGAGAAAAGTATGCGCTGAAGACACTACAAGAAAAATGACTTTTGGCGACTAAATTTTTAGTCGCCAAAAGTCTACTTTTAGTCGCCGAAAGTCCAAATTTCACCTTCCCCGACGAAATTTTTTAGTCGCTATATTAGTCGCATATTTGTGGTCGGCAGAGGGTATTGGCGACTAAAATTTTTTTAGTCGCCAAAAATAGGTCTTTACCGACTAAAAAATTAGTCGCCAATAGTGTTTTTCAGTTTTGGAAATAATACATTTAGCGACTAAAAATTAGTCGCCAATAGTGGTTTTCAGTTTTGGAAATAAAGACTTTTGGCGACTAAATTTTTAGTCGCCAAAGGTGTTTCCGACGGAAAAAAAAAAAGTCCACTTTTTTTTTGCTTCTACTAAGTTTCGAACCCCAACCATTCACATTCCACGCCTTTTTGGCAACACCCGCCCTCCACTATGCCACCACAACTTCACATGTACAAATACGCAATATATATTATTTATATATTATATTATTCGGATTAATATAAAATAATAATATATACAAATATAATTATTTTAATTCAATATAATTAATTAAAAAATATATTATTTATTAAAAAAAAATTCTGGCACTTTTGGCGACTAAAGTTAGGTTTAGTCGGCAAAAGGCCTCCATTTAGCTACTAATTTCTGTTTAGTAGCAAAAAAAAATGACTTTTAGCGACTAAAGTTAGGTTTAGTCGGCAAAAGGCCTCCATTTAGCTACTAATTTCTGTTTAGTAGCCAAAAACAGAACTTTTAGCGACTAAATTTAGGTTTAGTCGGCAAAAGCTCTCCATTTACCTACTAAATTTTTTTTAGTAGCCAAAAATACCACTTTTGGCGACTAAAGTTCGGTTTAGTCGGCAAAACCCTCAATTTAGCTACTAAATTTGTTTTAGTAGCCAATAATCTGCACTTTTGGCGACTAAACCATTTCAGTCGCCGATTGTCCTACTTTCAGCGACTAAATTTCATTTTTTAGTCGCCAAAACCCGATTTTCTTGTAGTGAGAAACAACAAACGATTTGTTGGGCAGCTCCAAAACTCAAATTTGAATAAAATTACGAGGGAATTACATATAGCTCTTAATAGGTAAATTTATTATTTAATAGGTCTTGTAAGAATTAATAATATTTTTTATCAAATATTATTTAAAAACGTCATGAATGGTTAATTTTCAGTGGCAGTTTAAAATTTTTATCACAAATATATCACTAATTATAAGTTTTAGCAACAATTTAAAAATACCATCACAAAAAAGGTCACTAAATTCTAACTTTTAACAACCGTTTAAAAAATTTATCACAACAAAAGTCACTAATTGTAAGTTTTAACGATAATTTATAAAAATCGTGACAAAAAAAGTTACTAACTATCAATTTTTGGTGAAATATACAAAAAATGGTCACAAAAAATTATCAATTTTCTATGCAATCCCACTTTTCTTTCCATTTTCCTTTAACCAAACACAACTTTAGGAAGAATTAAACTCATAACCATCTATTTGGGACTTAACCTTTAAAGACTCATGATTGTTAATCAAGTTAGGCCTAATTGATTTTATTATACAACAATGATAGAGACCACTAATTTTGGAGCACTAAAAAGATCACTAATGACATGACACTCAATAAAAAAAGAAAAAAAAAATATAACACCAAGGCCAAAACATCAAATCATTCATGGTGGAACCCACTGCCACATCATTAGTGGTAGCACTAATTAGTGCTCTCACTCATTTTCTTTTTTTATATATTTCTAATATAATGTATATACAAGTTACTTCTAATTTGGACTTACCGAAATAACAAAAATTCAATTTTGTTCCATCCCTATACAACATAAATATTTCCGTTTCTAAGAAATCAAAATGAAGCAGAAAATTTGACTCTCTTTATTTATTGTATTCCGGACTCGGTTCCGTGGATGTGTTGTTGTCTCATTCTCATTTCCATCATTTACTCTTTGTATTTGAGTCTTGGGTTGTATGGGGCAGGTTTGAAACAAGTTGGTTGTGCTTTGAAACCAAAAGTTGATGCCCAGAATTTGGCCTTCACACTCGAGCGGGAGTTTTGACGTTCGAGCATGAATTTTCATCTCCCAGTGTTTTTCTCTACAGGTCTTCGTACGCTCGAGCGGGAGTTTTGATGCTCAAGTGTGACCCTTTGATTTTGTTCCTCCACTTGAGCGGAGAGTTTGACGCTCGAGCGGGAACCACCGCCTGCAAAACTTCTGTGGGTATGCATCCAACGCTCGAGCGGGAGTTTTCACGCTCGAGCGTGAGTCTGTGTCTGACGCTCAAGCGAGGGTTTCCACGCTCGAGCGGGGAGTGCAGTATATCAGTCCGAAGTTTGACTTTTTGGATGACTTTTTCAACTCCTTTTCTCTCTCTTACTTTTCAAAACCCAAATTTGAGAGCCTCTCTCTCTAAATCTCAACTTCTCTCTACAAGATCATCTAGATCCATTGATCTTTTACCTTGGTCCCTTTACAAAAAGTGTGGAGTTGGTCTTACTCTTCATTTTGATCCGAAAAATTTGGTGTTTAGAGCACTTTGAATTTTCATCATCTTCTCTTTTGAGCTCTGAATTTGAGGTAGAGATAACTACTCATTTATATGATTTTTGACATAAATTTTTAGTCATTTTGATTTAATGTTGAAGTTAGGTGATTTTGGGTGTTAGGGTTTCTAAATGTAGCAAGAGGAGTTTTGTTATTTTGACTCATAAATATGTATTTTGGGTCTTAAAGTGATGGTATTGTTGTTGGTTGTTAATATTGGTGCCTTTGGGTCAGAGTTGAGAAAGAGGGAAGAAAGCCTTAAATTTTGTTATGAATTAATTGATATAATAAATGTGGGAATGTTATGGAAACACGAATTTGAGATGGAAATGATGAAATTCGCATAATATGAGATGGAATTGTGGAGTTGGATTTATTAATCGCTCACTTTGAAATTATTGAATATATATCTGTTGAGGCATTTATTATCTGTTTAGAAATAACTGCTTTGGGCTATCGGTGGAGGATAGTCTTGATTGTTATAGACAATGCATGATGATTAGGCAAACTAAAACTAATCAATTGAATATGTCATCGAATATGACGGTTGGAATAATACATCAAATTTATGTATTGATTGATTATGTATATGATACGTGTTTTATATACATTGTATTCTGTAGGAGGAGATAGGGAATGTACTCCACGGTTTAGGGGAAGATAGGGGATGGACTCCTAAACCAGATATTGTTTGGGAGGAGATAGGGGATGGACTCCATTGATACAACAAATACGTGTATCTATTGAAGTATTGATACAACAAATCTGTGTATCATATATGAAGTATGAAAGTGTTTTATTTGAGATTGATACAGCAATTATGTGTATCTATTGTGAAGTATGAAGTGTCTAATTTGAGTTGTCATCTCAATTGAAATGGAAGTACTGTTGATACGAGATGTAATCTCATTTAAATTGTTTGGTCAGGTTCTGAGCCATAGTTATGAATTGAGAAATTGGATAAGAAATGGAAAATGGAATGAAACATGGACAGATTTGTCATGTAATTGAAATGGGTTATAAATTGATTTATGTGAGTTAAACATTTATCAAATGCTAATGTTTTAGTTATTGCTCATATTATGTTTAGCATATCTCTACTGGGCGTTGGCTCACCCTATATGGGACATGATTTTCAGGTACATGTATTATGTCATCTCCAAGGACGTAGCTTGGAAGGCTTGAGGCTGTTGGACTCTTTTTTTGTTGTTTTTTTACATGTATATCAAGCCAAGGCTTATCTTGTGTAGAGTTAGTACTCTTTTTTTTTTAACCAAGTGTTGACTTGGAAAGTTATAAGCTCGTAGGGCATTTACTTTTGTTGTGAACATGTAATAATTTTGGACTAAATGCTCTGATGAATAGAAGTATGTTTACTTCTCCTATTTTTATGGATGTCGTGAATGCATGATTTATAGGTTTATTTTGAGGGTGTTACAACTTGGTATTAGAGCGTACCGAGTTTGAATACTTTGGGTACGTGGGAAGTGATTAGTATCACAATGGGTTTGTCTTGCTTGTTAAAGACTTAGACGTAACGTTATATGCTTATGTGATAACATGTTTTATGTGACTATATGGGTATGTGATTTAGTTTCTAGGATGTTGATTGGATCCTTGGGTTTCTGTGAGTCTGGTTGGAAAAGCACTTGATCAATGCTGTTTCTAACTGGAACTCTAGTAACGCCATGGGACTATCATTGTCCGGAAATAAAATTCGTAAGTGCTTATGTGATTATGTGCTTACGTGGAGTGAATTACTGTTGTCCATGCATTAGGACGCGAGTGTTATAGCTTCGGCACATTTGTGAATATGCTAATGTTCTTCGTTACCTTTATTAGGATGTCAGGACGAGGACGTAGTGGTAGGCGAGGTAGGGCTAGGAGGCAGGAGATGCCTATAATGGATGAGATTCCGGAGCAGTAGGAGGGTGTTGGTCAGGCCAATGTGGCCGAGCCAGTAGGTCAGCAGGCCATGGGCGCCTTAGCCCGCGAGATGGTAGGAGCTTTGAGGGAATCCTTGGGCATTCTCAGAGCTGAGAATCAGGTCCAGGCCCATGTTGCTGAGGCAGGGCCTTCATTTCTAAAGAGGGAGTTCTTCCGGTCTAACCCGAACGAGTTTGTGGGTTATCCAAAAGAGCCACTTAAGGCGGATGAATGGCTCGAACAAATGATGAAGATGTTTGAGATGCTTGGCATCGAGGACGAGGCTTTAAAGGTGACCTTGGCATCTTTCCAGTTAAAGGGGGATGCGGGTCAGTGGTGGAAGTTCATGAGAGGTCGTGTTGGGAGGACTTGGGAAGTCTTTGTAGATGTTTTCCAGGAGAAGTTCTTGTCTCCAGCTGTCAGGGAGAAGTTGAGAGATCAGTTCTGCCAGCTTAAGCAGCTGAGTTCTTCAGTGGCCGAGTTTGAGGCCACATTCACCAGTTTATCTAGGTTCGCACCTGAGCTTGTGGCATCTGAGGAACGCCGTTGTCTTGAGTTTGAGAAGAAGTTGAGGCACAGGCTCAAGATGAGAGTTGAGGGGTCTATAACTCGAGAGTATGGGCGTCTTGTGGATGCTGCAGCCCATATGGAGATTATGATATAGGAGGAGAAGGAGAGGCAGAAGGGCTCCACGAAGAGTCAGGATGGTCAGGGGGACGGTAGAAGGCAGAGGGGTCCTAACCTTCAGCAGTCCCAGGGTGCTTTTGCTAGATTTACCTTTCCAGTGCCGAGTGCAGGTTCTGGGAGAGGCAGTCAGGGAGACATTACTTGTTACAAATGTGGTCAGCTGGGCCACAAGTCTCCAACTTGCCCACAGAGAGGAGGAGGTCAGAGAGCAGCTTCATCTTCGGCTCGACCTTAGAGCCAGAGTTAGGACAGAGGCTAGCCACTCTCTTGTTACCAGTGTGGTCAGGCGGGGCACCTGAAGAGGTTTTGGCCGCAGTTGAGTGCCACATCGGGCGCGTCTGGTTCTAGGCAGAGGCAGGGTTTTCAGCCAGCACTATCGGTTCAGGCCTCAAGGGCCAATTAGGGAGCTTCATCGTCCCAGTCTGTGCATCAGTCTTTTGCTCCTAGAGGTGAGCAGGTAGATCAGGGGCCTACAGGGCGTGTGTATGTTGTTACCGCGCAGGATCTTGTACCAGCTCCATCTGTTGTGAGAGGTACCTTTTTGTTTTGCAACTCGGTTACCAATGTGTTGATTGATACGAGTGCATCCCATTCTTTTATATCTGCTGCATTTGCATCTGTTTTGGGGTTGGAGTTGGCACAGTTAGCATCTCCTATTTGCGTTGTATCACCTACTGGGGGTGAGTTGATTTTGAAACAAAGGTGTTGGGGCTGTGATATAGAGGTCGCCGACCGTCGGCTTCCATTTTCTTTTGTAGTAATGGCTATATCGGGTTTTGATGTTATTTTGGATATGGACTAGCTATCATCGTACCGGGCAGTTATTGACTGTTACTGCCAGAGGGTCACAGTATGTACCTTAAGCGGGGATTGTTTCCATTTCTTGGGGGATCGGGTTGGTAGTATGTTGCCACCGGTGTATGATCCGCGAGGATGGAGTGAGCTTAGTAGTCTCCTCGCTAGCTTTATGAGTAGTGAGTGTGACAAGACCCAGACTGTGTTGCCGAAGGTGGTTTGTGAGTACTCGAACATCTTTCCCGAGGATCTTGTGAGTTTGCCACCACATCGAGAGACTGAGTTCTCTATTGATTTAGTGTCCGGCACGGCGCCGATTTCTATGGCACCTTATCGTTTTGCCCCAGCCGAGTTGAGTGAGTTGAAGATTTAACTCCAGGAGTTGCTGGATAAGGGCTTCATTCGTCCTAGTGTTTCGCCGTGGGGAGCACCGGCCCTCTTTGCTAAAAAGAAAGATGGCGCCTTGAGGCTTTGTATCGATTACCGGAAATTGAATCGGGCTACGGTTAAGAATAAGTACCCTATGCCTAGTATAGATGATCTGTTTGACCAGTTGAAAGGGTCCTGTTGTTTCTCTAAGATAGACTTGAGATCGGGTTACCATCAGTTGAGGGTCAGGGAGGAGGATATTCCGAAGACGGCATTTCGTACGCGGTATGGCCATTATGAGTTTCTGGTGATGCCTTTTGGGCTCACCAATGCACCGGCAGTATTTATGGACTTGATGAACCGGATATTCCGGGAATTCTTAGATCGTTTTGTAGTCGTTTTCGTGGACGACATTCTGATTTATTCGCCATCAGAAGAGGAACACGAGGAACACTTGAGAGTGGTGCTTGAGTTGCTTAGAGCCCATAGGCTGTATGTCAAGTTTGGGAAGTGTGAGTTCTGGCTAAGAGAGGTCAA
This sequence comes from Camellia oleifera, assembly GCA_022316695.1. Lineage (NCBI taxonomy): Eukaryota > Viridiplantae > Streptophyta > Magnoliopsida > Ericales > Theaceae > Camellia > Camellia oleifera. The sequence goes on from CM039307.1 coordinate 131,957,069, forward strand.
GTTCTTAGGCCATGTAGTCTCTAGAGAAGGAGTGTCTGTTGATACATCCAAGATTAAAGCAGTGCAGGATTGGGCATAGCCTAAGAGTGTTTTTGAGATCCACAGTTTTTTGGGATTAGCTGGGTATTATCGCTGGTTTATGAAAGATTTCTCCAGGCTAGCTTCATCGTTGACTAGATTGACACGGAAAAGGGTCAAGTTTGTATGGAGTGAGACTTGTGAAAAGTCATTCCAAGAATTGAAGATTAGATTGACCACCGCTTCGGTCTTAACTATTCCGGAGAGAGGTTTGGATTATGCCGTTTATTGTGATACCTCACGAGAGGGTTTGGGTTACGTGTTGATGCAAGAGGGGAAAGTGGTAGTCTATGGCTCACGTCAGTTGAAAATACACGAGAGAAATTACCCTACACATGACCTAGAGTTAGCAGCTGTGATTTTTGCCTTGAAGATTTGGGGGCATTATCTGTATGGTGAGAGGTTCGAGGTGTTCTCAGACCTTAAGAGTTTGAAGTACCTGTTTACACAGAGAGACTTAAATTTGAGGCAGAGAAGATGGATGGAGTTCATTGAGGATTACGACTTTGAGTTGCACTATCACTTGGGTAAGGCCAATATTGTGGCCGATGCCCTTAGCAAAAAATCCATTAGTGATGTAGCTTGTGTAGCCATCCGGGAGTGGGAGATGTTGGGTGCCCTTGGGGAGTTTGATTTGCTTTTGGGTGAATCCGTTGAGGCTGCGACCTTGTTTTCTGTTGTTGCGTAGCCTACACTTGTGACTCGAGTATTAGAGGCACAGAGAGGTGACCTTGAGGTAGAATCCCTCCGAGAGAAGATCTCCAGTGGGAAGATACCGAGACCGTTTGTTTGTGCCAGAGTCTTGCCGAGAGGAGGTACTCCGAGAGTTTCACCATTCACGCCTTGCAGTGCATCCGGGAGGCACCAAGATGAATCGTGATTTGGGTCGCCAGTTTTGGTGGCGGGGTATGAAGAAGGATGTGGCAGTGTTCGTGTCTAAGTGCCTTACTTGTCAGCAAGTGAAGGTCGAGCATCAGAGGCCAGCGGGTTTCTTGCAACCCTTGCCTATTGCCGAGTGGAAGTGGGAGCACGTCACTATGGACTTCGTTATAGGTCTTCCGAGGACTTAGCGGGGTAGTGATGCTATTTGGGTGGTTGTAGACCGATTGACTAAGTCGACGCACTTTATCCCTATGCGTGTGAGAGATTCGGTAGATCATCTTGCCGACTTGTATATTCGGGACATAGTGAGGTTGCACGAGGTCCCAGTGTCGATCGTCTCAGATAGAGATCCCCGTTTTATTGCTAGGTTGTGGCAGAGTTTGCAGAGTGCCTTGGGCACTAGATTGACCTTTAGCATAGCTTATCATCCTCAGACTGACGGGCAGTCCGAGCGTACTATTCAGATCCTCGAGGATATGCTTCGAGGTTGTATCCTTGACTTTAGTGGTTGTGGGAGAGGCACTTGCCCTTGGTGGAGTTTGCCTACAACAACAGTTTTTAGTCGAGTATCGGTATGGCACCGTTTGAGGCCTTGTATGGCCGACCGTGTAGGTCACCGGTTTGTTGGGCCGAGGTGGGTGATGCACCTTTATTGGGCCCGGATTTGGTGAGGGAAATGACGGAGAAAGTTAAGCTTATCCGTAAGAGGCTTGTTATAGCCCAGAGTCGCCAAAAGAGTTATGCTGACCGTATGAGGAGGCCTTTGGCATTTGAGACGGGTGATCATGTCTTTCTGAAAATATCACCTAGGCGGGGTTTGATGAGGTTTGGGAAGAGTGGGAAGTTGTCCCCTCGGTTTATCGGTCCCTTTGAGATCCTTGAGAGGATTGGGGAGGTTGCATACCGTTTAGCCTTGCTGCCGCAGTTATCCGGGGTGCATGATGTGTTTCATGTTAGTATGCTTCGGAAGTATGAGCCAGATCCATCGCATGTATTGGATTGGACCGACTTAGAGGTGGATGAGGATGCCTTATATGAGGAGAGACCGGTTCGGGTCTTGGATAGGCGGGATCAAGTCTTGCGAGGCAAGACCATTCCCTTGGTAAAGGTTTTGTGGAAACATCACGGAGTGGAGGAGGCCATTTGGGAACGTGAATTGGAGGTCCACGAGAAATATCCAGACTTGTTTGTTAATGCGTAATCATGTATTGGGAATTTTGTAATATTGATAAACTTTAAGAGCATTAAATATGTCTTAAGTTGTTGAACATTGTAAATGTTTTGGTTTATGGAAGTATTGTGGAACTTGCCTTGAAATGGAAGTTTATTTTAACATTGCATATGTTAATTCTGTTTTAGAAATGCAAATATAATATTGGCATCGAATATGTTTTGAGATGCATGTTGAAAATGCATGTTGGAGATTATATATTGTGATTTGCCTCTTGAAAAGAGATGGGATGACTGGTATTGGGTCAAGTTGATGAATGTTGAGTTGTAATACTGTTGAGAATTGAGAAAAACATGTTTTTTTGAAAACTTGTACTTAATTTCGGGGACGAAATTCCTTAAGGGGGGGAGGTTATAGCGATCCTGGTTTTCCCTCTCTTTATTTATTATATTCCAGACTCGGTTCCGTGGATGTGTTGTTGTTTCATTCTCATTTCCATCCTTTACTCTTTGTATTTGAGTCTTGGGTTGTGTGGGGCAGGTTTGAAATAGGTTGGTTGTGCTTTGAAACCAAAAGTTGATGCCCAGAATTTGGCCTTCACGCTCGAGCGGGGCTTTTGATGCTCGAGTGGGCCCTTTGTTGTTGCTCCATCGCTCGAGCGGGAGTTTTGACGCTCGAGCGTGAATTTCCATCTCCCAGTGTTTTTCTCTGCAGGTCTTCGTACGCTCGAGCGGGAGTTTTGACGCTCAAGCGTGACCCTTTGATTTTGTTCCTCCGCTTGAGCGGAGAGTTTGACGCTCGAGCGGGAACCATCGCCTGCAAAACTTCTGTGGGTATGCATTCGACGCTCGAGCGGGAGTTTTGACGCTCGAGCGTGAGTCTATGTCTGACGCTCGAGCGGGGGTTTCCACGCTCGAGCGGGGAGTGCAATATATCAGTCCGAAGTTCGACTTTTTGGATCACTTTTTCAACTCCTTTTCTCTCTCTTACTTTTCAAAACCCAAATTTGAGAGCCTCTCTCTCTAGATCTCAACTTCTTTCTACAAGATCATCTAGATCCATTGATCTTTTACCCTGGTCCATTTACAAAAAGTGTGGAGTTGGTCTTGCTCTTCATTTTGATCCGAAAAATTTGGTGTTTGGAGCACTTTGAATTTTTATCATCTTCTCCTTTGAGCTCTGAATTTGAGGTAGGGATAACTACTCATTTATATGATCTTTGACATAAATTTTTAGTCATTTTGATTTAATGTTGAAGTTAGGTGATTTTGGGTGTTAGGGTTTCTAAATGTAGAAAGAGGAGTTTTGTTATTTTGACTCATAAATATGTATTTTGGATCTTAAAGTGATGGTATTGTTGTTGGTTGTTAATATTGGTGCCTTTGGGTCAAAGTTGAGAAAGAGGGAGGAAAGCCTTAAATTTTGTTATGAATTAATTGATATAATAAATGTGGGAATGTTATGGAAACACGAATTTGAGATGGAAATGATGAAATTTGCATAATATGAGATGGAATGGTGGAGTTGGATTTATTAATCGCTCACTTTGAAAATATTGAATATATATCTGTTGAGGCATTTATTATCTGTTTAGAAATAACTGCTTTGGGCTATCGGTGGAGGATAGTCTTGATTGTTATAGACAATGCATGATGATTAGGCAAACTAAAACTAATCAATTAAATATGTCATCGAATATGACGGTTGGAATAATACATCAAATTTATGTATTGATTGATTATGTATATGATACGTGTTTTATATACATTGTATTGTGTGGGAGGAGATAGGGAATGTACTCCACGGTTTAGGGGAAGATAGAGGATGGACTCCTAAACCGGATATTGTTTGGGAGGAGATAGGGGATGGACTCCATTGATATAGCAAATACGTGTATCTATTGAAGTATTGATACAACAAATTTGTGTATCATATATGAAGTATGAAAGTGTTTTATTTGAGATTGATACAGCAATTATGTGTATCTATTGTGAAGTATGAAGTGTCTAATTTGAGTTGTCATCTCAATTGAAATGGAAGTACTGTTGATACGAGATGTAATCTCATTTAAATTGTTTGGCCAGGTTCTGAGCCATAGTTATGAATTGAGAAATTGGATAAGAAATGAAAAATGGAATGAAATATGGACACATTTGTCATGTAATTGAAATGGGTTATAAATTGATTTATGTGAGTTAAACATTTATCAAATGCTAATGTTTTAGTTATTGCTCATATTATGTTTAGCATATCTCTACTGGGCGTTGGCTCACCCTATATGGGACATCATTTTCAGGTACAGGTATTATGCCATCTCCAAGGACGTAGCTTGGAAGGCTTGAGGCTGTTGGACTCTTTTTTTGTTGTTTTTTGTTGTATTACATGTATATCAAGCCAAGGGCTTATCTTGTGTAGAGTTAGTACTCTTTTTTTTGTAACCAAGTGTTGACTTGGAAAGTTATAAACCCGTTGGGCATTTACTTTTGTTGTGAACATGTAATAATTTTGGACTAAATGCTCTGATGAATAGAAATATGTTTACTTCTCTTATGTTTATGGATGTCGCGAATGCATGATTTGTGGGTTTGTTTTGAGGGCGTTACAACTTGGTATTAGAGCGTACCGGGTTTGAATACTTTGGGTACGTGGGAAGTGATTAGTATCACAATGGGTTTGTCTCGCCTGTTAGAGACTTAGACGTAACGTTATATGCTTATGTGATAACATGTTTTATGTGACTCTATGGGTATGGGATTTAGTTTCTAGGATGTTGATTGGATCCTTGGGTTTCTGTGAGTCTGGTTGGAAAAGCACTTGATCAATGCTGTTTCTAACTGGAACTCTAGTAACGCCATGGGACTATCATTATCCGGAAATGAAATTCGTAAGTGCTTATGTGATTATGTGCTTACGTGGAGTGAATTACTGTTGTCCATGCATTAGGACGCGAGTGTTATAGCTTCGGTACATTTGTGAATATGCTAATGTTCTTCGTTACCTTTATTAGGATGTCAGGACGAGGACAATTGATTTTTTTAAAAAGAAATTGATTTTTTTATTTTATTTTATTTAATAGCTTCAGAATATAAAGGTTGCTAAAATTTATAGGTTATTGACACAAAACAAAATTAAAATGAAACTAACTAAGATTTTAAAAAGAAAAGTGATGCTATTTGTTTTATTTAGTAGTTTTAGAATACAAAAATTATTAAAATTTATAGGTTATTGACACAAAACAAAATGAAGAAATAAAAAGGTGATCCTTTGAATTTTTTTTTTTTTTTTTTATAAAATTAAGTAGCTTTAGAATACACAATTTGTTAAAAATTATTAGTAGTAGACACAAAATAGAGTTAAAATTTATATAATAAGATATCATAAATACTTATTTGTTAACTATACAAAATTTAAATTTTAAAAATTTATAGTTGTCATTTAGCTCTTATCTATTTTTTAACTTATTACACCTCAATTTTTTTTATTTTTTTTTGCACAAATTTAAAAAAATTATAGGTGACATTTCACTCTTATTCAATTTTTAAAGTACTACTCTTTTCTATTATTTTATTATTAGAGTTATATTAGATTTTTTTTCCAGGTTTTTCTTATTTTATTTTTGAAATTTTGAAATTCTTTTTTTTTTCAATCTTCAGGTGATATTTACTAAATTTATCTCTTCTTCATTTGTAATAATCTATTCTGGGTGACCGTTCGAGCGGTCAATCAATCGCTGGAACAGTAATGTGAAACTCTCAATACCTTGCTTATTTGTAGGCGAGACCACTCGAGTGGTGAAGTGGTCGCTTGAGTGTAGAAATGAGGCTCCCAGTATTTTCATTATAACTCTGTATAACTTTTGAAATCTTGCGTTTACCACTCGAGCAGTGGGTTGTTGGCTTGAGTGGTCTCTTTGATTTTGTGCACTTCGCTCGAGCGGTCTATTTGGGACAACAATTTTAAAAGTCGATCTAAATACTTTTTCTCTCACTTTTTCCATACCTTTTCTCTCCCTATCACCCATTTTCGAGCCCTAACCCTAAAAAACTTGATTCCCCTTAGTTTTACCCAAGATCTACCTTCGATCTTCAAAGAGGGTTGAGGAACAAGTTAGATCTTAAAGTTTTACCAATTGTTTCTTATTTTCTCAAAGTTTAGAGTTGAGTCTTCATCTTTTGTCTTCAATCTTGAGGCAAGGGTACTTTTAATTTATTATATCTTTGATTTAGAACACATATGTGGTATTTTCAATATATATATATATATATAGATATCAAGATGTATGAAGATTTGTTGTTATATAATGAGTTTGATCAAAAAGGGGTTATATCTCATAATTCTTTAGAAAAGTTTACGCATAAATTTTGATGATTGTTTGTTGATGATGGGAATTGACCTATAAATGATATAAGAGGGAAAATCCCAATTTTCTTAAAACCCTAGTTTTCAAATTGATTCGATGAGGGGAATTTTGTTCAATTGACTTTTGAATTTTGAAATTGGATATATTGATTTGACTTTGGTGTTGAGATATAAACTCTTGATAAGTTATTGAAACAAATCTTTGAGATGATGAAGATGTTGAGTTGGAGAAATCTTTTTTATTGTTGATATTTATATTATGGTTGTTGAAAATTGAAAGCACTTTAGGGAAATTGAGATTTGAAAATTCATGCATCATATGCATTGATAATTTTACATTGTGATTTCTTGATTGTTAATGTTGGGAAAGTGTTGGAAGGGGGTAAATAACATATGAGTTCGGGTAGTGAGTCAAGGTTTTAGATTTGAGTCGTGTGTTGTATATTGGTACCTGCAGACATTCCATTTTGACCGCCCCTATGACTTGGGCGTTCTTTTGATTACCCAATGATGACAATTAGAATGTGTTTCTAACAGAATCCTCAGCAAGAGAGATGTAATTTGAACTTTAATCTCAACCTTCACCATTTTGGCCAAATTATTTTAAACTACTAAATATTTCATTAGTTTAGTATTTTGTAATTTTGCATAATTTTATGTGTTTGTTCATATTTTTGGTATTTTTATATATATTGATATAAATTATATATTTTAGATATTTTATATATTATATTATATTAGAATAAAATAAAAATAATAAAAAATTATATTGATGTTGGACAGCCATCGGCTGCCGACATCAATCTCAACATATAAATATATATATATATATATAATCTTTATATAATTTATATTATTATATTATATATAGATATATATTATATAGATTTATATTATTATATTATCTATTTGTTGCTTATATAAAGCAACCAAATGGAGAGATTTCAAGGGCCAAAAAAATTGATTGAAGAAGCAAAAAATTAACAACTTGATTCAAGAGAGAGTTAGAGAAAAAAGAGAGTAAAAGAGAAAAATTTGTCGACATTTCAATCTTGAGTCAAAACACTTCCAAGCTTCCATAACTACTGAGGATTTGATAACACACTTCCTACACTTGAGGATGATCAAGAGGGAGTTTGTAAACTAAGGAGTTCATCCTTTCACAAACATTTCATTTTATTGCATTTCTTACTTATTGTGCTTTTTTGCTTTGATTTATTGTTATATTGTATATTATTGTAATCTAATTGAAAACAGTGAATTGAAGTCCCATGTATGTTGTTTTTAGCATGAGAAAGAGACCTTCCATGTTAAATGGTTTAATATCTTCGGAGGTTCATTACCAGGGCATTACATCTCTCTCATGCCAAGAACAACTTCATGTTTGACACTTTTCTCCTTTTAGAGGACTTAATAATCACTTCGGACAAATGGACTAAAAAAATAGAATGACTAAGAAAATTGATTTAAAAGCAATCAACATACATAAGAAAATGAGTCATATTGCTTGGGCTTGGCCGGCCGTGATCTCAAGTTTATTGTGTCAAGGCTTGTCTAAACACCAATTCATGATGTTTTAGACGAATTTTGAAGTGTCACCTATCATCTATTTCTTTAAATTGAGAGTGATTTCAAATGGTTGATGGTTATTCAAAATATGAGCTAGAGATATATGCTTGATGGCTTAATCTCTATAGAGGTTCATTAATGTTTACGGAGGTTCATCGCTAACGGTATAATCTCTCTTTCATAGTAAGAATTACTTCCTATTTGGCGCACTTCTCATTTAGTGGAAATAATCATCACCTTGGACTTAATGAATTAAAGAGTGGAAATGACTAACAAAAATTGCTAAAATGAATCAACCCACATAAAGAAAATAAAGTATATTGCTTGGATTCGGCCGAACGTTATGCCGAGTCTATTGTGTCAAGGCTTGTCTAAACATCAATTCATGATGATGTTTTAGATGAATTCTCTACCTCCCTCTTTGACTTCAATTTATGATAGGAGGGAGGGGTGGTTCCATTCATTTATTAATTTTTGTCCAAATTATACCCGAAATCATCAAGCAATCAACTTGCTCATTAATGATTTTAGAAACATTTCCACCCTTCTCTCGAAGCTTTCCAATGATAGAGAAGTGTGAAAGGGACAAACAGAATTCAGAACACCTAGTCTGCACTGTTTTCACCTCAGGCACGAATAAATAGTTTTCTGTAAAGAAATAAGGCATGGTTGGATTTATTTGAGCTCAAATCGATTGTGGGTTAGCCAGACCCCAATATATGGCAAACCGTACACTTTTGGTTAGCAGTAGTGACTGCAATAGTGACTGAGGGTGAAACAGAACAGTTCCCAACAAGGCAAGGCAGACAGAGTGGCTTCTGAGGAGCATCACGCGAGCATTGCATATGTATTGTTGTTATAATAAATTAGAAAACCCTTTTAATTGTTTATTCATTTGGATTTGTAATAAATAGTTAATTTGGACACTCAAACATTCAGACCCTCCTTTGTGAGGGCGCAATTCTGTAATAATGTGTATGTCTTCCAATCCCATGTCTTTCTCCCTTTTATTTAATCGCTTATGATGGTTAGATTATGGACATCATGTTTTATTTAGCATTATTCATGTTTGCATCCATTTGTCTTACATGAACCGGGGCTTGGTTTATCATTTTAAATTGCTTGTTTACATACTTCTTTGAATATATGTTAAACTGCATACTATCAAATTGATTCATATGCCATATTAGTAGCTGAGCCTATTTAATTGCATATCGTATGTATTACATTAGCCAAATTGCATAATTAGGATCATGCATTTTTTTAACTAGTTTATCTTTTGACTTAGAGTATGAGGTAAGTTCTTATGTTTTAGCACGTTGCATAGTGTGATTGTTGCTATGTCTAGCATGCTTACCATAAGGCTAAATGCTTAATTGATAAACTGCTTAAATGTCTGTGGATGAAGACTATTTGCTTAAATTGGAATAATTTGAATAATGTTCATATGCGATCTGTAGAGACCTTAAATTTTTCTTATTACACTTGAAACCCTAAGCCTTTGGTTAATTGCATTTTAGTTCCAAATTTCATAAAATTTTACAAAGTGGCCCAATAAAGGATAATTTTCCTGTATATTATCATAAGTAAATCATGGAACATCACTTTATAATTAGATGCCCTCTTGTGTTGCATATTAATGTTAAATAGGGTTTTGGTGTGTATGAAAGGGTGGGTATAAGCTAGTGATATTGTCTTGCAAATTTATCAAATTAGGCATTGCTGTAACTTCTCTAATTTAAAAAGAAATATCAAATTTATTTATTTCTCAAATCTGAATTTAGTGTAGGCTATTTAGTGTGTTTAGAGCTTGTGATAATTTTATTAGCCCCTAATTGTGTTTTTAGGGCTTGGATATTTTGTTTAAAAATCTGGTCTTGAGTCTCTGAAAAACAGTCCACTTCTTGAAATTTTATAAAATTCCAAAAAAATCATCTCATGTTGGTTTTTCTGTCAAAATTTAGAATTCTGAGTCCTCTTTCCAACAGAATTTATTTGGGTGAAAATCATCGAGTAGATTGAGAGGAAAGCTAGTTTTCCCAAAGGGTGACAAATTCGGACAAGTTTTAGAATATAGCTTGTAAACGAATTTCTAGAGATTCTGTGCAAATTCTGAGAATTGGAACTGAAACTAGACAGGTTGATTATCATTTCTGTGCAATATTAGCCCCTAATTTGACCTGGAAGTATTTTTACCAAAGCATTCTTGTTAGCCCTTCAGAACTGAACAATGCTGGAAAAGGGTGTTTTATTATGTTAGTTGTCTCCATGTATTTCAAAGCATGCCTAATGTTGTTTGCTTGCCTTACCATACTTATGTATGATTATTATGGGCTATATTTCCTCTCTTATGTTTGTCTCATACTCTTTTATATTACCGAATTACTGAATGTGATTAACTTGCTTGGTAAAAGATTTAATAAACGGGAAATGATGAGGGGTTGGCAATGGGTGACGTTCACATTAGTGTTGTGGAATAATTTATACATATGAATGACATGAATTATGATGGAACTAAAACCAAATGAGTTAAGTCTTGCGCAAGCGGTCTAAGTGAGCCCCTAGGTTGACACGGATGTATTCAGACTCTATGCGGTGGTTTCAAAGTGTAAGCGAGCCCTAGGCATGATTTGGTATGGTATGTGTAGGGTGTAAGCGAGCCCTAGGCACGATTTAGGTGTAAGCGAGCCCACTTGTTTGGCCGTCCCTTTTGAGGTTCATCAATGTTACTGACTAGTACATAATCGGAAGATGGGCATAGGTGGTAAGGTCTGCAAAACAACAAAAGGGGGAGTTCTGAATAGTCCGGTGTTCAATCCTTGTGGTTGGGTAGAAAGATTTCTTTGGAGGATTCTAGATGTCTAGTCTAACTACTAATACATAGAACATTATTGTAATACTATATGTTATGTTATTCAATTTGTTCTATGTATGGTTGATTGGTTGATAGAAGATATGGGGGTATATGTGTTTTTACTGGGCATTCCAAGCTCATGGCGGGTCATGCCAGGTGATGAAGTAGTTTACAATGGTGAATGTTATTTCGAAGGCAAATAAGATGAAGTGTTGGAGCTGTGGTTCATTTGAAGACTTAGACTAGTAGTTTTTTTTTTTTTTTTTGTTCCTTTTGACTTTTGATTTGGTAATGTTTTGGTAATCCTGTAATGGAATATAAACGAATTATCTGTCATATTAACTTTGGTTATATATGTATATTAAGATGTTTTAGTTATCTATCCTACTTGTGTTGCATTATTGTATGTATTTAACGGCTTAGAAGTTGGGGCGTTACACGATCACTTTTTTAAGTGGTACATATTCAAAGCACTTTTGTTTTTCAAAACAAACGTGAATCAAGTATTCCAATATTTGCAAAATTAGTATATATTTGTATGCATTACATAGTAAAGTTAGCCTAATAATTGGAACAAGAGTATATAATGTGAATAAGAATTGCATTATGATTAGTAAAGGCCGATCTTTGATCAGGCGAGCGGGGGTGCTCAAATGCATTCATGACCTTCCCTTATCGTAATTAAGTTCCCGAACCGAGATAATCTTGGTGATGATGGATAAGTGGCCTTCGGCACAAGTCATGGGTTTCCTAAATTTACCAAAATAAAATATTCAGGTGGCGACTCTGTATCTGACAAAGCAGTCCAATTTTGGACTTTTTGATTCTAAAATCAATTTTTCAATAGATTTGCCGAATTTGGACTCTTTGGTGTTTATCAATTTCACATTGCACTTGTGAGATTAGATTTAGAATTGTGGGAGTCCGAACTGTAGGGCTTCTTTTCAAACTTCCGAAAGAGGGCGTGGAAAAGGCGAGCTATAGTACTTACACAGTGAGTCAAGGTGCCCAATTGCCCTGTCTTGAGCATATTGCTAGATGAACGTGGGAAAAGTTTTAAGGTGTCCACAAGCCCACCGTTTCAGGAGTCGGCAAATGAAAAAAACATGATTTTGGGTATCTATGAGCCTGTCGTTTCAAAAGTCAGCAAATGTGGAGCAAATGTGGAAAACATGATTTTGGGTATCCACGAGCTCGCCATTTCAAGAGTCGGTAAATGTGGAAGGGAATGGTCTTGGGTGCCTATCGCCTCGCAGTCTTGAGAGTTGGCAAATGTAGGACTACTTTCTATAATTATATATATGTATGTGTGAAGTTGAGGCTCTTACTTGTGATGTCATAACTCATTTACACCCTAGGATTTGATTGAGATTTATTGTTGGCATTTCAAAATTTGCAACATGGTTTTACAAAGGAAAAGACTTAGATTTTTTTCATCTCTTGCATGGCATGATCATATGCATTTCAAGTAATTATATAACTTGTGTGTGAGTGATTTTCTGATCATACTGCTCGCTTAGTAATCAACTGAAGAGCACCGGCAGAATAGATGGCTTTTAGCTAACCTGTAACAGAAAGAGAAGACTTTGGTGGTGGTTCGCCACCTGGGGGTACTCCGACGATCAAGTTAGTACTCAATATCTCTCAAAGATAATCAATAGTGCTAAACTCACTAGCTTGAGCGTAAAAAGCATACCTTAGACCCATGGGGGTGCCTCTCTTTTATAGCCAACATAAACCTAGTCCCAATAGAAGCCTAACTTCTATGGACTCAGAATTACTGCTAATCTTGGACTCCTAGTAAGATTAGGATAAACTCTCTAAGAGTCTTATCTTAATACAAACTGAAGTCTTCTCTCATTCTAAGACTCTTGTCCCTCATCCAGGTTGAGTTCCCTTTTCATTCTAGGACTCTTATCCCTTATCTACTTATCTTGGATTCCGATATCTTCGGAGATAACCTCGGCCTTGCCGAGATAACCTCGGCATCACGACCAGGACACGTGACACCTCAGCTGACACGTTGGCGTCACCTTGCCACGTGTTGGTGCTCAGAAAATATATCCCCACAACTTGTTAAAAGTATTTCCTACTGGACAATATCTCACCCAAAAACTAATCACATTTCAAGAAATGAAATTGATGTGCCGCCAAAGTGAATTGGCTTGGGAAAGACTTTTGGATGGAAGCATGAAGGCTCTCTTATGCGCTACATGTTTAAACCTTGGGCTATTCTTGTATTGAAAATTAAATTCCACCTTTTGTGTATTCAAGGACACTACTTGACAAGATATTACCTTAGGTTTTTTTTTTTGTTTTCCATTGTATCTTATCCTTTGAACTGTTGTTCACTGATGTAATCACTTGAATAATTCAATGGGGAGGAGGTAGCTTTTGGGATTATATAGTCATTTAATGGTTTAATTTATTATATACATAAATATATATATATATATATCAAATTATTATTGATTTAACATTGGAAAATATGGATAAATTCCAAGGGGTTACGTCATTTTTCAATAATTTATTTAATTTTCTCTTTCTATATTCTTATAGTTCATCCTCAAATTTAAACTTGATTTTTTTTTTAAAACTTTTATCTTATATTTATAGAATTCACTATCACTCTTGATTTTCAGTTGAGTTTATTCATTTTTGAAGATTTATCTAATTTTCTCTTTCTATATTCATCTTCAAATTTAAACTTATTATTATTATTATTATCTTTATCTTATATTTATAGAATTTCACTCTTCATTTTCAATTAAGTTTACTCGATTGAGCGTATTTCAAAAAAAATTAATTAGTCATGTATATCTATATAAATATAGTGAAATCACTTAGATCTATTATTTAAATACCTATCTAAATTAATATCATAATATTTAGTTAATTTTTAACATGTTTAGTATTATTTATCGTATTTTATTACTTGCTCGTGCATACCACGAGTTTTACGTTAGTACTAATAAAATTGAAATGGGTGTATTACACTTTATATTTTTAAATTATGGCTAAATTATTTATTTAGATTATGAACTAGCAATTGTGTCTTCTAGGTTCTTAAAGTGTATAGTCAAGTCGCTAAACTATCGATTGAATCAATTTAGTCCCTAAAATATTTAATTTAAACTTATTTAGTTCTTAAAAGAATTACAAAAATAAAATATAAGCTCATAAATATTATAAATTAGTAAAAGACCCTTTCTAATTAAAATTTTATTTCAAAAAAATCTTAAATTTTTATTTTGTCTTTGAAAAGTGGGTGTCAATCCATACATTAAATTTTCTTTATAAAGATAATGGTAATTATCTATAGTATTTTATTACTTATCTTCTACAATGGATATGTCCTTACTTTCAGCCCTGGTTTGGCATTCTTATTAGGGCTAAATAATCACGAAAAAACAAAATTGACTATAAAAGTCAATACGACAAAATACTACTTTTTACTCATAATATTACATTTTTTCTCTTACAAAAGTCAAAACAACTCCAAAACAAAAACCAAACGAGGCTAAAAAAGTTCTAATACAAAAAAATTGGCTATATTAGCTAATGCCAAACGAACCCTTATCAAGTATTATATTTCAGATTTCGTTTATAATTTCTAATTGATTGTTTTTAATTTTTTCACTAAGTCCTCTGTTTTTTTTTATTATTTATTTTTTTAATTTAAATAATGTGTTATTTTATTCTATTACTATTTGTAGAGAAATGTTATTATTTAAATTATCTAATTCTACTTTTTCAGTATATCTAATATTCATATAATTTATTGGCAAGATTGAAAAATCAGACTCTAATATTAATTTAAACACAAAATGAAATAAAATATCTTTTAAAGACAAAATAAAATTTTAAAAGATTTTTCTGTAATAAAATTTTAATTGGGGAAGGTCTTTTACTAATTTATAATATATGACCATATTTATTTTTTTAATCCTTTTAGAGTCTAAGTAGATTTTAATTTATATACTTTAGGAACTAAATAAATTCAATTGATAGTTTATAGATTAAATAAATATTTTGACGATAGTTTAGAGACAGAAAATGTAATAAACCCAATTGAAAATGTTCTCTGTGGTTTACTTGTAAGGACATCTATAACCCTTCATCAAACCTCTATTAATTTTAAATTTCATAACTTCAAAAAAAAGAAAAAAAAAAGAAAAAAAAAATGAACTCCAACGTTTCGTAGTATCAAATTAAGGAAGAATCAAAATTTTCATAAAATCAAGACAACCAAATGTGATGTGGTTTGCCTGGTTGTGCTAACATAGTTGGGATGAATTCATTTTGGGATAAATTACAAATATATCTAGTAAGATTTGCTTAAAATATGAATTATTTGTGATTTAAAAAATTATATATTGTCCCTGCAAATTTCTAAGCGCATAACAAATGATTTCTTTTATTAATAAATCATTAAACTAATTAATAATTTTTAATGATATCAAAAATATATTTCAATTAACAATTTAAAAAATTTTACTATTGCATAAGAGAGTAATTATAAATTTATTTTTCTATTAATTGCGTTAAATAAAATTTTTTGACAAGAAGGTATTTGTAGTTTTCATAACTATACAGGATAATCTGTATTTTAAGCAAATATCGAGAGTATATTTTTAATTTAGCCTTATTTTTTTTGCTGTGATGTTGTATGTATGTATCTTTTTTCCCTTGGAGATATATCAATAAAATCATTTTTGTTTTCTAGATGGGAAAAATCTTTTTTTTTTTTTTTGATAAAACTAAAATAAAATCACATTCACCTCTCCCTTGTGGTCTTGAAAAAATGTAATTAGCTTTATATTTTGGGAAAATTAATGGTCAGTATGACTTTCAAAAAATTATATTTGTTCATAAAAAAATATCATTGACACAATGTTAGTGAAATTTCCCCTTATATTTTTGACATAATTACATTAATATTCCTTGATGATTTAATTTACTTAATAAGACCATTTTTCATCAATAATATATTAGTCGTAAGAATGAAAATGATGTTTACATATCTTTTTCTTCTAAAAATGATGCTTATCTTTATTTATTTTAGTATCTACTCAATATCTACATTAATTTGAATTAGTTTAGCCTTATTAAAAGTAACTCAGTATAATTGTGTAAAAAATGTGAGACTAATTGTCTTTTTCTCAAGTCTCAATGAAGATGATTGTAATTTTTTAGAAGGGGGGGGGGGGGGGTAATATCAAATCAGCAAGGGTAATATTTTAGACAAAATAAGGAAAAAGTATATTTTTGTAAAAATATTTCAAATTAATGATAAACAAAACAAATTTTAATAATTAAAATTACAAAATTTTTCATGTATTAATAATTATTTTTGAAAGACTAAACTGATTTGTAATTCTCCTACAAAATAAAATGCTTTCTATGCCCTCAACTCTCATATTCTATAGATTTGACTTGTGGTCTCGTTGGAGTACATGACCAGAGAGAACACATCAAGGCGCCAAAGCACAAAATCAAGTTCCAACTAATAAGGAAAAATTATTAGATATTCTCGGAGTATCACATATTCTCGGAATATTACGTGTTCATACTCTATCACCTCTTTGTCTCCTCTTCAGATCTTCTCCACCGCCATCTATAATCCAATCGGTCAGCCTCTCTATCTTCTTCTAAAAATGCTTGGAGCTCTGCCACGTCGATGGTGTCGCCACTGCCCTGGTCCAGATCTAAATCTATAATGCTCTTCAGATCCAGATCCATATTGCTCTTCAGATCTAGATCCATCACCACTACCGATGGGAAGGAAGAGTGGGAGTTTGGGTGTGGATGGGTCTAGGGGAGCTCTGGTGAGTCTATGGACCGTAGATCGAAATGTTGAGGGGTTTTCTTCTTCTTCACTAGCTTTTTCTATTTGATTTCAACATATAGGATCTCCCACTCTCTATATCTCTGTGTATGTATAAAAATTCAACAAATTAAAAATGTCCTTTCTTTATCTTTCTCTTTCTCTTTATTTTTTTTTTATTTTTATTTTTTGTAGTTGTTGCTGTTGTTGTTGATCGTTGATGTTGTTTATGATGATAAAAAAAATTGACAGATATGACATATTTGTTCAAAATTTCAATAGATAATGGCTTGGTGTATTTCAATAATAAAGATTTGAACAAATAAAAAAATCAACAAATAGAATTCAACGGAAAAAATTAAATAGATAACAAAATTTGGATAGATAGATTTAAACAAATAAGTGAAAAAAAATTAAATAGATAACAAAGTTTGGACAAATATTTGAATAGATTAGGGAAACAAATTGAACAGATAGTCAAAAAAATTAAACAGATAGATAAGGGGTAAAATTGAAAGTAAAATGTCCTCCTAAACAACAAAAGGACTTCTCACCAAACTGTTTCGAGTAAACAACAAATAGGTTCTGATAGTTGAACTTAATTCCTAATAAGTTTTATTGAAAATAAATCCTAGTAAAATTGTCGCTAAAAATAATTTTTTGAAATGATTTTTTACATATGTCACTAAAAATTGATAATTAGAGTTTTTTTTGTCACATTTTTTATAAATTGTCTCTAAAACTTAATTAGTAATATTGTTCGGTGACGAATTTTTCAAATTGTCGCTAATGGTTGAAAACTAGTGATTTTTTTTAAACTACCTCTAAAACTTATAATTAGTACCATTTTTTATGACAAAATTTTCAAACTGTCACTGAAATTAACAATTAGTGACTTCTTTTTCTTTTTTTTTATAATAATGTTTGATAAAAAATCATTAATTCTCACAAGAACTATTGAATAATACGTTCACCTATTTGGACTTACACGTAAGTCCCCAACTATTTTACAAAAGATGAATCTCTCACTAACAAAAAAAATATACACTGTTTGGGATAATCTAAATAAGTGTATTTTTTAACTTTTTATGAAAAAATGTATAAAAAAAATAGAGATGTGATGTGATGAAAAAAAGATAAAAAGATGAATTATTTAGGAGATGCCAAACCACTCTTGTACTTTTTAGGGTTTGTTTGGCAAGAAAGTTTGAGTTGGGTTGGGTTGGAGCTATTTTAGTTACATAAAGATAAAATAGGTTTTTTAGTCCAATAAGATAAAATGTCACATCCAAACCATAATTATTTTATTTTTTCTCTCACAAAAGTCAAAAAAGTCAAAAAAACTCATATCAAATGAGACTTTTTAGTTCCAGAGTAAAATAATCAAGGGTAAATTACACTAACACCCCATGAGGTTTATGTTTATTACAGTTTTCCCCCTTACCTTTTGGAAATTACATCTCCCCCCCTGAGGTTTAAAGTTTCATTACAGATTCATTCCTTTAGCAATTTAATTTTTTGAAATACCAATTTTGCCCTCATTGGGTAAATTACATTGACACCCTTCACATTTTAGAAATTACAATCCCCTCCCTAAGGTTTAAAATAGCATTACCAATTGCCCCCTCGGTTAGTATTAGTTGGAAAAAAAATTCATTCAAAAAAAAATTTATTGAAATTTTTTTTTGTTAATAAAGTTTTTAAATTTCTATTTAAAAACCAATGTAAGCTCATTTTTTGAATTTATGTTTTTTTCTTAAATTTACAAACTGAGACAATCATTTATAAACCAAAAAAATTATCAAACAAGTTTTTATGGCATTTTTTTTAAAATTTTTATAAATATAAATTGAAAAATGAAAACGAAATGGTTACTAAACAGAATTGATGGTAAAAATGTCATAAAATTAACAAATAATTAAATAAGTTACCAACATAAGAAATGACTTATCAAAAAATCTTAAGCTATGTATAGTTTGATTTTTAGAATTTTTTTAAAAAAATTAAAAATTAATTTGGTTAAGAAATAAAAAATAAAAAGTAAAAAATATTATATGTTTGGTGGTACATAGCCTAAGAATTTAGTATTCTTAGATTATGTATGGTTTGATAATTATTTTTTATTTTTTATTTTTTATTTCTTAACCAAATTAATTTTTAAATTGAAATTTTTTTTTTCTAAAATTCAAGCCATACATAGCCTAAAAACCTTTTGATAAGTCATTTCTTATATTGGTAACTTATTTAATTATTTGTTAATTTTACGATATTTTTACCATCAAGCCTGTTTGGTAACCATTTCGTTTTCAGTTTTTAATTTATACTTATAAAAACTTGTTTGATAATTTTTTAATTTATAAATGGTTGTCTCAGTTTGTAAATTTGAGGAAAAGACGTATATTCAAAAAATGAGTTTACGTTGGTTTTTAAACAGAAATTTAAAAACTTTACTGACAAAAAAATTTTCAATTAATTTTTTTTTAAAATTAATTTTTTTTCAATTAATTTTTTTTTCCAACTAATACTAACTGAGAGGACAATTGGTAATGCTATTTTAAACCTTAGGGAGGGGATTATAATTTCTAAAATGTGAGGGGTGTCAATGTAATTTACCCAATGAGGGCAAAATTAGTATTTCAAAAAATTAAATTGCTGAAGAGGGAAATCTGTTATGAAACTTTAAACTTCAGGGGGGAGATGTAAATTCCAAAAGGTGAGGAGGAAACTGTAATAAATATAAACCTCAAGGGGTGTTAGTGTAATTTACCCAATAATAAAAAAGTCAAAAAATTAAAAAGTCAACTCATATCCCAAATTTCTTTAAATAATAATTTTTAAGTAAAATAAGATTATTATTAATCATTTATGGACTCTAATACATTAATTAGTTTAAATAAATGGACCCCAACTCAATATAAACCACGGTTAAACTGATTGAGGCTCTTTTCTTGGCATCAAAAGTAATATTTCGGTGTAATTCTTTTTAGCTTACTTATTTATTTATTATTAATCCAAAAGATCAATTTTTAAGCTACTTTTCAAAATATGCTAATATGTCTTTTTGATATATATATATATATATTATTTGTTTGGTGACTTCCATTAATAGAGAGTCATACTAGATCCTTGGATCGATCTCTCTCTTTCTTTCTGGATCCCTCTCTCTCTTCTCTCTCTCTCTCTCTCTCTGCATCTGGCGATCTACAGCACAAAAACCCTTGAAGTTCTTCTGTTAGCCGCTTGAGTCCCTCTGTAAGTTTTCACAAGCTCTGTGTGTGTGTGTGTAAATATATATAGTAACATGATCTCTTTGTTTCTTGAAGCTGGTATGTGTGATGAAACTATACAGAATTCAATATGGGTCTTCTAAATGGCTACACTTACTTTGTTTTTCCTCATCATGAACACGATCTCCATTCTCAACTTGAGTTTGCTCTGGTGATTGGGTTTTGGGTACAGCGAAGAGTGGTCTTGTCTTGCAGGCGTAATCGACATTATGGGTCTCCTAAATGGCTACACGTACTTTGTTTTTCTTCATCATTGTCACGATCTCCATCCTTCTCAACTTAGGTTTCCTCTCGTGATTGGGTTCTGGGCACAAAGAAGGGTGGTCTTGTCTTGCAGGCATAAAAACTGCGTAGTCGATTGACATTATGGGTCTAATAAATGGCTACACTTGCGGAGATATATTTTATGAGTACCAACACGTGGCCAAGGTGACGTCGACGTGTCAGTTGAGGTGTCACGTGTCCTGGTCTTGACGCCGATGTTGTTTCGGATAGGCCGAGATTATCTCTGAAGATATCGGAATCCGGAATAAGGAGATAAGGGACAAGAGTCCTAGAATGAGGAAGGAACTCAGTCAGGATAAGGATAAAGCTCTTAGAGAGTTTATCTTTGTCTATTGGAGAGTCCAGGATAAGCACTAAGCAGAAGTCCATTGAAGCTAGGCTTCTATTGGGACTAGGATTGAGTTAGCTATAAAAGAGAGACACCCTCGATGGGTCTAAGGTACGCAATTTATATTTAGAACAGTGAGTTAAGCACTATTGATTATCTTTGAGAGATATTTGATTACTGACTTAATCATCGGAGTGCCCCCAGGTGGACGAACCACTGCCGAAATCTCTTCTTTCTGTTGCAGGTCATTCAGGCGCAATCTATTCTGCCAGTACTTTCCAGTTGAATACAAAGTTGGTAGTGTGGTCAAAAATTCACTCACACAATTTGGCGCCGTCTGTGGGAAAGAAAGAAGAATAGATGGCCAACGACGGACAAAAAGAGAAGATTGGGGATAACGCTCCAACTGGGAGTGGGAGACCTATTGACCTTGACGTCGAAGAGGACCATTGTAACGAAGAAACTTGTGACTAGAATCACGGAGCGAAAGACGTCAGCCAGGAAGGCGACATACTAAAGAAAACAGACCAAAACGGGTACTATAACGAGGATGACCTCCAGGTATGGAAGGACAGATGCCTACGGAGGGACGAAGGGGTGAAGGGGATGGCAAACAAATTGGCGGACCTGCAAACAATGGTTAATTTCATGATGCAAAATAACGTATGCAGCCACCATTCCTGCTGCCAGACACGCCGATTCCAACGGCCAATGCCCAGAAGGGAGGGCAGAAAACAATCCCTATTACCCCCTAGCACGCCAGGAGCGAAAGACATTCTCGCCGGCCTTCAAGGGAGGTCAGGCGAGGAAAGCCAAGAAGGGAAGAATCTTGAAGGACACATCGCACCAAGGAGGCAAACCCTAGAGAACATCGGCATGTTCAAAGGCAAGAGTTGTGCTTCGATGCAACCAATGGAGAAAGGTCAAAAAAGGCTCACAACGAAGCTAAAAGTAATGCACCTAAAAGATTGAAATCAGGAGATAGCCGAGCTCCTGGGCGGACCAAAGAGGACCTGAGACATTACCTCAAAAGGAAGCAAGAGCATGCCGAGGTAACTTCCATTGTTAAACCGAGAACACCATTCTCTGTAGAGTTAGACAAAGTTGACGCCCCGAAGAGATTCAGTATGCCGAGGTTCCAGATATACGATGGAAAGTCGGACATTAACTTTCACGTCGGATTATACCCGAACTCGATGGCATTATACACTAGGAATGAGTCGTTGCTCTGCAAGGTGTTCCCCTTATCCTTCGGGGAGATTGCATCGGACTAGTTTCAAAAATTGCCGAAGGGAAGTGTGAAGACTTGGGAAGGCCTGACCGAGATGTTCGTGGCCCGGTTCGTGACAAACAAACTACAACCATTAAGGGTGGACGCCCTAATGGCTCTGAGGATCAGTGAGGATGAAGGCCCTAGGGCTTACGCAAAAAGGTACTACGAGGTGTTCAACCGAATACCCGAATGCAACCAAGAGGTGGCAGTTGTGTCTTTCAAGAATGGCCTAAAAGATGATTGTGCACTACAAAAGTCATTGGCAAAGACATTGCCAAAAAGCATGGAGGAGCTCAGGGCTAAGATTGAGAAATACGCCAAAGCCGAGGAAGACACGCCAGGGATTAAAGCGACAAAGCAAGAGAAAGCAAATGGCTCGCCGAAGCGAGGTCGAGGTAACAACGGACCCAACAAACAAGAGATAGGACTAAGAACTGCTCAGGCAGTCACAACTGTGTTCCGAATCCCAATTCACAAAGTCCTGGATAAAATTCGAACCCAACTCCACTTCAGAGCACCAGCCAGGGTATAAGGAGAGTTTATGAGAAGAAGCCTTGGTAAGCATTGTGCTTACCACAACGAAGATGGGCATATGACTCAGGGTTGTAGAGCCCTGAAGGCACACCTGGAAGACCTGGTAAGGTAAGGCCATTTGAGGGACCTTGTAGATGAGGCCAGGACAAGGGAAGAGCAGGCGAGACTGTCTCAGGCATTGGCAGCTCCACTTTCCCCAGCACAGCAACCGCAGGCAGGTGGACCTCGGGTAATTAACGTAAGTCACTCGAAGGTCGACGAAAACGAAATTAGAGGGGAGACCCAGAAGGTAAAGCACTTGCAGCATGTGTACCAGGTCTGGCAGAAAAGACCTCAGGCTGAGGAGTGCCAGGGACCAATGGTGTCCTTTACTAAAGCCGACCTAGAGATGGTCCAACACCCGCACAACGATGCCTTGGTAGTATCCCTCCAAGTTGGGAAGTGCCAAGTGAAGTGCATCCTCATTGACTAAGGCAGCTCTTGTGACATCATGTATGTCAGATGTTACAAGGAGCTTGGCTTTCACCCAGACGATATGGAGCAATCTAATGGCCCTATGGTCGGGTTCAATGGAACGCTGACGTGGCCACTGGGAGTAGTAAGCTTGGATGTGCAGGCTGGCACCAAGAAGATGAAGACAAAGTTCACCATAATTGACACACTCTCCCCTTAAAATGCTATCCTGAGAAGGCCATGGTTGCATGCAATAGGGGCTGTTCCCTTAACATTGCATCAACTATTACAGTTCCCAATAGAGCATGGGATAAAGAAGGTCAGAGGAGATCAGCTGTAGGCAAAGCTCTACTCCATGGCAGCAATGAAATCCACTTGCAGCATACGAGAGCCAGAAAGGACAGAGATCGAAGACGAGGACGTGGAGGTCCTAGAGGACGTCGGCAAAGAGCCAGCCGAGAAGAGTGAAGAAGCACTAGAGAAAATCCTCGTCCAGGAGGGGGATGAAGAACGTTTCTTTCTTCTCGGCTCAGGCTTAGCCGAATAAGAGGAAAAAGAGTTGGAGGCTTTCTTGAGAGTAAACATTGAGGTGTTTTCCTGGACGCCTTACGAAATGCCTGGTATTGACCCCGAGGTCACTTGCCATAAACTGAATGTTGACAGGTCGGCCAAACCTGTAATCCAATGGACAAGAAGACCGACATTGATGCACGTCGAAGCAGTGGAAGGGGAAGTATACAGACTTCTCGAGGCCAGAGCCATCCGAGAGGTAAATTACCCGACATAGCTATCAAATGCAGTGGTGGTGAATAAAAAAAATGGTAAATGGAGGGTCTGCGTGGACTTTACCAGCCTGAACAAGGCTTGTCCCAAATACAGTTTTTCTTTACCTAAGATTGACCAACTGGTGGATGCCACTTCAAGGCATGGAAGGATGAGCTTCCTGGATGCCTACAGGGGGTACCATCAGATAGCCATATACCTCCCAGATGAGGAGAAGACCGCGTTTATCACCCCAAAAGGGCTGTATTACTACAGAGTGATGCCTTTTGAGTTGAAAAACACAGGAGCAACTTACTAGAGATTGGTAACCAAAATATTCAGACACCTGATTGGCGGAACGGTGGAAGTTTACATCGATGACATGGTCGTGAAGACCAAGGAACCTGAAGGTCATTTGGCCGACCTAAAAGCAGTCTTTGACATCCTTAAAACATATCGGCTCCGACACAATGCATCGAAGTGTACATTTGGAGTTGGATCTGGTAAGTTCTTGGGATACCTGGTGACCAGAAGGGGCATTGAGGCCAACCTAGATTAGATTAAGGCCATCCTAGAGTTTAAGAGCCCGACGTTGGCAAAACAAGTGCAAATACTGACTAGAAGGGCTGCAGCCCTGAGCAAGTTCATAAGTAGAAGCTCTGGCAAATGCAAACCCTTCTTCAGCTTAGTGAAAAAGGCCACAGACTTCTTATGGACAGAAGAGTGCGAAGTCGCCCTGACCGACTTAAAAAAGTATTTGACCACGTCTCTAGTTCTCTCAAATCCAGAACTTAGAGAGGAGCTGTTCCTGTACTTAGCAGTTTCAGAGCACGCGGTAAGTGCAGTGGTAATCCGAGAAGAAAAAGAGAGGCAAAGGGTTGTTTACTATGTAAGCAAAATCCTGGTTGATGCAGAAACCAGGTATTTACCCCTAGAGAAATTGATGCTGGCTTTAGTAATTGCTTCAAAGAAGCTGAACCATTACTTTCAAGCCCACAAAATTGTGGTGCTAACAGAACACCCTTTGAAGTCCCTGTTGCAGCAAGGAGATCTGACAGGCAGAATAGCCAAATAGGCAGTGGCCTTGAGGCAGTATGACCTGGAATACAGACCCAGAACAGCAATCAAAGGCTAAGTCTTGGCTAACTTCGTGGCCGAGTTCACTCTAGGAGCCATCGCACATCGAGCTCCGTTGAGCCGAGGTGAACGATGTCCAAGCGAGCAAAGAGGAGCCCATCCGAAGGCAACAGAACAAGGGAAGGAAAAAAAACTCAGGCCCTACAGCATTTACATCGGCGACTCTTTTCGACTGTTTGTTGATGGGAGTTCAAACCGAGAAGGAGTGGGAGCAGGAGTAGTACTAGTATCTCCAGATGGGCAGATACTAGAACAATTGATTCGATTGGGGTTCAAGGCCTCAAACAATGAAGCAGAGTATGAAGTACTCATTACAGGACTGAAACTGGCAGTAACAATAGAAGCAGATGAGGCAATAATCTTTTGTGACTCCCAACTTATAGTCAACCAGACAACGGGCGAGTTTACTATAATAACCCCGACCCGTGATTAGCTATTAATCGGTAATTAAGGGTGTTAATTAAGTAATTACGATGGATGACGGGATTAATACGTAATTTGCATCATAATTGGCCTTCTATCTGTTACTTATGAAAATATCTGTCCGGAAGTACTGCTTTAAAATGAAAATTGAAAGCCTTATCGGCATCCAAACCCGGAATTGTTTACACCAATATTTTAATTGGAAATTTTAGAACCTTGTGACATATTTAACTAAAATGTGATTTGGTATGATTAGATTAGATTAAATAAGCTAATTAAAGAATTGGACTTATTTACCGTTTTGCCACCTAGTGGCCAAATCTATACAACACACGTTTGAGCCCCTTTAGTTTATTGGAGCTGATCTTTTCATTCCCTTAAGTGCAAAAATCTGATGAAAACATCTTAGAGAGAGAGGGAGAGCAATTCTAGAGAGAGAGAGGGAGAAATTGGAGAAGAAATTCAAGGTTTTGCATGCACTCTTCTAGATTAAGCAAGGTTTTAGCAAGAACAAGACTTAAGGTATAATTTTCATCATTTCATTCATGTATTTCAGTGTTATCTTGCATGATTCATGGAGGTTATAAGCTTAGATGTGTACATTGAGCTTAAAATGTTGAAGTGGGAGTCAATCCATGCATGCATGCATAAATTTCCAAGTTTTGGGTTTGATTTCAAAGGTTTCTTCCATGCATGTGTTAATTTCTCTTACATTTTGGTCATTCAACTTATTTTTCATCAAATTACCAAGTTTGATCATGTTTTGGAAGGTTTGAATTGGAAGAACTTCTTGCATGTTGATTTCATGGGTCAAATTGGGATTTAAGTTGGATTTTGAAGAAATGACAAGTTTTTGGGCCATGATTTCTTGTTTTAATTCTTAAACCATGTTTTTTTATAAGTCTTCATGTGTTTCCTTCATTTTGGGCCCAGAAAAATGAGTTTTGAAAGGATGAATGTCGAATTTGAAGTTGGAGGTGCAATCTGGAAATTCCAGATTTTGCATCTTCGCTCGAGCGAAGGAGAGCTCGCTCGAGCGACAAAGAGTTCGCTCGAGCGTAAATTTCATGCTCCCAGAAGTTTGCATCATTTACAGATCGCTCAAGCGAAGGAATGTGCGCTCGAGCGACCAGTCACATTTTTGCATGCTCGCTCGAGCGAGGAAAGATTCGCTCGAGCGAGGACTTAAAAGTCTGAAATTTTGCCTAAGTGTTCCAAGGCATGTTTTGACATCCTCATTGCATCTTAGGCATTCCTAAGCCTTAATTAAGCTATAGTAATGAGGTTATGGGCTAGAAACGCACACTAAGAAAAGAATGTAACGAGTTATTGAATGACAAGTGTGTGAATTGAGCATTGAAATAAGTATGAATCACACTAAGAGATTGCAAGGGGGTGTGTGTTCTAAGCCATGTGATAAGAATAAACATGAACCAACGTGATGTAAGCTAAGTCATGTATGGCCACATGAATGAGTAATAATGAGGCATATTTTGTGCTATGTATTTTGTGGTTGTAGGTCAACGTCCGAGAATTGATTGCCCGCTTACTGGAACCATTGTGAGTAACGTTATCGTAAAGATACGTTGATATGAAATTATGTTCCAAATGTGATATATTAAGCTATGATTTCTGAAATGATATATGTTTCTGTGAACGAAGATCCATATTTGAAATCTATTATGGCATCCATAGATAGTCCCAAGTCATGGGGGACGGCATGAAAATGCGAGTCCATGACATTTACGAGATCTCGTTAGCCACTTCATTGTGGTGATATGTGTTTAATCGGTGTCTGGGACCGGTTACTCTAGTCGGAAGACGTTATGTGATATGTGATATGTTCCATGGAGTATGCCATTATTATGTTCTGATATGAGATGACTATGATTATGCTATGATCTGTTTTATACGTATAAAATGTTCAGAATTCGTTCGCTAACCCCTTTACCTTAATGTTATTCACTGGGCTTTAGCTCACTGTTTGTATATATATATATATATTATAGGTGAGCATTCTGGAGTGCAAGCCCAAAGGTTTTGTGGGGGACTGTGTTTCTGTTGTCAGCCAGCCTTTGTGCCTCACGTGGAGGTTCCCGAAGTGTCTTGGGATCAGGTTTTATTTAGTCTGTTTTTGCATGAGACTTATTTTAATTATGTTGGCTGTGCTTAAGATACTGTAAGGTGTGTGGTATAATATAATGTATGGTTGACTTATGGTCATGTAAATAAAGTTTTAAAATATTCTGTTTCATATAAGTCAACACAGCTCATTGGACATTTATATTTATGTATATGCTTCCGCTAGCCCCTTATTTTATATTAATGTCATCAGAGGCCGTAGGTAATCCAAGGATTACTGGCCGGTTGCGACGCTAAACCTACAAGGGCGGGTTTGGGTCGTGACAGAGTGGTATCAGAGCACGAGTTATACCGCACACACGTGTCCATATGAGCTATAGGATGTCCTAGAAATGAAATAGGGCCATTGCATTTTAATGTGTAAACATATGAACATAAATGAACTGAAAATGAATTGAAATGAATCTATAAGTTAAATGGAATAACATGTCATGAGAATTTCAAATACCGAATGTAGAATCTATGTGAACATGAATGCATGAAAGTAAGGAATCATGTGACCGTATCTGAATTGAACCAGAAGTGTAAACACGTCTGATGTGAATTGAAATGTGAATGAAATATGAAATCAGTGAGGACTTTCCCTGTGTTAATGGTTATCCAATTTATGTGTAGATCAATGGAAAGGACAAGGAATGTAGGCGAATCTGAATCTTCTGACGCTAGAATTAGCCAGTTAGAGGAAATGGTTGAAGCCTTAACTGAAAATCTGAAACAACAGCAACAAGGGCAAACATGTGTACCTGAACCAGCTAATTATGATATGATAACACTGACATAGAGATACAAAAAGATGAAACCACTGGAATTTCTGGGGGGTATTGAACCGTTAAAAGCCGAGGCTTGGGTTTTAGAGACTGAGAAAATATTTGAGGTATTTCCATGTACTGAGGCACAGAAAGTTTTGTTGGCAACATTCACACTTAAAGAAGAAGCTAGGAGATGGTGGATGTTAGTCCGAAATGATAGTGAGGGAGTGACCTGGGATAGATTTAAGGAAATTTTCTTCGAAAAATATTTTCCCCAATGCATCCGGGATAGGAAAGTATCTAAATTTATACAATTGAAACAAGGAAAAATGACTGTGGCCGAATATGAAACAAAATTCACCGAACTGGCCCGATATGCACCCCACGTGATAGACACTGATGACAAAAAGGCTAGAAAATTTGAAGGAGGGCTTAACTTAGAGGTGTATGACCGAGTCGGTATCTTAAAAGTACCAAAGTACGTGGATGTTCTTGATAGGGCCTTAATGTCCGAAGCAAACATAGCAGCCTTGAAAATATCCAAATCAACTGAATCAGAAAGAATGAAACAGAAGAAATAGAAAGTTGGAATGACTGGTAATTCGATGACCCCTACCACTGAAAAATTCGGGGCTATAACTGTGAACAAAGAGGGTCAGGGGAGTAATGTGAACAAAGATATACCGGTCTGTATAGAATGTGGGAAACAACATTGGGGCATTTGTCGTCGTCTGTCAGGAGCTTGTTTTAGATGTGGTCAGAAAGGGCACTTGGCTAAATCTTGCCCGCGAACTTATCCGAACAACAAAAAGCCTTTATCTACACCCTAGTTCCAGAAAATGCTCAGAACACCGAATCGACTAACGCAGGTATTACTTTAATCATGCGTAATTGTTTCATGGGAATTTGTGTGAGAATCATATGTTTCTTAACTTGATGTAGATTGTGGATATATTAGTTCATTAATTTGAATTGTTAGAATTATGAACCCATGTTAACTGAACCTTGTGAGCTTAACGAACCGCCTGTGTTTTGGAATCATTGGAACTTGGGAACAGTGGGAATTTGTCGGGTTAAACCTTTGTACCATACTGTGAAAAATTTAATATGAACTGTTAGGTGTGAACATTTGAACCATGCTAGAACTGTTAAATGTGGGAACGCAATATGATTGACTGTAACTGGGAAAGCTGTGTGACCGTGACTAGAATTGAACCGCTATATATCGACTGACATCATCGAATAATTAGACCCATGATCTCGTATTGTATATATGAATCAGTTACGTAGGGAATTTCTGAAATTGAGAACCTATGTCAGCTAGGAAGAATGAACTTCGGCTTACGAATTTGTGAACAAATGCCTAACTGATAATTGATCCTAGACTCGTATCTGTATATATATATATGTGACCTCGCTTGTGAGACTATTAGAGCTGATGGGATCGAATTGTGATTAATGAACATTTTGAGACCTACTGGTTAATATGAACTATCGTGATTGACCTGTTGAACTGTGTTTAAACTATTAAATATGTAGACATACTAGCATTGACTATATATGGAACATGTTGAATTCACATATGCCTATACCTTTGCATGGAATGTTGGTTAATCGAACTCGACACACTGCATTTGTATCTAGATTGAATAAACTTATGACTTGTTGCCTTAATTGTCATAACTGGAGAAACTGTTTTGTGTTCACCGGTACATAGAATTTGTGAATTTGTATCGGGAAGGTTGTTAGACTTTGGACATGTACATATATGACTATACCTTTGCTCAGAATGATCGATGTAATTATTTGTGGATGACCTCTGAACTGTGGACTGTGATTGTTGAACATTGACTAGACTGTTGACTAGACCAGTGAACCTATGCTTTAATGACTGTATAACCAATCTGAAACTTCTGTATAACGGTCTGCTGTTGTGTACCTTATGCTTACATGAACTCAGTTGGGAAACTGTTCTGTTGACTGATGTTTACTTTTGATGTGAACAATCATATACTTGTGCATCTACATGTGAACTTACTAGGAAAATGTAACACTGTACATGACCTGAACTCTTCGATATGAACTACTGTGATACATAACTCTGCTATGATTTGAGAACTGAGGAACGTAGAACAACTGGAAAACTACTGACTATACACCTAAGTGAATGGAGTATGACCTATAGAATTGATGTACCTCGTCGAGGAGTGACAAGGAAAGAACCTTTACCTGATCTAATCTGATAGAACTGTAGTTTGATGCGACCTTTGCTTGACTAATAGAACTTCTATTTGACGACTCCCGCTTGAACTGTTATTTGAGATGATCGGGTAGAACTTTTATTGATTTGATCTGAGAAGATCCTTATTGAGAACTACTGTATGATTTGTTTACATTATGGGGGATTGTAAATTGCTTATGACTGAATGACAGGACCGTGCTGCTAAGGGAATTAATTGAATGAAAATTTGAGTTGATCCTGAACACTTAGGAAGAATGTAAACTGTCAGTAACAGACTATGTAACTATGAAATCTGATACTTTATGCTTGGGAGATATGGGAATACTGTATATATTTGACATGTGATTACTTACCTGGTATTACCGTTTTGGCCATGAACTTGTTTGACTAGAGAATGATTACTTCTGGATTACGGTATTTTAAAACTAATGGAATCTGTTGATAGCAGACTGGTTTGATTATGAACTCCGTCTATCTGGAAGTGTATGTAGTAAGTATGGCTAGCTGCTTCTGTATCGACACACAGTATGATTGAATCTGTGAAAGCTGAGATTGGGGGAAAGTATATGAATGGTTACTTCGGAGTTCCGTTTACTAATAACTCGTACGAAATTACCTTGTATTCCGGATAACTTCAGAATGACTGGGATTGACTGTGATAAAATACCGAATTGAGAACCAAATTGAACAAAGATCGAATGATTGACTCGGAAATGAATAGACCAAATTTCTGTAACTTAACGGGGGGAAAATTACTTATAAAAATGAGATCAGGACCAATTTATAACCCCGATAAGTGTTTGATGTGAGTATTGTGTGTGTGTGCAACTGTATTTATGCTCTATGTCATGAAATAAGTTTTGCTTTATGAAATGTTATATGTTGCATACTGAATGAATGTCCAGTTTTCTGAAAAGTTTGTGGCACCCTTAGTCCCTATGGCCCTCGCCCGGGGGTAAGAATACCGTGGCCTATGGCCCTCGCCCGGGGGTAAGAATACCGTGGCCGATGGCCCTTGCCTGGGGGTAACAATACCATGGCTATGTATGTGGGTCTTTGGACCAAATGTATTTGATAGCTAATGGGTGTACCACGTTTGACCTTATACGAAATCCGAACATTTATATGTATATGAATCAGTATCTGTTAGCTGTTACCCGGTATCGGAGGTTCTTTTATGGAACTTATGTCTGACTGCACTCTGTTACCCGTACCGGAGGCCCTGTCATGGGGGGCTCAGCTTCTGTTCTGTTCTGTTACGCTTATGCGTTTTGTTTTGTTCTGTTAATGCTAATGGATGCACCATGTATATTTGAACAAGAAATGTGACATCCATGTGTGATCTGGACAAGAATATGAAAATAAACACGTATCTGAATCTGTCATACACTGAAATCTGAATATGCATAAGACCCTGTGTTAATGCGAACTCTAACTCCTGTGTATGATTATGTTTCTGTCTCGTAAGGAGCGGAACTGTTTTTCTGATATAAGATAACTCGAGTTTGGGGACCAAACTCTTTTAAGGGGGAAAGACTGTAATAACCCCGACCCGTGATTAGCTATTAATCGGTAATTAAGGGTGTTAATTAAGTAATTAAGATGGATGACGGGATTAATACGTAATTTGCATCATAATTGGCCTTCTATCTGTTACTTATGAAAATATCTGTCCGGAAGTACTGCTTTAAAATGAAAATTGAAAGCCTTATCGGCATCCAAACCCGGAATTGTTTACACCAATATTTTAATTGTAAATTTTAGAACCTTGTGGCATATTTAACTAAAATGTGATTTGGTATGATTAGATTAGATTAAATAAGCTAATTAAAGAGTTGGACTTAAAATTGTTTTGCCACCTAGTGGCCAAATCTATACAATACACGTTTAAGCCCCTTTAGTTTATTGGAGCTGATCTTTTCATTCCCTTAAGTGCAAAAATCTGATGAAAACATTTTAGAGAGAGAGGGAGAGCAATTCTAGAGAGAAAGATGGAGAAATTGGAGAAGAAATTCAAGGTTTTGTATGCACTCTTCTAGATTAAGCAAGGTTTTAGCAAGAACAAGACTTAAGGTATAATTTTCATCATTTCATTCATGTATTTCAGTGTTATCTTGCATGATTCATTGGGGTTATAAGCTTAGATGTGTACATTGAGCTTAAAATGTTGAAGTGGGAGTCAATCCATGCATGCATGCATAAATTTTCAAGTTTTGGGTTTGATTTCAAAGGTTTCTTCCATGCATGTGTTAATTTCTCTTACATTTTGGTCATTCAACTTATTTTTCATCAAATTACCAAGTTTGATCATGTTTTGGAAGGTTTGAATTGGAAGAAGTTCTTGCATGTTGATTTCATGGGTCAAATTGGGATTTAAGTTGGATTTTGAAGAAATGATAAGTTTTTGGGCCATGATTTCTTGTTTTAATTCTTAAACCATGTTGTTTTATAAGTCTTCATGTGTTTCCTTCATTTTGGGCCCAGAAAAATGAGTTTTGAAAGGATGAATGTCGAATTTGAAGTTAGAGGTGCAATCTGGAAATTCCAGATTTTGCATCTTCGCTCGAGCGAAGGAGAGCTTGCTCGAGCGACCATTCTGAGGTCGTGCTCTCCGCTCGAGCGACCAAGAGTTCGCTCGAGCATAAATTTCATGCTCCCAGAAGTTTGCATCATTTATAGATCGCTCGAGCGAAGGAATGTGCGCTCGAGCGACCAGTCACATTTTTGCATGCTCGCTCGAGCGAGGAAAGATTCGCTCGAGCGAGGACTTAAAATTCTGAAATTTTGCCTAAGTGTTCCAAGGCATGTTTTGACATCCTCATTGCATCTTAGGCATTCCTAAGCCTTAATTAAGCTATAGTAATGAGGTTATGGGCTAGAAACGCACACTAAGAAAAGAATATAACGAGTTATTGAATGACAAGTGTGTGAGTTGAGCATTGAAATAAGTATGAATCACACTAAGAGATTGGAAGCGTGTGTGTGTTCTAAGCCATGTGATAAGAATAAACATGAACCAACGTGATGTAAGCTAAGTCATGTATGGCCACATGTATGAGTAATAATGAGGCATATTCTGTGCTATGTATTTTGTGATTGTAGGTCAACGTCCGAGAATTGATTGCCCGCTTACTGGAACCATTGTGAGTAACGTTATCGTAAAGATACGTTGATATGAAATTATGTTCCAAATGTGATATATTAAGCTATGATTTCTAAAATGATATATGTTTCTGTGAACGAAGATCCATGTTTGAAATCTATTATGGCATCCATAGATAGTCCCAAGTCATGGGGGACGGCATGAAAATGCGGGTCCATGACATTTACGAGATCTCGTTAGCCACTTCATTGTGGTGATATGTGTTTAATCGGTGTCCGGGACCGGTTACTCTAGTCGAAAGACGTTATGTGATATGTGATATGTTCTATGGAGTATGCCATTATTATGTTCTGATATGAGATGACTATGATTATGCTATGATCTGTTTTATACGTATAAAATGTTCAGAATTCGTTCGCTAACCCCTTTACCTTAATGTTATTCACTGGGCTTTAGCTCACTGTTTGTATATATATATTATAGGTGAGCATTCTGGAGTGCAAGCCCGAAGGTTTTGTGGGGGACTGTGTTTCTGTTGTCAGCCAGCCTTTGTGCCTCACGTGGAGGTTCCCGAAGTGTCTTGGGATCAAGTTTTATTTAGTCTGTTTTTGCATGAGACTTATTTTAATTATGTTGGCTGTGCTTAAGATACTGTAAGGTGTGTGGTATAATATAATGTATGGTTGACTTATGGTCATGTAAATAAAGTTTTAAAATATTCTGTTTCATATAAGTCAACACAGCTCATTGGACATTTATATTTATGTATCTGCTTCCGCTAGCCCCTTATTTTATATTAATGTCATCAGAGGCCGTAGGTAATCCAAGGATTATTGGCCGGTTGCGACGCTAAACTTACAGGGGCGGGTTTGGGTCGTGACATTTACAGCCCGAGATGAAAGGATGTCGGCCTACGCAAAGGAGGTCAACAAGTTGGTGGCATTGTTTCAAAACTGCCGACTACATTAGGTTGGCCGAGATGATAATAGTCACGCTGATGCACTGGCCAACCTGGCTAGTGCAATACAACCTGGAAAAGCAAGGACGATAATGGTTGACTATTTGTCGGGCCCAAGCATCAAACCACTGACCACAGAGCATGAAGCAATGTGTGCGGACATAGGACCAAGTTAGATGGACACAATAATAGCATTCCTGAAAGAAGGAAAACTACCAGATAATCACAAAGAGGCACACATGATCAAATTGAAGTCGGCAAGATTTAGTCTGACAACAGAGGGGCATCTCTACAGAGGATCCTTTACTGGACCTCTTTTGAAGTGTGTACATCCTTTACAAGTTGAAAATTTTTATATGAAATACATGAAGGAATATGTGGAAGCCACACTGAGGGCAGATCACTTGCCCATAGGGCCATTACCTAAGGGTACTGGTGGCCTTACATGCAAAAAGATGCAGAAGCCTATGTCAAAAAGTGTGAAAAGTGCCAAAGGTTTGCACCTTTGATACACCAACCAGCAGCAGACCTGAACTCTGTATCCAGTCCTTGGTTGTTTGCCCAATGGGGCATCGATCTTATTGGAAAACTGCCCCAAGCAACTGGGCAAAGGAATTACCTGCTGGTAGCAACAGATTACTTCACCAAGTGGATAGAAGCTGAACCCCTTGCCAAGATCTGAGATGTGGACGTAAAGAACTTCATATGGAAAAATATCATCACCAGGTTTGGGATCCCAAGAGCACTAATTGCAGACAATGGAACACAATTAGACAGTAAGCTAATCAAGAGCTTCTGTGCAAAGTTCAAAATTAAAAATTATTTTTCCACTCCAAGTTTTCCTCAAAACAATGGACAAGCAGAAGGATCCAACAAAGTCATCTTGAATGGGATTAAGAAGAGGCTGCAAGCAGCAAAAGGAAAATGGGTGGATGAACTGCCAAGTGTACTCTGGGCATATCGGACTACGCCGAGAAGATCAACTGGTGAATCCCCATTTGCCATGGCTTATGGCACAGAAGTAGTCATTCCTTTGGAAGTCGGCATCCCAGGGATCAGAACCCAGAGAGTAGAGAACGGGACTAATGATGTACTCTTAACCCGAGATTTGGATCTTCTAGAAGAAAAAAGGGAGAGAGCTGTAATCCAGCTCGCAGCATACTAGCAGCAGCTTGCCAAAGCTTATAATAAGAAAGTCAACCCAAGGGAGTTTCAAATCGGTGACCTCGTCTTGAGAAAAGTTGTCGGCAACAAGAAGGATCCCAGAGAGGGCAAGCTTGG
Source organism: Camellia oleifera (assembly GCA_022316695.1). NCBI lineage: Eukaryota > Viridiplantae > Streptophyta > Magnoliopsida > Ericales > Theaceae > Camellia > Camellia oleifera. The sequence goes on from CM039307.1 coordinate 131,992,766, forward strand.
CCCAAATTGGGAGGGACCTTACAGAATCATCTCGGTACTGGGCAATGGGACGTATCGGCTTGAAGATAATGAGGGCAAAGAGTTGCCAAGGCCCAGGAATATTTGCAATCTTAAGTTTTTTTATCATTAAATTTTCTTGTTCTTTGTTATTAGTCGAAGTAATAAATAAAGCTTGATTTTTTCGTGACCGATATGATAATTGATGACGTTTCCAGAATACATGTATAATGAGAACCCAAGTGGAACTTAAGTTCACATTAGGGGGTAGAGAGTTGGAAAATGGTTTTAACACTTGTTGAAATTTGAGAAAAATTTACAAGTTGAAGTTAAACCGAGATCATGTTTAACGCTTGTTGAAATTTGTGAAAAATTTACAAGTTGAAGTTTAACCGAGATCATGTTTAACACTTGTTGAAATTTGTGAAAAATTTACAAGTTGAAGTTAAACCGAGGTCATGTGTAACACTTGTTGAAATTTGTGAAAAATTTACAAGTTGAAGTTAAACCGAGATCATGTCTAACAGTTGTTGAAATTTGTGAAAAATTTACAAGTTGAAGTTACACCGAGATCATGTTTAACAGTTGTTGAAATTTGTGAAAAATTTACAAGTTGAAGTTAAACCGAGATCATGTCTAACAGTTGTTGAAATTTGTGAAAAATTTACAAGTTGAAATTAGACCGAGATCATGTTTAACAGTTATTGAAATTTGTGAAAAATTTACAAATTGAAGTTAAACCGAGATCATGTTTAACACTTGTTGAAATTTGTGAAAATTTTACAAGTTGAAGTTAAACTAAGGTTATGTCTAACACTTGTTGAAATTTGTAAAAAATTTACAAGTTGAAGTTAGACCGAGGTTATGTCTAACACTTGTTGAAATTTGTGAAAAATTTACAAGTTGAAGTTAGACCGAGATCATGTTTAACACTTGTCGAAATTTGTGAAAAATTTACAAGTTGAAGTTAAACTAAGGTTATGTCTAACACTTGTTGAAATTTGAGAAAAATTTACAAGTTGAAGTTAGACCGAGATCATGTTTAACACTTGTTGAAATTTGTGGAAATTTTACAAGTTGAAGTTAAACTAAGGTTATGTCTAACACTTGTTGAAATTTGTGAAAAATTTACAAGTTAAGGCCAAGGTTGTAATAAACTGAGTACTTATGTACTTGCCGATGTAAACCGTTGGTGGGTATAGCCGAGGTATTTCACCTCGAGAAAATTACACAGTTAAAGTGTGCATTGAAGATATGCAAAATATTCTAAATATGGAATCATACAAGAGCAGTAAAGAGAAGACAAAGATACAAGCATTCATGAAAGGAAGTTGTATTAACATTCAAAAGATGACATGTCGGTTAAAGCTTACAATTGTTCCAAAAAGAAGAAAAACAAAAGTACAAAATACAAAGGAAAAGGACATCAAAATTAAGTCTCTTCGGCAATACCAAATGGTCGGGTTTGAAGTTCAGAAGACTACTGGGAGGACATCTCGGCAACCTTCTCAGCTGCGAGCTCGGCATCTATTTCTTGAAGGGTTTGATCGAGGCTCTTGTCGGCGAGAGGCACGTCCGATGATGCTTTCTTAGGGGCAGCGTCCTTGGGAACCTCCTCACCCTTCTCATCTTGGGTCAAGTCCAAGACTTGCTCATTTGGAGTAGGGGACTTGGCCTCAACAGCTTCCTTTGTCTTCCTCACCAAGGCTTCCTCCTCAGACTCAGAATCATCGTCAGATTGGCTTGGAGTTGGGGGGAATGGAAGAGGAAGGACGTCGGTGTTCCTGAGGGGGAGTCCTCGGGGATTTCAAGCTTTTTCAATAAAGTCATCCAACTTGTTGCATGCTTGCTTCACTTGTTTCTCATAATCCGCCATGACATCGGCCACCCCCTCATTATATCCCTTCTTATTGGCGGCCTTGAGCTCACCGTGTTTAGTGGCCAAGGCATCTTGAAGTTCTTTTTGAGCTTGGGTCATCTTTTCCTCTGCTTCTCTCTTTTCGGCCTCGAGAACCTTCTTGATGGCCTCAACAGCATCCGCTTTTTCTTCGGCGTCATCCTCGACCTTGATAACAGCCTCAGCCTGATCTTCCAAAGTCTTCATTTTTGCCTTGGCCCTTTTATTGGTCTTCTGCAGACTAACGACCTTCATAGTCTTGTCGGCCAACACCTTCCTATTCTCAAAAGATTACATTGAGAAGGAGTGGGCGTGCTGGATTGCCTGAAGAAAAATGGACAGAACAAAAGTTATTAGAAAATTTTCTAAGTATAAAAAAGAAAGAAAGATACCAAGTGTGAAGACTTACTTGAACAGAACGCTGGAGCATTAGAGTAAAGTTTTCATACTCGCTCATCTCGCCGTTTCGATCAAGATCGCCAGGAAGAAGCAAAGTGGTACTAAGAGCGACACTGACATTAACGTTGTCGGCACTATCGCCAACTTTGACCGGCCTGTCCTCCAAAGTAATGGGTAGGGCCCAGGGGGAGTCGGATTTCATAGAGCCCGAAGCTGTTGCAGAAGACAACCTTGGCCTCTTTGATCTTGTGGATTCGGATGGTTGGGCTTCGGCTAGCCTCTTCTCGGCAGCAGATGCAGTCTTCTCACTCTCAGCTAATTTCGAAATTGGCCAAGTGTCCTTAGTATCAACTTGAGTCACCGTTGCCTTTGGTTGTGCCTTCTTCAGCCTTTTTTGTTTTGGCTTCGGGGGCTGAGTTGGAGTTGGTTGAGCATCAACATAAGATGGAATGTTGGACAAGAGGTCTTTAACAACTGCCTTCTGGCGGCCTATCTCGGCAGCAAGAACAGTTCGTCACTGGCATCAGCATTGAGATGGTGGGATCAAATATGGAGCCGAGGTTGATGGCTGTTTTGCTGGATTAGAGGTCGATCCTTGATTTGGCCGAGATGTGGAGGCAGCTTGAGGAATTGTGGCAGAAGGGGGAGATTGACTCTTCTTCTTCTTCTTTGGAACGTCAGGAAGAACCGACTTGTAGGTAGGAATGAAATTGAGCAGCAGAGGGGCTCTACGCTTGTGGACTGGCAAATCCAAAAGCTTCTTCAAGTCTTTGCTGGGGAAGAAAGACTGGCAAAAGCCCTTTGGTGGCTGAGGGAGAACTGCAAAAAGAATAGCACAGACATCAGAACAAAGTATTGAAGACTTTAAAAAAAAAAAAATAAGTAAGTATAAACACTGGGCTTTTACCATTACCCTCTACAAAAACTTTTCAATGAAGAGGGTAGAGGTGGAGGTTCTCATCTGGAGCACACTCCCAGTTCCCCGAGGTAATGAAGTAATTATCCCCAGCTCCCTTGTAGGAGTCTGGGAGGTCGGCTACGATTTTATACTCTGTGAACCTCGGTTTGAGGTAATAAATATAACCTTTTTCTTTCAGTGAAAGGCCGCACATATGTAACGACCCCATTATGTATAATGATTAGTACTTGATTAATTAAGGAGATTTGGAATTTAATTGCCGAGTATTATAATTTAATTTGGGATTTATGAGAATTGTGGGATCTGATTCATATATGATTCTATTAAAGAGTTATTTTGAAATTAGAAATTAAGGGTCCAAATGGCTTAAGACAGTAAGATTGAGAAGTTGAATCAATTTAATTTTAATTACGGACCCATTTGGGAGTTTAATTAAATGTTCGATTCAGTTTAGTAAAAATTGAGATTCGATTAATTAGGTCCTAATTGGAGTTGATTAAGTCATGAGGATTAAGAATTGTGGTTATTATAAATTAAATTTAATTATGATGTGTCCAATTTGAATATGTAATTTATTGATGGAAATTTGAGTCTGATCAGAAATTGAAGGCCTAATGATTTGGGAAATCAAAATCGATAATGATAATAAATTTAATTTAATATTTGGAGCCTTTTGGGAGTATGACTAAAAATCCGATTCGGATTGATAAATTTAAATACAATTAATTGGGCTCTAATGGAAGTCAATTAGACTAATTAAATTATGCGGGATTGGTGATTAATTATGATTAATTTAATTATGTGTTAATCAATAATTATTTGGATCAAGTGTTGTTTAATTAAGTTAAGTTTAATCATAAATTGAATAGTCTAATTTGGAGGGTGTATATGGGTGTGGGTGTGCAAAGAAGTCTAAGTGTGTGTATGAGTGATGTGCTGGAGGCTTAAGGGTTGTGCACGTGTGCTTGTGCAAGGTCATGGAGTGAACATGCATGTGTAATGTGGTGATATTCCTTCAGGCAATAAATGTTTAAGTAGTCAACCATTTGTTTTGCCTTGGCTAAGAAAGGGAGTGAAGAGAATATGAGTTCAAGAGAGGGAGAAAGAGCTGAGAGAGAGAGAGAGAGAGAGGAAGCCACTGTTTTGTGTGCTGGTGCTAGAGTTAAGGAAGAAATTGGGAATAAAGAAGAAAGTAAAAAGTGACAAAGAGAAGACTCAAGACATTCAACCATTAAAGAAAAAGGGTAAGGATTTCAAGCTTGATTGTTTTTTTTTTTTAGATTCATTTTCTAGCAACTAAAATCAAGAAGTGAATGGGATTAATTCCATGAAAAGAGAAGGAAACTAGAGAGAAGAATAAATAAATGGAATTAAGTTTATGAGGAATGAAATTGATTTAGAAATTCATCCTTTGAGAATAATTTTGATTATCTTTGATGAATTTGAGCTCTAATTTCGCATACACCATTATTTTCCAAAGGTTTGATACTTCACCTTCATATAATTAGAAAGAAATTACCAACAAAATTAAGGTAAGTTCATGATTATGGAAATTAGTTATTTTGCATTTAATTTTTGTAATCTTGCATGAATTGGGTCTTATTTTTACATGCATGTAATTTGGAAGAATTAAAGAATAAATATGGGTTTTGACCTTAATTATTAACCCATGCATGTAATGTAATCTAAGAGTTTAACTCAAATTAAACATATTTTGGAACATCTATGACTATGGATTAAATTGAGGTTAAAATAAATTGAGTCAAGCTTGAGATTAAGGAAATGGGTTTGGGAAAATTTATCAAGTAAGTTTAAATTGTATTATTCCTCATGAATTTGGACTTCATCTTTACATGCATCAATGAAATTTTAAGAGATTTGAAGAATTAATTTCATGTTTGGATATAAGAAGAACAAGTTGTGGTAAATTATAAATTCATGAACATTTTGAGCTTAATTTTGAATTAAAGGGATTTTGATGTAGATGGTTTGATTTTGATTATAATTTCACACATGCAAATACTTTTCTAAGAGTTTTATAATTTCAATTTTATAATTTAAGGGGATAGAAAAAAGTTAGAAATCAACTTTATGGGATTAGAAGGAAATTGATAAGAAAATGATGAATTGGGGTCAAGATCAAGTTTATGAAGTTACATTAAAAATTAATTATTTTGGGTTTGAATTTAGTTATCCTAACATGAAATTAAGTTCAATTGTTCATGCATCATGAATTTGTAAGAGTTTTGGAAGATCAATTTATGTTTTAAAAATTGTGGGTTTGATATGAAGGAAATAAATTAAAACTAAATTTGGACAATTGGAGCATGATTTTGAAGGAATGATTTCTAATTGAAAGTGTTTACTAAATTATACAATGGTTCTCCATTTTTGTGTACTAAAAGTACATGTTTTGGTACTTTGAATACCAAATTTGAACTTCAATTGCAATTTTTGAATTTCAGAATTTACGTTGTTCGCTCGAGCGAGGATAGTCTCGCTAGAGTGTGAAAATCGAGCTCCCAGTAGCTTTTCAAATTTTACAGTCCGCTCGAGCAACCAAAGTGGCGCTCGAGCGGAGACCCATTTTTAGCATATTTTGGAAAATTGCATTTAGTTTACATTTTTATTCTCATCTCTTTCCGAGGCATTCTAGACATGATTTATGACTCAGTAAAGATTAATAAGCTACCAATCAACATAGATTAGTTAGTTGAAGAATGAATCATTGATCTAATTGTAATTGTTTAAGAAGCCAAGTAAAAGATCAATCTATTTGGAAAAGAAGGGCTTAGTAATGAAAGAATATGTGAAATAAGAACCCGATTTATTTGAATGAGAAAGAATAAGCGTAGTAGAAGACTAGAAAAGTCAAGTTTGATCAAGGGAGTAATATTGTATTTCAATGTGTATATATTATGTGCTTGTGTAGGTCATGCGCCATTGTCTGCTTGATTTATTTGATATGTTCAGTCCGTCTGATTTGCTTCTACAGCTATCTGTGAGTAATAACTTAGTAAAGTTATGTTCAACTGTATTTATTTTCTGTGCGATAAAATAAGATCTGTTTTCTAAAGTGCTATGTTCTGTACAATGAATGACTGTCTAATTTCTGATATATATATATATATATGTTTGTGACATCCTTAGCATCATGTGATATCTATGGTTGTTACCCAATATCGGAGGTTCCTTTATGGAACTTAATCTGTCTGCACTCTGTTACCCGTACCGGAGGCTTCATCATGGGAGCTCAGCATATCTATTCTCTGTTACCCGGATCCGGAGGTTCCTTTATGGAACTGGTTATTCGTAACCCTCACGTGTCTGTATCTGCTCTGTTAATACTAATGGATGTATCACGTATACTTACGCATGACTTATGATTTCTGTATATGATCTGGACAAATTATGAATTTAATACGAAACTGAATTATGAATTCTGAATCTGTACGGACTTATTCATTAAAACCCTTTACTCTTTTATTATTCACTGGGCTCAAGCTCATTGTATTATTTATGTATGTAGGTGATCAGGCGCATGACCAGACTTAGAGGCATCTGCCTAGAATCCGTTTTTGTCAGCTAACCTATGTGCCTCCCGTGGAGGTTCCGGACATGTCAAGTGATTATCGCTATGTGATTTAAAGTTTAAGTTTTGTTTTCGTGTTTGGTTGAACAAGTCTTGTGTATTTTGTAAATAGGACTAAGTCCCTTTTTGTCTAATCTGTATATATATATATGATGACTTAAAGATAATGTGTATATATGTATATAAAAAGTTTAAAATTTTTCTATCTCATATAAGTTTGCACAGCTCAATGGACGTTGTATATTGTTATTTGCTTCCGCTAGCCCTTAATATTATATTAATCTGTCTCAGAGGCCTTCGTAATCCCAGGATTACTGGCCGGTTACGATGCTAAACCTATAGGGGCGGGTTTGGGCCGTGACAACATAGTATAACAGTATTGGATGTCGGCTAAGGTAACCCTAGCATTCTCTTGTCGGGCTAAGGCTATTATACCATTGATGACTCGGTAGGAATTGATGGCGAGCTACATCGGGTTCAACTTATAGTAATGGAGGACTTCTCGAAAAAGGATGTTGAATGGGAGCCTAAGTCCACACTCGATAAAAGCTACAACAGGGAAGGGCATAGAATCAGTTGTAGGCATGATGGAGTCATCCTCCCTAGCCAACCTCAGATGAACGTCGGCCAGGATGTCAAACTCCTGCCTAAAGTGCTCTAATTTGGTCGGGGTGTCTACCCTATGCTTCCATATTCCCATGATGTCGGCTTAGGAAGAAGGTGCATAAATTGGAAATTGTTCTGTAAAGGCTCAGAAGACCTCGGCAAAACCTAAAGTTCACGCTGGGGTAAGAATTTGTGAAGATCAGAGGGGGGATTTGTTCCAGTTTTCCCTAAGATTCGTGTGTTCTAGGGCAAATCCCAAACCTAAGTCTAAGCAAATGGAGATTGAACACAAGAATCTGGAAAATGCAGAAAACACAAACAAAAACAGTAATTCAGAGTCAAGAACAGTGATGGATCATCAAGAAACACAAGGCAAAAGTTTGCACAGGTGTGTCAGGCCAAGAACAGTGGCAAAAATCAACAAATGTATGAATAGTGTGAACTCAGCAAACAGATGGGGCAAAAACAGATTCATGAAACAAACATATGGTGGAAAACAAGATACAAGTTGAAATGTCAAAGATATGGGCAGAATTGCAGAGGCAGAGCAGTGGAGTTCAATAAAGCAAAACAAAAAACTGAAACAAGAAAATCGGGAAGAAACAGTAACTTATCGAAGAAAAGAAGCCGGTGTTGAGTTAGACGAAGTCAGATGAACTGCAACAATGGAAAAGATTAGCAAAAGCCTCGCCGGAGAAGGTGAACGGCGGTGGTAGCAGAGCTTGAGAGCCTGGAAACAATGGTGTATTTTTGAGAGAGAGAGAGTTGAAAACTTGAGAACGATGATGCAAAAGTGAAGAGATGGAAAGAGAGAAATTGGTTTTGATCAAAACGCGGAGAATGGCGGCAAAACACCATCAATGAGCCTAGAACGATGTATTGATCAGACGGCGCACGCAGGCGCGTATCAAGTACGACCCACTGAAGGGAAGACGCGTGGCAGGAACAGTTGAGTAGTCATGCGTGACAGCTCATACGTGTGTTAAAGCTCTTGAAATTCTTGATTTAATGAAGCAGTACCTCAGCCTTGGGGATGATCTCGGCTGAGGAATTTGAATAACCCTGGTTATTGGTTTTTAGGCATTAATGGAAGCAGGAAATAGGACTTGGCCATGCTGAGCCAATGAGTTCTTACTTCGACAATGAAAAAAGAAACGGGCTTAGCCAACGTTCTAGGAGGAAGTACTGATGTAGGTTTCATCACTTCAGGATGCCGAGGTAATAGAACCTAGGGGACAGTTGTGGGGATATATTTTCTGAGTACCAACACGTAGCCAAGGTGACGCTGACGTGTCAGCCGAGGTGTCACGTGTCCTAGTCTTGACGCCGATGTTATCTCGGATAGGCCGAGGTTATCTCGGAAGATATCGGAATCCGAAATAAGCGGATAAGGGACAAGAGTCCTAGAATGAGGAAGGAACTCAGCCAGGATAAGGATAAAGCTCTTAGGGAGTTTATCTTTATCTATTGGAGAGTCGAGGATAAGCACTAAGCAGAAGTCCATTGAAACTAGGCTTCTATTGGGACTAGGATTTAGTTGGCTATAAAAGAGAGGCACCCCTGATGGGTCTAAGGTACGCAATTTATATTCAGAACAGTGAGTTAAGCACTATTGATTATTTTTTAGAGATATTTGATTACTGACTTAATCATCGGAGTGCCCCCAGGTGGACGAACCACCGCCGGAATCTCTTCTTTCTGTTGCAGGTCATTCAGGCACAATCTATTCTGCCAGTGCTTTTCAGCTGAAAACTGAGTTAGCAGTGTGGTCAGAAATTCACTCACACAACACTTACTTTGTTTTTCTTCATCATCACGATCTCGATCTCAATCCTCAGCTTGGGTTTGCTCTTGCCGACTCAGACAGTCATAAGGTTTTGGGAACAAAGAAGAGCTCTTGCAGGCATAAAAGCTGCTAGAAATGTACTCATCAAGTTGGATCTTGTTGGATCTTGACTTCTAAAACATTCTCTCTTGATACCATAGCCTCAAAAAAAGCAGACAAGTCTTCATCAACGATATATGTCAAGCAGCACTGCTACGATTATCGAAATTTTTGCTCACTTAAATGATCTATGTGAGTGTAAATGTTGGCATCTTCAGATGCCAAGTGAGGACTCACCTTCCAAGTGATGGACTTCACTTTGTAAGAAGCTACGTCCCACTTATTTCCCTCTTTATTTATTTATATATTTATTTATTTATTTTGTTTGTAAAGAAGGTAATTTCCTCATCCATTTTAACAAAATCAAAATTTGAAACTACCAAAAAATAAACAATTCACAACAATTTGGTTGCAAAGAGGAGTAAGAAATCTTTACATATGTAATAGGTCGATTACATATAGTGCTAGAGGTCTCGAATTCGACTTGAATTCTTTTTTTTCTTTTTTTTTTTTCTGGGCTGTATTAATTAGTTTTTATTTTTGTGGTTTTTTTTTTTAAGAGTGGTTATGTGTTGTACTAAAAAATTAGATATTTTATACCAATTCATCGTACAAAATTATATGAAATTAACAAAATTTAATCAACAGTTTAATTGATCATTCAATTTTATCATTCAACCAGTCCAACCCAATTGACTGATCAGTTAGACTGTTGGTAAAAATTTGTTAATTCAATATAATTTTGTACAATGAGTTGGTGCAGAATGTCTAATTTTTTGACACACCCCTATACATAACCACCTTTAAAAAATAAAAAAAACCAAATCAACACAGCTCAACAAATAAAATAAAATAAAAAAATAACAAACCAACATAGCCCAACAAATAGAAGGAAAACAAAAAAAAAAAAACAACAACTCAGCCTATGTGATTTGATAAGGTGAGTGTCCAACCCAACTCACTCACTTTATCGAACCATACAGGCTGAGTTGGTGCCTAATGTCTAATTTTTTAGCATACTTCCACACATAACCACTTTTGCATAAGAAAATAAAAGAAAAGAAAAGAGAGGAAAATTTTTTTTGAAAAAAAGGAAAGAAGCCAAACTAACACAGCCAAAAAAAAAAAAAAAAAAGGAATTCGAGGCTTCGAATTCGAGGCCTCAAGCATTATTGGATTACATATAATATCTTATGTTGTGAGATCTTCCAACTCCAAAATTCTAATTTTCAATTTTTAAAATATAAAAATAAACATATTTGGGATTTGTTTGCTTCTTCTATTTATTGCTTGGATTTTTTAATTTAGCATCCCTAATAATATTTTTTTGTGGTCTAAAATATAAAAACTAAGATTCAGTCTATAAAGAATTCTAAAACAGGTGCTTCACACATTTTTCAACTTGTAGGTCAAATCTAATTATATGTTGGCCTCTTTTGGGGATAAGATTAAAAGTAATTTTTTTGACTTTTAATTTCTTTTGGTTATATCAACTCTTTATTTTTTTATATATATATATATTTTTAAAAAAAAAATTAAAAAGCTAAAAAGTTAGTTTTTAACCTATTTCTTCCAAAAAAAAAAAATAAATTATGATATAATTGCACCAATTTGGGCTTAATTAATAGGAGTTTTTAATTTAAGATCGTTGATATTAAAATTTTAAAAGATAAAGGATATTTAACATTTTTATAATAGTGGGGTCCCTCAATATTTTCTTAGAAATTTTTTTTATAGAGAAATTTGTTTGTAATTTTAGATCTTTAAAGAAAAATTTCACAGAAAAATTTCTCTAATAATATTTGTGAGGTACCTTAACTAATAAGTGATGTTTCACTAATATTCTCATAATATAACAGTTTTACAAATTAATTTTAGAATGTTAATAAATTGTATGTGTGCATCACAAAATGTTCAGTTTTACTTGTGTGTGTGGATTACTAAATACACTTATAGACAAATGCACGTACTTTGCTGGACTAATGCACTTAAGTCTATAAAATCAAAATTTTAGAATTTTAATATCAAAATTAATATATTATTTTTGCATTACAACAACTTCTATATTGAGCTCAAATACATAAAAAAGATTTTTTTGTTTAAAATATATAATTTTTACTTACTAGAAAAAAACATATAATTTTGTTTTTATTTCGTGTTCGTTGCTAGTAATTAAAAATACTAATTCTCCAATGAGTGGATCAATGCTTTAGCCCATATCAAGGATTTTCTTTTTTCTTTTTTCTTTTGGTATAGATAGTAATGGATGCAAACCTATGGCACCTGCTCCGGAATCAACATAGTCTCAGATTTTTGGATTTGAGCATGAAGACATCCCTAACCCCGTATTGGATTATTTGAGATGTCCTAAATAAATGCACTTTTTATCTTTTTAGACGAAAAAGTTGAGAAAAAAAATATGAATGTTTGGATTAATTTTTTGACTTTTTATGAAAAAATATGTATTAAAAAATTGTATAAATAAGTGTATAGCGGAATAAAGTGATGGAATAGGCCGTACGGTTGAAAGCCTAAAAGGCAGCGCGGTAGAGGGTAGTGTAGGAGATTGATTCTCTACTTTTCAGGCATAAATTGGTCGGTTCTGTTCGGCCCATGGGGGCCCACCACAGGTCTCGTTTTACTAATCGGAACTGTTCAATGTGTAGAACTCGTCGAGTACTATATGCTTGTAAAAAATCACGTTGATTGGATATCGATAGCTATTTGATCGTTTTAGTTTTTTTGTTAACTGTTAACTATAACACCATCCATTTTTATACAAAACTAATTTGATCATTTATTTAGCGATATTCGATAGACGTAATTTTTTACAGGCACATAGTATTAGATGAGTTTTACATATTAACAGTTCAGATTATCAAAACGGGACCCATGGTGAGCCCTTAGGAGCCCAGCTCAACCATCCAATTTAGTGAATATTTTACTATAATTCCCCCCCCCCCGGTCACTGACTCCACCATCATGTCAGTACCAATCTTGGGATTTTTTTTTATTTGTATTAATATGTGTACATTATTTTTTTAATATTTTTTTTAGTAAATAGTGATAACTTTTTAATTTTTTGAATTTTTTAAGGGTTGCCAAACTTGGCCATTCAACATGCAAAATTCACAGCCACCTTATTCTTGTAAGGAATTTTTATTGAATACAAATGTCTAAAGTAGCTATTGCATATGCACTAATGCACACTCATTGTATTCAGTATTTACTTGTTACTTAATTGTTAGGAATGAATGAAACAGATGCATCTCCCTTCTATTGGCACCATTGTAATTATTAGTAAGGTGTTACTAACAAGTGCTTCAAATGGGTTTTAAAAAATGAGACACTTCTAAGCTATTTCAATACACTTTTCATTGATTTCATAACTTTTTTTTTTTTTTTTTTTTTTTGACCTACTTATAAAGAACTTTTCATCTCAATTCCATTATTAAAGAATGTCATAGGAGTGCTTACAATTATTAGCATTTGCCTTCTTGATATAATGGGTTCTACTTGAATCTCATTTACATCTAATAATTGTAAATATATCAGATCACCCATAAACATAATATGGTAGAAAGATGTGATAAATATGACATTACTGATATGTTACTAATGACTTTGTCTCTTAACTTAACGGATTGTGTCATTTTAATTCAATAAATAATGGTTGTTAAGTTAATTTAACAGAAGGTCAAACAATGTCAATTTGATCCCTGTACTTTACACGATGTGTCAATTTGGTCCTTATAGTTTCAATTTTCTCGATTTTGACAGGGACTAAATTAACACATTGTGAAAAATACAGGGACCAAATTGACACATTGTTTGATTTTCCGTTAAATTAACTTAGCAACCGTTATTTATTGGACTAAAATGACACAATTCGTTAAATTAAGGGATAAAATCGAGCAAATTGAAACTGTAAAGACCAAATTGACACGTCGTATAAACTACGGGGACTATTTGCATAATTTTTCCTATTCAGTATTTACTTGTTACTTAATTGTTAGGAATGAATGAAACGGATGCATCTCCCTTCTATTGGCACCATTGTAATTATTAATAAGGTTGGCACCATTGTAATTATTAATAAGGTCTTACTATCAAGTGCTTCAAATGGGTTTTAAAAAATGACACACTTCTAAGTTATTTCAATACACTTTTCATTGATTTCATAGCTTTTTAATTTTTTTTTGACCTACTTATAAAGAACTTTTCATCTCAATTCCATTATTAAAGAATGTCATAGGAGTGCTTACAATTATTAGCATTTGCCTTCTTGATATAATGGGTTCTATTTGAATCTCATTACATCCAATAATCGTAAATATATCAGATCACCTAATGAACATAATATGGTAGAAAGATGTTGAAAAAATCTAGAAAACACCTAGATGTTGATTTGTGATTATGTATCAATTTTAAGCAGAATATAACAATCCCAATCAAACAATCAAGAGAAAGAGACACAAAGATTTTACGTGGAAAAACCACAATTGGACACCTTCCAATTGTGATAAAAAAACCACGGGCAACAGCCACAAGAACAATCCACTAAGAAGATATAAATGAATTACACAGGTATCACTCTCAATTATCTAGCGAATTCACAACGCCTAATTGAACCAACCTTTATGTGCCTCTTCCAACCCCATCTTCAACACGGAATTGTCTTTCTGATGAGCCACTCCGGATTCCCTCCAAAGCTTCAGGCTCGAATTCTTCAGAATTCACAACTGAAGAACAACTCTCTCTTTTGTGTATAACAAACAAACCTTTGATGTACTCTCTTTAAACCATGAGTTGAATACTCAATAAAACATCAAAGAAAAATAACAAAATATCTCCAGATATAAACCTTTAAGAACCAAAAAGAAGATCCGGAGGACTTCAATCAATAAGTAGTCTAGTTTTGGGAGAAAACCAACTACTTATAGAAAATCCAAAGCAATCCCAGTTGGGAAAGAAAACCAACTTCTTGCAGAACTCCAAACTAATCCCACTTCTAATAGAAACCCAAAATAAACCTTGTTTCAGAAGAAAACCAACTCCATAATGAATCTGGAAATCTGGGATCGCGCGGTCCGCTCGAGCGTGGGTCTTCCTGCTCGAGCGGAGACTTCATATTTTTGTGATTTCATATAGGCTCCCCGCTCGAGCGTCAGTTTCCCCGATCGAGCGGAAAATCACACCTTCCAGTATTTTTTCAGGTACAACAGAGATGCTGTGAACTCGCAAAGCCCGCTCGAGCGCCCATTTCCCCGCTCGAGCGGGAAGGCTAAAACTGGAAAATCTTGAAAAGTATAACATGAACGGACAGGCAACTTTTGAATGCATTTTTGCATTTTGCTTCGGGGCCGCGAGCTGACCGGGCCGCTCGACCCCCGTCATAATCAGCGAAGTGGCAATCTAGAATGCATTAACATCACAAACTGATTTACAAGGCTCGATTCGGGTTGGATTTGCATCTAATAAACTCATAGCCTCACTGAAATAAAAATACGAAAACAAATACAACCGAAAGGAGTTTTGTCAAACGGGATTGCCAAGAATAAAAACCTAACAGATGTGATAAATATGACTTTATTGATATGTTACTAATGACTTTATCAACTAGGATCATAATTAAGCCCGTTTCATTATGATTTATTTATACGCGGACTTTGTTTTCAATTTGATCATCATTTCAAGTCATAACAAATATAACTTTGGGACATAACCAATGCTAAGTTGAAACTTAGTGTAGGTATAGTACAAACATTTTGTTAGGTTGTGTACCATAGGTTTACCCTTTACACATAATTGTATTATGATATATTTGTTATATCCATTTGTGAGATGGTTATTATGTTTTCAAGTGGCTGAACCATAACAGGACCATGTTTTCAATTTTTTTTGTTTATACACGTCATCTATCTTTGATTTCAACTATTATCGTGCATTAATCATGCATTTCTCTCAGCCTGTTGGACGTCCCCAGCAACTGCTCAAAACCAATCTGTCCAACTCCGTGATTTTGGTAATTAATGATCCTTTGGTAGAGTAATACATTTGTTTTGGTAAAATAATTCATATATTCTGTTTTCCTAATTATTTGGACAGAGGTTCTTATATACATCTCTTTAATTTCTTTCACTCAGTGCCCGAGCCAGTACATGAGATCCAAGAAACTAGAATTGTTGATAGTGATCTTGAGGTACGTTATTCATCTATTTCATTAGGCAGTTAAGATGTTGAAAGTACAATAATGGCTGTTAGATAATTAAAATTAAGATAAATTATAAATATATTTACTGAAAATTTGCTTAAAATATAAATTGCTTGTTATAGTTTAAAAAATTATAACTACCTCTTTGTAAAAAAAATTTATTTAACAGAATTAATCAAAAAATAAAATTCGTTCTCCTCTACAATAATAAAATTATTTGAATTATCAATTGAAATATATTTATAATATCATTAAAAATTATTAATTGACTTGATGATCTATTAATAAAAATGATCATTTGTTATGAAATTAGAAATTTTAAGAGATGTAATGTAATTTCTAAAACTATAAGGTGCCACTTGTATTTTAAATAAATCTCAAAGGGTATGTTTATAATTTATCCTCAAAATTAAGAATGAAATGAAATATTCTTTTCCATATTAGTTTCCCCATAAATCTTCTATAAAGAATTACCTAGCCGAAAATGCATAAAAAAGAAAAGAAGAATGGAGAGACGTGAGTGCAATACATATACTTCATACATCAATAGCCCAAGTTAGTGAAGTGACTTTTAACAACAAAGATTATTAGTTATTGTAGTATTGCGATTAGGGATATATATATATATACTCAAAAAAATAAAAAAAAAATAAAGTGCACTTGTTGCAACCTTAATTTTGAGACAGATTTTCTTTTCACCTATGGTTTGTTCCCTAGGAAGATTATGGCAGCAATGGTCATAGCTAAATTGTGGATTGAGGCCTCGTTTGGGAATATATTATTTTAGTAATCTTTTGATTTTTTAACTACAATATGAGATTAAAAAATTAATATTTTGAAATGACTTTATGATTTTTTACGAAAAAATATACAAACAGTAGTGAAAAAAGAAAATTTTTGAATTTTTGGCATATGTTGTTGACTTTTAATTTTTTTAGTGATTTTTTTGACTTTTAAACTAAAATATTGAGTTGTTATACGAGACCTAAATAATAGTAGACACTCACATATTTATATTTACAAATTTATCTATAATAATGCAGTATGAGAATTGATTCTATTATTATTAAATATATAATAAATTAAAAATCAATACATATTTTACCACATTATTATAAATAATATTGTAAATACTTATTGAGACTCTCAAATATTTTCGTTGTGGTTTTGGTGAAGTTGTTTCAGGGTCAAAAGCACACGACTCATGATGATGATCAACTAGTTGCCCAATACCAGACTCTCCTTGGTGCTGCCGCCGAGGACTTGTTTAACGCATGCCAGCTTCTGCCAAGGTAAAACCCAATTTTCTGTCAAATGAATTTATTTCTTTTCATTTTTAAATAATTTTTTCATCATTTAGTCATTTTTTTAATAAATATTTTATTTTTAAAGTGCATAAAAAAAAAATTAAATGAATAAAATATAGAAAGAAAACAAAAAAAAAACAACTCAAACAAATTTTGAATTTGGAAACCAATGACCTTATGTTCTGATTCCATAATATATGATTGCGTAAATTACGGGTTGGTTTGGAATGTAATTATTTTAGTTAGTTTTTTTATTTTTTTTATGAAAAGATGTACAAAAAAATAGAAAAAATGATTTGATAATTTATAGTGATTTTTTAATTTTTTTTACTATATTAGTCACATACTTATAGTTTCACTCATATTTAATTTTTATCCATACTGTTTCAAATTGAACAATTTAGTCTTTACATTTTAAATCTAGTTTCAATTTGATTATTTAGTTAAAATTGGAGACTGAAATTAATGATTTTGAAACACTTATCAGTCTTCTAAGATGTGCATGTAGAAAAAATTAACGAAAATTCAATTAGAAAGATCAAATTAAAACTAAACTTAAAGGGTTGGGATCAAATTATTCAAATTAAAATAATAAGAATTAAAACAAAATTTGAATCAAACTATAAGAGTGAAAAGTATAATATACCTTTATGATTTGTTCATACTCTTTTGTTTTATTCAAATGATCCATGAATTTCATTTTATTTTTTGTTTTTTATTTTTTAATTAGCGTGGGTTTCATTTACTATGCCTATTTTCCTAATTGTTTTTGACAATTGGGTGTTCGGGTTAAGTCACGCACACTTTAACTAATCTTGATGTAAAACGTCTCACATGGATCGGACAAATTTCAGACAGAGTTCTTGAATGTGACCCCAAGGAATGTATTGTTTCAAATGGGAGTAAACTTGAAATTTTTTTGATCAGCAAAAGAAAATTTATTGATGAAAATCAAATGTACAAAATACAAAGATGAACATCAATAAAGGGAGGTGAGCGCCAAAGCATCAAAGCAAACTAGACGATTCCAACTAGGTTGGGACTGGAAAGCAAGCCAATCATCTACTAGCACTACACCATGGCTGGAGAGAAACCAACCGAACAAACAAAAAGCAAAGGAAATAATAATCACTCCCAACACCCAAAACATTGATCTTAACAGTCCATCTACACCTCATACCAAACAAAACCCCCTTCCAATTTGAACCCTCATAAACTTGAAATTGAGAAAGAATACACTTCTGAATTCTAAGTTATACCCACTAAGCTAACTCTTTGGGTTGCCTATTTTCCTAATTAACTGCATTATGGATTTTCATGCAATAACTACTGCTTAAATTTTGCAAAAACTATTGCAAACAGTGGACCTGCTGAGGAATTCACACGGTCTACCAATAGCAATGATTTTGAGCTTGCGGATCAAGATGCCCATTTGTTCACTGGACGGCCAAATCAACTACTACCTTTGTCTGGTGAGGAAAATTTTTAGAATAGTTTTACTTTTTCGATTTGAATTATAAATTTAAAGTAAAAATAAAAAAAAAAATTATAAAAAAAAAAAGATTTTAGAATTTGATCCTGTAACAAAATAATTTTTAAATTTTGTTAATTAAACTCTAATTTTTTAATTTATTTTCAATATAAATCATTTGACTCTTTTCATTAAGACTGATAAAAAGTAATATTTTTGTCATTAAACTTAATATAAGTATACATAAAATGTCTAAAATATGTTTTTTCGTTAATTTTAATGATTAAAATATCATTTTTGGTCGAATTACTTAACGAAAATAGACAGATGATTTAAATTGAAAATAAATCAAAATATTAGGGTTTGAATTGAAAAAGTTAAAAACTCCGGATTCACTTTGTTATAAGGGTCAAATTATAATATTTCTTTGTAATTTCTTCAAAAAAGTAAATGGAGAAGAAATTTAATTTATAGTCGATTCATATTTTCTCCTATCCTTTCTAAATATCTACTTAAATTCATGATCTGAATACAACTTTTGTGCAAAGGTGACTCAACCATTAAGCCATTTAGGCTGTCAACTAATTAGGTTCACAAAAAATTTCAAACAAATTTTATTAGCAAATGTCCTTTTTCAAAAGTTTAATTAAATAAGATATTATTTTGATATTTGGACTGAAATCTTCAAAAACCTTGAGCCACTACTGCCTTTTGTGTTTTGATTAGTTTTTTTTCTAGCATAATGTTATTATTGTCCCAACCCAACCATATGAACACCTCTGCAGAGGAACTCTCATGGTCTCCAGAAAAATATGTGGCTGAATTGAATCTCCCATTTGTACCTGAAGGTCCCGCCGTGCAAACTTCACAACTGCCTTATTCTGGTGAGGAATTTTTCTTTTATATATATTTACAATCATTATATTCAATCTATATATTTACTTATTAATTATTTGTTTACTTTATTTGATGGGGAAAATGAACAACACATATAATCGTGTCACTTTAGTGCCATAGGTCATATGTAAATTTGCGGATAAAAGATGGGATTGGATTAAATAATCCTGTACTGTACTTGCTTGGTAGCACTCTTCTAATTCAAAATAATTAATTAATCATGGGCACATTTAATCTCACATACAAGGGATTATTTTTGGACCGAGTGGAAGAACTTATTCAATAGAACACTTTCTGATAACTTAGGTCTCGTTTGGCATATGTTTGTTTTAGTTTAAAAATCAAAAAGTTATTAAAAAAATCAAAAAAGTCTATAACCTATACCAAAAAGTCAATAATTCTTTTTTCTCTATACTTTTTGTATATTTTTTCGTAAAAAATCAAAACGTCATTCCAAACATACTAGTTTTTTTTACCTCATATTTTAGTCAAAAAGTTAAAAAATTACTAAAATAATTTGTTCCCAAACGAGACCTTATTTCGCCTATTATTATCGGGAAATTAAATGTGTCCCAAGTGTGAAAATCCAGATGGACCAATCTGACCCCTCAGTGCTACATTTCACTAAGAAATGAAACAAGGTAATGAAAAACATTTAGTGTGTTTGGTTTCAGTTTTCTGAATTCAGTTTTTTGGAAAATTGAGTTTTTTATTTTTTGTGTTTTTAGTGAATATTTTTTAAATTTTAAAAATTTTTTTTTACATTTTTTGATGTACCTTACTTAGATTTATCTAAATAGTAAAATACTTACGAAAAATATTTTAAAAAATTAATAAATACTCAAAAATATGAAAAATGTACAGATTTTTTATATTTTTTGGTATTTAGTGTATTTTTTAAAGATTTTTTTTATAAATATTATATTTTTTAAGTGTATTTATATGTTAGGTATGTCAAAAAATTAAAATAATTGCTTAAAATATTAAAAAAATCATTGAAAACACTAAAATATGGAAATAAAAATATAGAATTTTTTAAAAATTATTTTCTAAAAACCCAAACTAAAACCAAAAAAGTTGATTAGTTTGCTCAATAATAGTGTGTATATAATGGCTAGTGGACGGTAAATATGACCTATTTCACTGAGGTTGAATTGGATATGAATATAGTCATTTCTATTTCCTAGTCAGGCCACTGATAATCATGATCTCTTTTATTCATTCGGTACAAATTTATGAGTAAACCTATTTTGTGATAGTATTTACAACAATGATACATCCCTCTAAATCAATAAGTTCTAATGACATGGAAAGTTAAAAAAAAAAAAAAAAAAGCCACAAGACACAAACATGACTATTACAGTGGAACCCACACTCTATTAGAGCTATTAGAGCGTCTTTATTCGAGCTCCAAAACATTTTTGTAGAATTTATAGTGTATCACATGATTCACAATTAATTTTTTACGTGATTTATTTTTTGTAGTTCATGTAACTTTTGAAGCTATCATAATTGATAGATTTCAATTCTTTCTATATATATACATATATACATATACATACATATATATGACATAATCCAGTTTGTAAGAATATTTAAGGGTTGGTTTGGGATGTTATAAAAAAATGCACTTTTTGACTTATTGGCTTATATAGGCTGAGTTTGGGTTGAGTTTGATGTGATGTGTTAGAGAAGTGATGTGATTTAAATAAGATGATGTGACTTAAATAAGATAGTGACTTTTTAACTTTTTGTATTATTTAGGTTATACCAAACTTGGCCTTAGTACAAAAATAATCTATACATGGGTATGATTTATAGTTATTTTGATGATCATATTTTTTTTCATAGTTATTTTGATGATCATATTTTTTTTCAATAAAATTCAGTAAAACTCAACATGTCCAAAAATATATATCACAATACATCGTTTAAGAATGTTCAAAATTACAGCAATTTGTACTCATGAATTATATATTGTTGTTTTAGTAAAATAAATATAATGTAAAATTACATGAGTTAAACTTAATCGTTTCACAAGTTTTTATTTATTTATTTATTTATTTTTAATAATGATAATCAGATACTTTTTAAAATATTGGAGGTTTCAAAATAAAATCCATTCACTTAATTATGTTTATTATTATACTCTATATAGGTTTTTAACTCCATTTTTTTAATGCCAATAGAGATTATATTATAATTTTAAAATGACTTTATAGGTTATAGGATTTGTACACACATCTCTCGCTATAAACGCAATGTATTCTTAATTAGACCATATAATCATGTTCTTGTTTAAGAACAGTTCAGTAATATGTGCCCAAAAATGTATATATATACGCAATAGTTTACTATCATATTTATAGTTTGTATAGAATGTTAATGATTTTTTATCATATTTATAGTTTGACAACTATAATGTTGTGTGTGGTTGAGGGATTTGAATAGGAATTTAGAAAGGCAAATGGAAAAGGTAGGTGAAATACCTACATTTCACACTTTTTCTCTTTTTCTTTCCAAATCCTTTCTCCAAAATCTCCCAACCAAACACAATGTAAAAGTTTGAACAGCTACAAGGTGATGTACAGAACACACTATCAATTGCAGAACTTCATGATTTCTTAAAAAGTTTGTATGAATCCCCCACAACTGCACTCTTCTTCTTCTTCATGGCACAATGCATGGAGGCCTATAAATTACTAACAAAGCTCCATTGGAGATATCGCAAGCTCTCACATTGAGCATTTTGTCAATCATTTGTAAGTTTCTCTCTGCCTGCTTCACTCAAACAATTCATTTTGAATAATTTTCTGTGGTTTTTTGTGTAGTCCTTCAGGCTTCAAGCTTTTGTGAGTGCAAAATATCACGCTGACTGATATTTGTTGCTATATTTTTATCGTATAATTTTATTGAAGAAGGTTTCATACTTGCGTTTGAAGGGTACATTTCCAAACCTGAGTCGCCAAATCCACAGCTGCTTACTTCTAGTGAGGAGTTTTATTGCGAAAACAATACCTAGGTTGCTCAAGGCCTGCCTTTCCCAGGTGGAAATATCGACAACTTGTGGAACAGAAACAAACCTTTTGCAAGGTAATTACCATGGCTATTTTTGTTAATTATGTTATGAATTTTCACGAAACTTGCTAAACTGCTGCTTATATTTTGCAAACCTATTTCCTAACATTTTTTTTTTTATCAGTGAAAAAGAATACTTTATAGTTGAACCTACTGAGAAATTAACATGGATAGGCGATTTTGGACTTGTGGTTCAAGAACCTAGGCCTGGTGAGGAATTTTGATCAGGTTTTTTCTAGCTTAGATTGTTTTTTATCTAACCTATCAGCACCTGCTCAAGAACTCTCATGGTCTCCAGGAAATATTTTTTTTAAATTGGAATTGCCACCTGTGCATGAAGACCCTGGCTTGCCTAATCTACAACTTCCTGGTTCAGGTGAGGAATTTTTTTTATTGAATTCAAGTGTCTAAACTAGTTATTGCTTGCAACTATGGACACTCATTATATTCAATATTTTTTTCGCTGATAAAAGAAAAATTGACCAATACATATATTTGTGTCACTCTTTCGCCAAAAGATCACGTTTGGTTAACTTATAAATGATGAGGTTGGACTAAATAATGTTGTGCTTGGTAGAACTTTTTTTTTTTTTTTTTTACTTGGAATAACTAATTAATTAAGATGATTATAAACCTTATGGCAAAAGGGAGTTCTGAAAATTAATATAATTTAGAGTTTATACTCTTCTTTTTAACTTTTAATATTTTGTGAGAATTAACCGTTGTTAAACATTTATTTTCGATATCTTCTTCGTAAATTCTAGAGAATGATCTTACTTTTGGTATTCTCTTTGAATTTACGGAAGATCAGTACCTTACTTCCTTTTTTACACATTTCTGCTACATTAGTAGTGAACCGCATGAGTAGCTCAATAATAAAGTGCAATAAATAGAAGATGCCTTAATTCACCAAGGTTAAATTGGATGAGTATAGCCATTTTTATCTCATAAACTGGCCACTGCTAATTATGATTAACACTTGAAGGAGGCCTTGAACAACTACCAGGTGATGGAAAAATCTACAGAGCAGAACACACTATCAATTGCAGAACTTCATGATTCTTAAAACGTTCGTATCCATCCCACAATTGTAGCTACACCGCATTCTTCTTCTTTACATGAAACAATACATTGAGGCCTATAAACTACTAACAACACTCCATATGAGATATTGCACCCTGTCATCGCATTGAGCATTTTGTCAATCAGTTGTAAGTTTCTCTCTGCTTGCTTCGCTCAAACAATTCTTTTTGAATAATTTTCTTTGGTTTTTTGTGTAGTCCTTCAGGCTTCAAGCTTTTGCGTGTGTAAAATGTCATGCTGACTGGTATTTGTTGCTATTTTTTATTGAAGAGGGTTTCATACTTTGTGTTTGAAGGATACATTTCCATACTCGGGTTGCCAAATTCCCAGGTTGCTCAAGGCTTGCCTTTCGCAGGTGGAATCGGGCCTTTGCAAAGGTAAAGCAAATTTTCTATGGTATGAAATTTGTTTTATTTTAGAAGCATGAACATAACAACCTTATATCGTGAAGTTGCTAGATTCCTAATTAATCAGTGTTTTTGTTTTCTCTTTTTGTTCCTTTTTTGATAATACATTAGAGATTTTAATAAATTAGTAAGAAGATTTGATGTTGATGAGGTTTCTATTATAATTTTTCAGCTTTGGTGATCACAACAATCAAACATTTTCGCCACCTCTTGTCGAAACTTCCTCCACCTCACTTGATGCCCCACTAATCTACGATGGCAACTCCAATGGAGCTGACCTTGGGCTACCAACGCAATGCAAAAGAGCCAAGTTGTGCTCAAAAGGAAAAGATCAAAGACGACCCTATAACAAGTTCAGTCCTGATGAAACAAACAAACTGATTGATGGAATTCGAAGATATGCAAGAATGTATGTTTGATGAAACACAATTTTTAGAGAATACAAGAAACTATGTTAGGACAATTCATGAACAACCATTATTTTTGTTGATTTTTTTTTTTTTTTTTCATTTAATTTGTATCCCAGGTACGGCTGTTGGATAAAAATCAAGAATGAATATTTCAAGAATGATCCCCATAGAACACCAGACAACTTGAAGGTAAGGAGTGCACTTGCGAGTCTGATTTTGTTCAGACACCTACAACTTCTATTTTTTATTTTTTATTTTAATTATTTTTTTGGGACTTTGCAGCAAAAGTGGAAGCATATGATGGAAAGAGATCCTAGTTTGAAGAAGCTCTACAAGCGTGCATTGATAGCCAATAAGAATGATTAGTTCAAATCACCCAAGTGCAAACAGGGGCCGAATTCTTAAAAATATATAATTGGATGAGTATTCATCATGAACCAAGTTGATCATCCCTGTCTTTTAATTTTAAGTCGAAAGCATTTTTTTTTTTTTTTTAACTAGAATAATTAGTTGAAAGCTTGTTATAAGGATTTTAATAGATTTGAAGGATGGTTTGGAAGTTTTGTTTTGAGTGTGCAAATAATGTAACTGCTTATACAACAGTGTTTTTGAAAACTATAATATAATCTTCTATCAATGAAATGTGGAAAAATTTATGGTGACAAGTGTTATATCGCTTTGTGTTAATTATGTTATAAAAGTTGTGAGTGAAGAATATGTTTACTCTTAAAATGAGAGTTAATAAGAATCATTATAGTTAGGTATGTTGCAGTTATGTTAGGTATGTTGTGATTATGTAAGGAATTGTGTGGTGTAAATTTTTAGAAACAATTTATAGTGAGAAATGTTACAAATCATTTTGATGATAAAAGTTATGACATGTGACATTCGTCAAGGAACATTGTAATTATATTTAGTATATTATGGTAGAATGTATATGATAATTCCCTTTTTAAAAGTGTACACCGTAGCAGCACTCCTATATATATGAGGGAGAAAGATCATACAAAAGGAAAGAAAATTTTATTCAAAACACGGAATGAGATACAGATATCTAACAAAACATGAGTTTTACCGGTACACCTCATATCATATGAGATCAACCCCTTATGAGACATCTTTGCTTTGAATATGTACACAAACATTCCCAAAGTTATATCACTAACATAATTTAGTTTAAAATTAAGAATTTGCTTTCAAAACCTGAAAAATCCCACCCGTTACCTAGGGTCGGCCTTGAGATTTACATGGCCTTAAGCGAACTTTGAAAGTGGGGCCCCTACATATATTTTTTTATAAAAATTTATGAATAAAATAATAATTTCCCATAATTTTTTTATTGGTTAGCAGCCACAAAAAGTTTCCTTAATCATATAATAATTAAAATTTACCTTTATATATTAAAATACAAAAAAAAAAAAAAAATCGTTACAAAGAATAAAAAAAAAAAGATAAAATATTGTCTTATTGTTTTATAGTTTAGCAATAATCAATACAAATAGCATAATCCATTGATATTTGATAATGAAATGATTATATTATTGTAATATAATATTTGATAAAACAATCACAATCCATTGACTATTTGACAGCAACACACAAATTACTGGAAAAAAAAAATTAGAAAAAATTAAGGCAAAATTATTCAATTAAATTATGATAAAGAGAGAGTGCAACAAAATTAACGGAAAGAAATTAGGGTAAGATTATTCAATTAAAATATGATACAGAGAGAGGGCAAAAAAATGAAAATAAAGTTATTTATTAAAACCTTGACAAGTGACTCTATTTGGATTTATTATATAATATATATTTCAATTTGTTTGGATTGATGGTATAAAATTTTAATTGGACTTAACAATGATTATATATATATATATATATTTTCAATGGGTGCAACAAAATTTTTTTTGAAAGCCTTTTAGACTGGGTCTCAAATAATAAAAAAAATAAAAAAAATTTGAGTTTTGAACTTATAATATGATATAGAACTAACAAATTTAAGAGTCCTATTTTGTGCCAAAATTTTGAGAGCCAAGACACATGTCTTACCGACCTTAGTCGGTCCTGCCGTTACCCTCCCAATTGTTTTGACAAGTAACATCATAAATATATATATATATATATTATTAAAAGTAGTGTTGGTTGTTAATTATTAATTTTTTTTTTTTTTTGTTAAAATGTCACATTAATATATCTTTTTATCAAATTCCTTTTAAAATTTAAAATTTAAAAGATTTCTACTTAATCTAAATTACCCATAAACAAAACCTAATAGAATTATACATACTAAAATACTTTACCAATTAATTTTCTTACACTTTTTTCACTTTTTTTAAATAAAATATTGATATTATTTCTTATTTTTATGCCTATCTTATTTATAATATTAATTATATTGAATTTCTCAAATAATTAAAATCACTTTTAATTTTATAACAATTATTTCTAATATCATATAAAATTATTATTATTATATATATATATATTTAATTTATATTTTTTAAGCACGAAAGGTTAAAATTATCAAATGAATGTTTATTTTATTGTATTATAATTTAAAATTATATATATTTATTTAATTTATATTTTTACAGTATGATAGAGCTAAAATTATTAATATATACAAAAATAATTTATTTAAAATTATTATACATGTTGATCTAAATAATACTTTTATAAAACAATAGAATTAGGATTATTAAAATAAATAAATAAAAAGTACTTTTTACCTTTAACTTTTTTTCGTCTCCTATGTAGTGCATCTCTATTTATTTATTTTTTTTATTTTTCTTTTTTATTATTAAATTTTCAGATCAATATATCTTTACTAAAAAGGAAAATGTTTGAGGGCCCGAAATCTGGGGCTCGAAGCCGGCCCGAAACCCAAAACGACGTCGTTTTGGGTTTCAAAATTTTTTTTTTTCCCCTTTTCTTCCTCCTCTTTCTTTTCTTCTTCTTCTTCTCCGTTTTGAACACAGGAGAAGCAGAGGCGAGAGAGAGAACCAGAGGCGAGAGGCGGGAGCTCGTCGTCGCAGCTCGTCGCTCGTCGGAAGACTTCACCTCTGCCTCTACCTCCGCCCGCCTCCGCCTCCAGCCCCATTTTTATGGCCCCCTCCAGTTCCATTCTTCTCCTTCCTCTTCTCCTTCTTCTTCTTCTTCTTCTTCCTCCTTCGTTCTCAAATTCGAGCCATTCGAGCCTGAGCCCTTTCGGGCTCTGTAGCGCTACTATACTAAAAATCTTTCTAAAATTTAACATTTAAAAGACTTTTACTTAATTTAAATTACCCATAAACAAAACTTAATAGAATTATACGTACTAAAATTATTTTACCAATCTTAACTTTAGATAAAATTATTGAAAAACCCAATCTAATGAGGATATAAGGAATTAGATCCAGTAAATAATTTTTGTTGATGAGAGATTCACCATTTGTAAAATAGTTTAGTGAGAAATCCTTTTGTTTATAGTGCTGCTATTAGCACTCCATCAATTATTTTGGATCCCCACTTACAAATTTTAAAACCCTTAAAATTTATTTTCTCCCCCCAAATAATAGCAAAATTATTTTTGTGAAAACATTTCACCCATTCAATTGAATATACAAACCCACACCCCAAAAATCCTCTTTTCCAAAAACCCTAACAAAATCCACGAAGGTGATTATTACTCTATCTCCACATACTTGTTCATGACTTGAGAAAATAAATGTAGAGCTTTTTTTGTTGTTGATTCAAAATTCCCCTTTTGTGGGTTATACGATCTCTACGAGTTTGGATTTATGATCTTTCAGGTGAGTTTTTTTAAATTCTCTGCCAATTTCAATTCTTGTTCTTTATCTTACATGGGTTTTGTGATTTTAAAGTTTGAAAAAGGTTAATTAATAATGTTCGGTTATCTGTTCATGAACAAATAAGAAATGCTCGGTTACTTGTTCCCGAACAAATAAATAGTGTTCAGACATGTGTTCTCAAATTTCGATCATATGTTCGGGAGTTCAATCCAGAAAAAATGATGAACAATTTTAATTATTTTTGCCATTTTTTTTTTTTTTTTTTTTTTTTTTTTTTTAAGAAACTTACCTTTATAAGGTTAATCTCCTCTAAGCTAAGAACATTATCAAAGATATGAATCTCCTCTAAATTTTTATTGTTGTACCCCTCTCATCTCGTGGAGTTATGATTGTTTAAAAATTTTTGACTCATTGTCATTGCTTGAGAAGTTTAGGTAATCAAATGGTTGCCACCAGAAAAGGTTTTCAAGATTTTAAGGGTGGGTAAGTTTTGAATGCGGGATTTGGAAAAGATGGATGGGTGGTGATGGATGTGGGTGCTCTCATAAACACTAACTCATGATGTAGTGGGGTGTGTAGGCTTAATTATGAGATAAGGTATCCCAAAATTATTGATGTTCTTTTTAGTAATTTCATTTGAGGTTATTATTGTAATAAAAAAAAGCTAAAAAATAGAAGGTCCAGAATAATTGATGGGGTGCTAATAACAGTACTCTTTATTTGTTTTGAATGACATTTTATTTCTAATTTTACCCTTTAATTTATCTGTTATTTTTTTTACCTTTTCACTTTTTTGACTATCTGTTCAAATTTATATCTGTCTGTTCAAATATTTTCCCTATCTATTCAAATTTATAGTTATTTGTTTAATGTTTTTTTACCCTATTTGCTTAATTTTATGATCTTTTCCATTCAAATTTTGTTTCTATCTATTCAATTTATCCGTTCACATATTTCTTTGTTCTCTCTCCCTCATCTGTTCAAAATTATCATCAACACACACCCACGCACCAAATCTAATACATATATTCAACAGATTTAACATATCTAATCTCAAATGTAAAAAAAATAAAATAATAATAATAAATAAATAAATAAATAAATCTACTATATATTCAACAGATCTAACACATTCACTCCAAGTGTCAGAAATCTCTCTCTATTTGTCCAAAATTTTCTTGTCTCTATCTCTCACTTGTCCTTATCTTTTCAACACAAGAACAAAAAAATATTTTAATGTGTTGTAATTTGTTTCATCGTCATCATCATCATCAACAATAGCAATAACAATACCAGCACCAGCACTAGCACTAGCACCAACACCAATACCAGTACTAGATCAACAACTAAAAATAAATAAATTGGTTCAGATCTATTGAACAAGATCCAAATTTGCTTCAATCCTCTTTTACCATCTGAACAAGGTTAAGCAGAGCCACAGTTAAGAACATGAAGCCGAACCAAAATCACAGAACTAAGCAAATGAAGAAAGAAAAGGAGGGAATAGAGATGCCAAACTCAAAAACAAACCAAACGAAAAAAAAAAAAAAAATCCAACACAATTATGATAAAAGCCAAAACTCCACAATCACAATTGATGATGCTCTTCCTTTCAGCAGAGGATGAGTCGGACTGATCCACACTTCCAACGGATCTGCTGGCCCTGAAAGACAAGGGGGTGTGCCTGCAAGACGATCCAAAGAGGGAGGTAATCCCTCGACGGACACTCCGACGATTAAGTTAGGTTAGGGTAGATTGAGAGAGAAAGAAAGAGAAGTAAGGGATGGAAAAACTTAACCTTTAACGTGTCCCGAATGCTTCCTTATATCCTTTGCTCATCATTTCTTTGTCCATTCCAAGCTATCTTGTTGGTCAAAAGTCTATAGCTTAGTTGACATTGTTCATGGTGATTCTGTCACTCTTACGTGAGGGGTCTTGCCACATTTAATGCTACGGTGGCCTCTTTGAATGACTGACGCGGGTGCAATAACTTTGTAGGATATTTGTCTGCTTATGTGGCTAATTCCCTACCTGCCAGGTGCTTAAATGCCAATGGTCCTGGCCCAGCACCAGCTTTTCAGAGTTACTGGGCTTTTAACACCTGGGTTGTGGGTTGGACCCCGCTGTGAGCTGGGTCTTCCTCGGTGCCCATCAATAAGAAGGGTGCCCAATCCACAACCTATCAGTGGTTGCCCAACCTACAACCTATCAGTGATTACCCAAGGCAAAATATGAAGATTCTTACCTTTCTGGTTGTCGACTACCCTTTTGTCTACAACGTTATCCTTGGACGTACAACACTCAATTCTTTCCAAGTTGTGACATCCATTTATCACCTGGCAATAAAATTTTTGACTAATCATAGGGTCGGCACCGTAAGGGGCGAGCAGACCGTGGCTAGAGAATGTTATGTCATTTCGTTAAAAGAAGCAAAAATGAAAGAAGCTATGATCATAGAAGGTCTTGAAGTCCGAGATAAGGAGGAGTTAATCAAGGGAGAACCAGTGGAAGAATTAATAGAAGTGCCCATCAAATCTAACGATCCAACAAAGACGGCTAAGATCGGTAGCCAACTGTCCCCATACTCCAAGGCCGACCTTACGGCTCTCCTAACCGAGCACAGTGATGTCTTTGCTTGGACTCATTCGGATATGCCCGACATCGATCCTTCTCTCATTACTCATCGTCTCAGCATCAAGCCCCAATTTCGATTGTTCTACCAAAAGCAACGCATCTTCCATTTGGAGTGTAACAACCTCATCGCCGTTGAGGTAGACAAGTTGTTAAAGGCCTAAATCGTTAAAAATATGGACTATCCCAAGTGGTTATCCAATGTGATACTGGTTCGGAAAAGTAATGGCAAATTGAGACTCTACGTTGACTACTCCGACCTTAACCGAGCTTGCTCTAAAGATAGCTACCCACTTACCCGAATAGATTTATTGGTCGACGCAACAGCAGGACACCAGATGCTTAGTTTCATGGATACGTTCTCAGGATATAACCAAATTTTAATGCACGTGGCCGATCAGGAGCACACCTTTTTCATTACTGATGGAGGGACTTATCATTACCGTGTGATGCCTTTCGGTTTGAAAAATGTAGGGGCCACCTACCAACGGCTGGTTAATGCCATCTTCAAAAACCAGATAAGTAAGAATATGGAGGTCTACGTTGATGACATACTCGTCAAAAGCAAACTCTCTTCAAATCACCTAACTGACCTACGAGAAACTTTCCAGGCGTTGTGTAAGTACAAAATGAAGCTCAATCCAGAGAAGTAAGCCTTTGGTATTGCGTTTGGTAAATTTTTAGGGTTCATGGTCAGTTACAGAGGTATTGAAGCCAATTCTCTAAAAAATCAAGGCCTTGGTAGAAATGCAGTCCCTCAAAACGGTGAAGGAGGTTCAGTGGCTCACGAGTAGAGTAGCAGCCCTCAATTGCTTCATATCCAGGGCAACCGACAAGTGTCTTCCATTCTTTAGGGTGCTTCGGACGACCTTTGACTGGAACGCTGAATCCAATGAGGCAATCCAACAACTAAAACAATGCATGGCGAACCCTCCCCTACTCTTCCAAGTAGTCCCAGAGGAGATCCCCTTCTTCTACCTAGCCATTTCCATCACCGCGATCAGTATTGCTCTAATAAGAGAGGAAACCTTGGTACAACGCCTGGTTTACTACATCAGTTGAGCACTTCGAAGGGCTGAACAAAACTATCTCCTATTAGAAAAGATGGCTTTGGCTTTGGTCATCACCTCCAGACACCTCAAACCCTACTTTTAAGCCCATTCCATCGTGGTTCTCATTGGCCAAACCATTCCCGAGGTAACCAATCCCCATTCGTGGACCCTTAATGTTGACGGTTCATCCCGAAAAGAAGGTAGCTGAGCTGGTCTTATCCTCACCACCCCAGAGAGCGAATACTTCAAATGTGCCTTCCATTTTTTGTTTGATGCAAGTAATAACAAGGCTAAGTATGAGGCCCTGATAGCAGGTCCTCAACTGGCCAAAGACATTGGGATAGACCATATCCGAGTGTTCAGTGATTCCCAATTAGTTGTCGGACACATAACTGGGGAGTTCGACGCGAAGGAAGCGGCAATGCGAGCATACAAACACATTGATTTTCCGCTTGTCCGCCTTTTCAGTAGTTTCCAAATCAAGCACATTCCTAGGTTAGAAAATTCTCAAGCCAACGAAATGGCTTAATTAGCCTTGACCGACCAGTCAGACCTCAGTCACGGCGTCCGAGTTAAATACCTAATCCATCCAGCCGTTTCGCCAGATCCACAAGAGGTCCATTTCCTCTAGAACGAGCCTATCTCATGGGCCCAAGACATCATCATTTTCTTGGAATAAGGGGTGTTACCAAACAATAAACAGGAGGCTGCTAAAGTCAGGGCCCGATCATGTAATTATATCATCATCGGTAGCTTATTGTACAAACGGGAATTCTCACGCCCATACCTCAGATGTCTAAGTCCTACTTAAGCGAACTATGTGATGAGCGAAATACACGAAGGCGTCTGTGGTAACCATTCAGGCGGACGATCTTTGGCCCATAAAATTCTCTGGACGGGCTACTTCTGGCCCATAGTCAATCAAGACGCCAGTGCCTTCATGCTTAAGTGTAATAAATGCCAACGCTTTGCCAACATACTCATGCACCACCAGCAAAGCTGATCATACTCAGCAGTCCCTACCCTTTTTCCAAGTGGGGTATCGACTTAATTGGTCCCTTACCCATAGGCAGAGGCCGAGTCAAGTTCGCTGCGGTTGCCATTGACTACTTCTCCAAATGGGTGGAAACAGAACTTCTTGCTAAAATCATTGAGCAGAACACTACCAAGTTCATCTAGCAGTCAATCGTGTATCGATTCGAAATCCCCCAGGCCATCGTATTAGATAATGGCAAACAATTTGATAATGCCAAGTTCAGTAAATTCTGAGAAAAGCTTAGCATCAGACCATGTTTTCCTTTCCAGGCCATCCCCAAGCCAATGGGCAAGTTGAAGTCACCAATTGTTCCTTGTTAAAGATCATCAAAACTAAATTGGAAGCCGCCAAGGGACTCTAGGCAGAGGAGTTACCGAATGTTCTTTGGGCCTATCGGACGACAGCCTAAACTTTGATTGGGGAGACCCCATTTCACTTATCACATGGCACTGAGGCAGTCATCCCCGTAGAAATTGGTTTACCGACGCCGAGGGTCATCCATCCCAATTCACAACTGAAAGAAGAATTTCGAAGGGTCAACCAGGACCTTATCGAAGAACTACAAGAAACAGCTGTCGTCCGACTAGCCTCATACCAGCAGAAAGTAAGGCAACACTATAATTACAGAGTCCAACCTCGAGAATTCACAGTGGGAGATCTAGTCCTGTGAGCAATAACCCTTGCAACCAAAAACCTGACCGAGGGGAAACTAGCGGTGAAGTGGGAAGGCCCTTACATTGTCAAATCCAAGCCACATCCAGGCACCTACCGTCTACAAGACATTGTAGACACCCCATTTTTGACCGACCTTAAGACTCAAACGTCACCGATTGAGCGCTCGGTGATGTTGCATATTGTGCTCGTTCAGAAGTCTCAGAGTCTCGGCCGTGAGCCCCGCCTCCGAACTTCCGGGCTTTTCTGTACCTTGCCTCGGTTGGCAAACCAGGCTTTGTTTTCTCTTCCTGAGGGGAGGGAGAGGTCCCGTAGACCATCTCTTAGTGGTCGTGGGCTACATTTCGTGGCTGTAGGCCATTTTGCCCATTACGGAGCCCGGTTCCCGGTTTTCGGAGCCGTCAGGCCGTGTGCCTCGGTTCGGGACCGCCTAACTATCTCCGATTGCTCTGGTTTTTGGCATGCATCCTATTTACTCCCTTTTGAGGGACACTGAGGTCTGAGAGACCCACTTCGTGGTCAAATGCCACTTTCGGTGCTTAACAGTCAGTTTTCGGGGCCTCGGACTGCGCGTTTCGGCCCCGGAACCTTTATTTTGCATCGGTTTCCATTCATTTTTGGCAGGTACCTCTGTTTCATCACCAGGAAGGCCGTAGAAGGATGGGAGGCCAGCAATTGTTTCAGCAACCAGTTATATTCCTCCGGCGTCCTCGGACGCCCGTTTTTCTCACTTCCAAGCCAATGTTGACCACCATAGGGTCACTTTCTTCAGTCCTAACCCCCATATTTGTGTTGTAGACACCTGGGAGGACACAAATATCATATGGCCGGCCATTAATTCCACTTGAACCTTTTGAACCCCTTTGAAAAATGGCTTGTTCTCTCTCCTGTTTCACAGTTGCCAGTTTTGAATCACAGGGTTGTGTTGAGGGCACCTGGGAGGACACCAATATCTGGTGGCCGGCCAGAAAATCTTTTTGACCATTTTGACCCTTGGCCGGCCGGCCATGGGGGGTGGCTGGCCGGCCGGCCACCTGCAACTCAGATAGTTGGCCGGCCAGCTTCCTCAGGGTGAGTACATTACAGCTGTGCATTGTTTTTCCCTCCAAAACCTGTATCCGGAGGGAACTTTTTTGGAGGGAAACTTGATGCAATTTCCCTCCCCTTTTTCCCTCATTTTTCTCCCTTTTTCCCGCCTTTGTCTCCGGCCTCAGCCTGGTCTAGAACTTGGTTTGATGCGTCGTTGCCATAGCTGGAGGCCATCTCCGGTTGGCTGAGTTCAATTACAATTCGTCCCAGTAGCGGGGGCTCTTGGGGTATAAAGCTTCCAGCATATGGTGTGGCTGGTGGCGAGACAGACATTTTATAAGTCAGATCCGCCATGGATCTTTGAAGATCACCTATCATTCCCATTAATTCAAATGTAGTAGGCTCGCGAGCCTGATATAGTTGAGGGGTCCAAATTGGATGTGCGGCAGGCGACCTGGGTGGATGCGGCATGTCAACAGTAGTATCATTCTGTGGGGTGGTTTCTTGACTCAGCGCGGCCGTCATGACCACAATCTCTTCTGAGTTCTGCGTCATGTTCAGTCCTACCTCAGCAAGGAGAAGACACTAGCTGTTCTGGATCGACTCTCTGAATTTCTGAACTGAAACGAAAAACAAGCAGCATTTCAGCCCCAAACAGATCAAACACGGGTGTAGCCGATCAACTGCACTCTACCACTGATCACTGTTCCCCAGAACCACTGTTCAAAACTGAACTGATACCCGCAGACACAACTGACTCTCAATAATTACTGATACTGGTGTCCTCAGGCCTGATACCCAATCTTGCAAACTGATATGTGTGTTCCTGTAGAGATACACTCTAAAAGCACATAACAGGTAAAAGAGAGCCAATACACCCCTATGTTGGGGTAGGGTTTCCCTGTCCTATTTTGTCAGGAGCTAGGGTTTCACTACGCACGCAGCGGTTTCAAACAACCTAATATCGGGTGAGCAACCTGTCCTAGTTTGGAATGGTCACTATGGATTCCGAATATGCACTAGGTCGAATGGTCGAAAAGGGTGCCCCGGTAAAACCGGGGTTTATGTTCCCATACTGGTAAAGCCCGCAACCGGTCAGCCTTATGGACATGCCTTGACAAGACAAGCCTCCAGCAAACCGCTCAGGAATAGCAGATGGCCAACACGGTGTCCTAGGCGCACCAATGCACATGCAATGCAAAGAAACACGTAAGTGTAGGCAAAACAGGATATCACGAGTTCGAGTCAAGCTCTCTAAACTCCCCAGCAGAGTCGCCAGAAACTGTAGACGCGCCCGTGGGGCTTCACTCTACAGTTCAGACTCGATTTGTGTCGGTTCTAAATCTGAACCAAAGAGTCCAAATCCGGCAAATCGTTTTGAAGAAAAACAGATTTTTTTGAAAAGTAGTGCCAAACATGGACTGCTTTGCCAGATTACAGAGTCGCCACCTAAATATTTTATAATGGAAATTTAGGAAACCCTGACTCGGTGCCGAAGGCCACATGTCCGTCATAACCAAAGTGGTCTTGGCTCGGGAGCTTGGGTACGATCGGGGAAAGTCAGCTATGAGCACCCCCTTTCGCTCGGTCCGAAGACCGGCCTCTGCTAACCGTGATATCTCGTTTTGAAAACATTACATGCTCTTATTCCAATTATTAGCCTAGAATTACTATGTTATACGCGCAGCAAACAAGTATAGACTAGATTGCCTAAATTAGAAATAAACATTGCATATCTGCTTGTTTGGAAAATAATTTGAAGTCGCTACTCGCAAGTAGGCTAAAACACGGATTTCAATGAGTTTTCCAACTCAAGCAATCCAACCTCCACCCACAGGCATTCAAACAGTTTATCTCACATAAGCATTTAGCCGCATGGTAAGCATATTGTCATGGCAACATTCACACGCATGTGATATGCTAAAGCGTAAAATACTTACATCGTACTCCGTGCCAAAACAGTAAACTAGTTAGCAAACATGCATGTCCTAGTTCATGTTAAGTGGCTAATGCATCGCATACAACATGTAATCTAGGCAGGCTCGGCTATCCTAGGCATGGCATGTGGAATGCACTTTATTCAATGCACGTATTCAATTTGGAATTGAAAATACAATGCAGTTAGCGTGATGTGCCAAGCCTGATGTATGTCAACAAATGCATGGATGCACGCATGCATTGCATAAGGTATGCTAATTTTAAACGTGCCTTAATCTACCATCATAAACAGGTAAATAAAAGGGAGAAAGAAATGGGGGTTGGAAGACATACACCCACTCACGCACGCTTATTACAATTACGCCCTCACTCGGACGGACCGAATAAATATTACAGATAATTAACTACGCAAGCTAATTAAATATTACAAATTGATTAAATTAATTGACAAATTAACTAAGTTAATTAAAGCAGTAAATGCCTCGGGAAGAGGGTAAGATGCATCACACGCCCGGAACTCGCTCGGAATCGCACTGCCATGCATGATTGCCTCTGTTTTCCCTACTTTCCTCCTCTGAAGACTGCCAAAACTTCAGGAATACTTCCTTGGGCACTGGAGATCACCACCGGCTGAAGGATGTGGCCACCGGCACTGAATTCATCCATCGGCTGCCAGTAGACTGCCGGTCGGCACTAAACAGTGCCGGTCGGCACAAAATGCTTGCAGAACCTGCAACTCACAGCAGCAGAGGACACAACTTGCATGGCAATGTAATTCAAAGCATGTATGCACCAAACACACTCCTTATCATGTTTTTGACTCAAAGGAAGATGTGCATCGGTTCTCGGACCACCAATCACGCATTTCCATGCATGATGGCCCAAAGAACCAAGAATGCAACTTTGATTTCAAATGCATGCAATGCAAACAAGCACATAAGGGTGCCAAACCTCCATCATACTTCACTTCAAGAGGCTTAGCATGCATGCCAATATGATGCAATCCTAGACATGTCAACTAGTATGCAAAATGGACAATGCAAGGCACTTATGCAAACATGCAAATAAGCATATAAGACAAGCATGCAAACCAAGCAATGGGGTGGACTTAAACATGGATTAGGCAGCTCCAAATAGGCCTAAAACCATTGGCCAAAATGCTAAAGAGGTGAAGTCACAATGCATGCAAACATGCAACCATACATGCTCCAACACTTAGGCACAAACATGGCAACTCTTAAGCACACTCCAAGAGACCAAACATAGACCATGAGCATGCATAGAAAGCTCTGAAAATCATGTAAAACATGGTGCCAAATCATGCAACAAAGCAAGTCAAACATGTAACAAATGGCCCAAGTACTTGAGGTTCACCAATGTGGCTTTGAACTACACATAGTACAACCACACATGGCAATACTTAACCAACTAAAAATAGAGTTTTAACACATAAAACTAAAGCCAAAAGACTACTTAGATGGCATCTAAGAGGCTTGAAATCAAAGGCATGCAACATGACCAAAACATGAGGCATTCAACACATGCTTTTAAAGCATTAACGAAGCAACTAAGGCAAGCATACAAGCACGCCAAAGGGACTGAAATAGCATGTTTAATGGTTCCAAACCATCAAAATGATGCAAGCAAGGCATGCTACACACTCATGCTCTTAAGGCCAACAAGCCAAATACAAAGAGGCTACAAGATGCATGCTAAGATTGACCAAAACAACTTAGGACAGACCTAAAGCATGGCAAAATAAGCATATACACTTCATGGATCTAAGCCTAAAACATGCTAGAAATAAAGGCATACAACCTAGGCATGTTAAGGGACTATTAAGGCATTACAAAGCAACTATGCAAAGCATGCAAGGAGTGCTAAAACCAACACTTAGCAATGTCATATTAGGGCATAATAAACATAAAATGCAGCCAAGACATGCTCAACAAACAATCGAAACTATGCTCCCCTAAGAGGCCAAATCTTGCCCTTTTCAAGGACATCAAGGAGAGGGGGTGGCCCTCTCCTTCTTGGGACCTCAAGGCACCATCTTCACCACTGAAATCCCTCAAGATTTCAGTGGTGAAGAGGCCCAAGCACCAAGGTCTCGGATCTCAACAAAATAGCACCAAAAATGGCCTTTTCAAGGCCTAAGGGTGGTCAAACCTACCCAAACCACCAAGCACTCTTAATAAACAATAAAGAGGCTTAAAAAATAGAACTTTTATGTGTTATAGACTAAGCACAAAAACTGTTTTAAACTAGACAAAAATGGAGTGCAAAAATGGGGTAAAAAGGGATAGTTTCTTACCCTTGATGATCAACTCCAACAATGGTGACCTTGATGCCTTTTTAAGCTTCAAACCAGCCAAGAACACCAAGAACAAGCCCTTAGCACCTCAGTTCCAAGAGGAAGGTGAAACACTAGGTGTTGGTGAGCAATAGTAAGTCACAAACACCTAGTGTACAAAACAAGAGAGAAAGAGAGAGATAGGATAGATACACAAAACCTAACCTAAAACCAGAGCTTCTCCCTCTCCTAAAATGTCTAACTCTCCAATCTTCTAACCCTTGAGCCAAGAGAGCAAGAATTATGTTATAGGCAACAAAACTTACAAGCTAAGCCAAAACAAAGGCTCATCCCTCCATACACGTGTATGGAGGGGAAACAAGTGCAAGAAAGCTGTCTAAAAATATCTCCAAAAACAGCTGTAAAGTGATCGGCAGGGCAAAATGGTAATTTTGCCAAAAGGAGTGCCGACCGGCACAAAATAGTGCCGATGGAAACAATCACTAGCCGGTGGCCTCTAGCCACTGCCAGTGGTATGTGGGGATGTCTCAGAAGGCATTCCCTGCCCCTCCAAGGCAAATCACAAGTGTTTGGTGCAAAACCAAACACAAAACAGTCGAGTTCGGAGATCCTGAGGCAAGGCGCGTAGCCGAGAACTCCGGGAACTCCAAACAAAC
The DNA here is from genome assembly GCA_022316695.1 of Camellia oleifera. NCBI lineage: Eukaryota > Viridiplantae > Streptophyta > Magnoliopsida > Ericales > Theaceae > Camellia > Camellia oleifera. The sequence goes on from CM039307.1 coordinate 132,032,050, forward strand.
ACAAACATGGATAATCACCGAGTGTTCAAGCGGTGACGTCCAAGTCTTGAGGACGGTCAAAAATGGGGTGTCTACAGTTGCCCCTCTTTGACAGAACTCGAAAGTCATAACAATGACGGGAGTGAATGTCAAAGCCCAGAGACAACCCATTTTTGACAAGGCCGAGGACTTGGACAAACATGCAAGACAAAACAAGGTATGCGCCCGAAGGCAGGGGCAAAATGCAAGACGATGCAAGAAGTCGAGCATAACTTATGATCATGCAAAGAAAGCTGTAATGAAGCACGCATGCAACAGTTATAAGCTAGCATACGCCAATCTACACTACAATGCAGAAAGGATGTAAGAGAATTATGCGATTCTCAGAACATCTCACGCGGAGGATACAATACCTGTGCGGCTCGTCCGGTTGCACCGGCCTCAAATGAGCTGTACATACAATATCGTGCCTGCAAAGAAAGCAAACTTAACAGGTACAATGTTGTTAGCCATATGCATGGCAATGCGAAATGCAAAATGATATGCAATATTGTAGACACCCCATTTTTGACCGACTTTAAGACTCAGACGTCACCGATTGAGCGCTCGGTGATGTTGCATACTGTGCTCGTTCAGAAGTCTCAGAGTCACGGCCGTGCGCCTTGCCTCCGGACTTCTGAACTCTCTTTTGTGCCTTGCCTCGGTTTGCGAACCAGACTCAGTTTTCTCTGTTTTCTTTCCTGAGGGAAGGGAGTGGTCCCGTGGACTATCTCTCAGTGGCCGTGGGCTACTTTTCGTGGCCGTAGGCCATTTTGCCCATTTCGGAGCCCGGTTCCCGGTTTTCGGAGCCGTCAGGCCGTGTGCCTGGGTTCGGGACCACCTAACCATCTCCGATTTCTCCGGTTTTTGGCAAGTGCCTCTGTTTTATCATTCCGAGGAACACTGGGGCCTCTGATGCCCACTTCGTGGCCGAACACCACTTTCGGTGCTTACAGCCTATTTTCGGGACCCCGAACTGCGTGATTTGGGCCCCGAGCATTCATTTCGCATCGGTTTTTGTTCATCTTCGGCGGGGACCTCTGTTTTATCATCAGGAAGATCACTGGAGGGTGGGAGGCCAGCAATTGTTCCAGAAAACCAGTTTCGCTCCTCCGGCGCCCGTTTTGCTCACTTCCGGGCTAGTGTTGAACACCCTAGTGATATTTTCTTCGAGCCGGGACTACATATTTGTGATAAGGGCACATGGGAGGACACTAAAAAGTGGTGGTCGGCCAGTAATTCAAATTTTCACTTTTGAGCCTCTTCTTCAAGTGCAATGTTGTGACTCCTGTTTCAGTGTTGCCAAGTTCCAACCCTGGGGCCTTATTCTACACACTTGGGAGGACCCTAAAACATGGTGGTCGGCCAGAAATTTTTTTGTCCCATTTTTGGCCATGGCCGGCCGGCTAGGGGGAGTGGCTGGCCGACCAGTTGGGGTGGCCGGCCGGCCACCTTCCAGAAAGCCACCTGGCCGGCCAGCTTTCTGCTTTTCATCTCTTTACAGCTGTCCAGCTGTTTTTCAAAATATCCCTGTCCTCCGGGGGATATTTTGGGAGGGAAAGCTTAGGTGCATTTCCCTCCCCTTTTACACCCTTTTTGATCCATTTAAGGGGCTGGACAGCTCCTTCCCTAGGGTTAGCAATTTTCATCTCAAAGCCTCTCTCCCAAACACCTTCATTTCCATAGCCAAAAACTCAAAAAACCTTCAAGGTACTAAGCCATTTCTTCATCAACTCCAAGCTCTATCATCACCATACCATTTCCAGCAGCAAGGGAAGAATTCCAGCAGCTAGGAAGCATCCATTCTTCAAGCAAAAGGGAGCCAAGAAGTTGTCTACAAGGGTAAGTCCTCTTTCCCTCTTTTCTAGCCCTATTTTGGCTCATTTCTTAGACCTATTTGCTTGTGGTTTTGGGCTCCGAGATTAACTGGAAATGTCACTATTTTGAGGTGTTCTTCATGTTTGTTTAAGGTCTCAACATCATTTGGGGTCCCTATCTCATACTTGTTTCAATATCTCATCATATGCCATTTTTTTTGCAAGCTTTCTTTGACTCATGAGTAATCTGATTTTGAACATGACATAAACTGTAAAAGTGCATATTTTGAGCCCCTCTTCAACATTTAATAAGGGCTCAACCTTTTTTGGTGAAAGCTAGTACCACCTCTCTTTGTGGCCCCTTTGGTGGCCCTATTTTGCATGGCATTTCTAGCATGATTTTATTCTGATTTTGAGGCTTCCATCTACTGTAAATATGCATATCTTGGGCTCCTCTTCAATGTTGTAGAAGGAAATTTTTCTGTTTGAATTTTCTATATACTACATGTCTCAATACCTCTCTTTGATTCATTATTTTGCATGCTTTGTTAGGTTTATTTGGCTCCTATTTTCAGCCTTCATCAGGCTTAGAAAGTGCCTTATTTTGGCCTATTCTTCATGTTTTGTTAAGGGTCTTAGGTCATTTGGTGTATTCTTTTGGTACCTTATGTTATAGCCCCTTTTGGCACATTATTTTGCATGCTATGTTTAGCATATCTAAATACTGTTTTGGGGGATGTCATCTCTTGTAAATGTGCATATTTTTGGCCCCTCTTTAAAGTTTTAGAACTGTGTTTTTCAGTTCGAGCAATGTACATACCACTTGCTTTGTAATTCTCCTCTTTTTCCCCATTTTTGCAAGCTATTTTTACCGTACTTGTGGTTGTTATTTGTCCATGATTTGTACTGAAAAAATGTTAGTTTAGGGGCTTCCTTGCTACTTTTATACATGTTATGTCCATATCTTGCATGTTTAGTATAGCTATAGGCCATTTCGGGGGCTTAATATCGCATTTCGGGATGATCTCATGCATTGGTTGTCATTTCGTATCATTTTGGGGCTGTTTTCCCCTTTATTTAGGTGCTGAAATTTGGTTTGCATGCTTGCATGTCATTTCCCGTGCCATTTCATGCCTTCGGGCCATGCCTCGGGCACGCACCTCGAGGCACCTCCGTTTTATCCGACGGCATCTTATGTGAGTGCGGCTGAGGCCCTCTCATGTTAGTGTAAGCCCAATTTGTATTTTCATGCTTCTCTATCATTGCCTCGGTTTACGTGCCTGTGGGCACGCATTTCGAGGCACTTCATTTTCATCCGACGGCAGCCTATGTGAGTTTGGCTGAGGCCCTCTCATATTGGCGTAAGCCCATCATTGCATTCCGTATGCCATTTTATGCATTCCTCAGTTTGCGTGTCTGCGGGCACGCACTTCGGGGCCTCTCATTTTTTTATCCGCCGGCAGCTTATGTGAGTGCGGCTGAGGCTCTCTCATGTTAGTGTAAGCCCAATCTGCATTTTCCATGTCATTTGCATTGCGTATGCCACCGCCTCGGCTTGCGTGCCCATGGGCACATATTTCGAGACATCTCTTTTTTAGTCTCATTGTGTATCATATTTCATGTCATCTCATGCTTGTATGTCATCGCCTCGGTTTGCGTGCCCGCGTGCACGCATTTCGAGGCATCTCATTTTCATAACATTGTGTATATTAGGATTGCATATTAGCTGCATTTCATGCATATCATGCATATTGCATCGTGTTCGGGATAGGAGTTAGCCCGGACACGGGAAACGAGGCACGTTTCGTACTCCGAGTGACGGAACGGGTCTCAATTCCCAAGTCACCGACACTCCGGATTACCCATGATGGAGTTAGGTTTTGTTGTAGCATTCATATGCATTCATCTGATATTGAGTTGTGCAATTCGGCTCCTCGGCCATCATGCATCGATATGCGCGATTGGTGGCGCGAGGATCGAGGCATGCATATATTTGTGAAATACATTGCTATGCCCTTTTCCTGCTCTCTGTTGCAGCAAAATCAAGGATCAGCAACTTTCCGGAGTTTGGCACGCATTTCAAGAAAAAGTGCAAACAGAGGCAAATTGGGGCATCCCAGTGGATTTCCGCGCCAAGCAGCCCAGCATACATCATTCATCAGAAGCAAGGCAGCCCCCTGGCCTGCGCGCCAGTTTACAGCTTTCTTGATTAATTTGATAATTAATTAGAAATTTGTATATTATATTCGGACTGTACTATTCTTTCATTTGGGACTGTATTATTTATTCGGACCCTCTGCGCGAGGGCAATGTTGTAATAAGTGTGGGTGAGTGTGATGTATGTCTTCCAACCCCCATTTCTTTCTCCCTTTTATTTACCTGCTTTGTTGGTTAGATATAGGGCATATTTCAATTAGCATACAGTATGACAGCATGTTTGCATCATTCATCTGTTTTGCATGCACCGGGCTCGGCGCATCATACAAACTGCATCTGTATTTCAATTCCAAATTGAATACATGTTAGCTGTAACATCATCATATACCATATTTAGAATAGCCGAGCCTGCTATAGTTGCATTTTGCATGTGTTGCATTAGGCAATTCAGTATACTTAGGATCATGCATGATTTCTAATCAGCTTTTGTTTTGGCTAGGAGTACTCGGTGAGTTTTATGCTTTAGCATCCTTGCATGCGTGTGAGTGTTGTCATGAATAGCATGCTTACCATGAGGCTATGTGCTTATGTGATATAACTGCCTTAAATGCCTGTGGGTGGAGGTTGAGTTATTTGAATTGGGACAATGCATTGACTGTTTGTTTTAAGCCCACTAGATAGTGGCAAAATCATTGTTTTCTTAAGCCCACCTGAGGGTGGCAAATCCGCGTCTTAGCCTGCCTCCGGGTAGCACCATCACACCATTTTCAAACAAACAAACATGAAATGTTTTGTTCCAATTCAGACGGCCCAGTCTATACTTGTTTGCTGCGAGCATCACATAGTAACCTAGGCTAATAACCGGAATAAGGACGCACAAAGTTTTCAAAAACAGATATCATGGTTAGTAGAGGCCGGTCTTTGACCGGGCGAGCGGGGGTGCTCACGATGTGACCTTCCCCAATCGTACCCAAGTTCCCGAGCCAACTTTGGTGATGACGGACACGTGGCCTTTGGCACCGAGTCAGGGTTTCCTAAATTTCCCATTTTAAAATATTTAGGTGGCGACTCTGTTATCTGGCAAAGCAGTCCATGTTTGGTACTTCTTTTCAAAAAAATCTGTTTTTCTTCAAAACGATTTGCCAGAGTTGGACTCTTTGGTTCAGATTTAGAACCGCAACAAAATCGAGTCCGAACTGTAGCGAGGTCCCTCGCGGGCTTGTTACAAATATATACAAAATGATGTATGAATAATGCAAATGATAATGCAATGCAATTGAAACAATGCAAACTACATGCAAAGCAATTGAACCATGATTCAATCATGAGCAGTTCGAAACCACACAAATGTCAAGTAGGTTGATGGAAGTAACGAGTCCGTCTACCATAGAACGATGTCTGAACTATGAGTGATGTAGACGGACGCAAGGACAAGTATTGGGTGGATTGACATAAGTGGGGTGACGACCTGCTGAGGAAAGAACAATGATCCTAATGCTGGATGCAACGATTACACTACAATGTAATATGTGATTATGGCGTGCGGGCCAAACCGTATCTCGCTTAGGAAAGGCATGCACACATACAAACCATGTCTAACATAGAAAAGGTGCCGCAACCTCAAACCAAGTTCATCAAGGAGTAGGCGCGATGCACATGAACCATGCTTTAACGTGAAAAGTAAGGGCACATACCAGACCAAGCTCAATAAGGAAAGGTGCAAGCCATAGATGGAAGATGATGCAGTGGATGCATGCAACTACAATGCAATAGAAATGGATATTTATAGAAAATGCACGACAAATGCACTATACTACAATGATGATGCATGACGTATGCATGTTTTTTTTTGGGTTTTGAATTTTTGAAAGTGCATGATGCAATATTTACAAATGATGCATCACAAATGCATGTTTTTTGTTTTGTTTTGTTTTGAAATGCATGACAAATGCATGTTTTTGTTGTGTTTTTTGAATTTTTTGAAATGCATGACATATGCAGTACTTATAAATGATGCATGTCAATGCATTATGATGCAACGACTATGATTGCAGCTTTCCCTATCTTACCAACAGGGCGATATACTAGGTTGGTTTGGTATCCAGAATTGAGGCGTAAACATGTCGCCTCAACCTATGGGGCTTCCATACAGATTTCAAGCCGAGGGTACACCCCCTGGGTATTTAAACCAGACTTTAGTCTCGGAAATTTCGAACCTTTGCGTTCTAGGCATAAGCCGTTCAAACTCTAGTTTTCACCGTCCCCCTTGGTCTTCTAGGAACTCACCGCAAAAACAGACAGGTGGCTTTACCAAACCACCGAAAGTCGTTCGGGCACGACAAACACCGAAGGAATTGCACCTTCAGAGGATTTAAGGTCTCCTAGACCGTATGTAATGCATGACAATGCATGTTGTTTTTGAAATGCGCGGCAACGCGCGGCTTTACGAATGCATGACAATGCAAGAATTGAGATGCGGTGCACAAGACAGTACGATGTGTAGGATTGCGCAATGCGATGCATGCCAAGTACGATGAGATGCACAAAATAGTGCGATGCGTTAGACAACGCAAGTGCACAAGAAAGTGCGATACAATGCATGCCAAATGCGATGAGGTGCACACCTTAATGCACCGAAGGTCTTGCACCTCCCGAGGATTTAAGGTCTCCTAGACCGTGCGTGTTTAAGGTCTCGCCAGACCTGGGGGGCAACTGATGAGGTGCGCGAAACAACGCGATTGGGGTGCGCAAGATAGCGCGACTGAGACGTGATGCACAAGATAGTGCGATGCGCAAGATAGCGCGATGCGATGCATGCCAAATGCGATGAGGTGTGCACTTTAATGCACCGAAGGTCTTGCACCTCCCGAGGATTTAAGGTCTCCTAGACCGTGCGTGTTTAAGGTCTCGCCAGACCCGGGGGAGCAATGCATGAATTGAGATGTGGTGCACAAGACAGTGCGATGTGTAAGATAACGTGATACGATGCATACCGAATGCGACGAGATGCGCAAAATAGCGCGATGCTTTAGACAACGCAAGTGCACAGGAAAGTGCGATACAATGCATGCCAAATGCGATAAGGTGCACACCTTAATGCACCGAAGGTCTTGCACCTCCCGAGGATTTAAGGTCTCCTAGACCGTGCGTGTTTAAGGTCTCGCCAGGCCCGGGGGGCAACGAGTACACAACACTTTAAGTGAATGCGATGCAAATGAGTAAACTCGAACCAAACTACATCTCATGCAGCAAGGATTAAGCGAGTTATGCCATTCTCACGGCGTCTATGCGGAGAAGGCCAGAAGCGACTACCGAGAACACTCGGAGGCTCAAACACAACGTCTCTCTGCGTATCGCACGCAGGAGAGGAAAAAACAAGGCAAAAAAGAAACCTCTCAGCGTAGTACACACGAGAGAGGGAAAACAAAAAGGCCTCTCAGCGTAGTACACGCGAGAGAGGGAAAACAAAAGGAAACCCGTCAGCGTAGTACACGCGAGAGAGGAAAAACAAAAGGAAACCCCTCAGCGTAGTACACGCGAGAGAGGAAAAACAAAAGCCTCTCAGCGTAGTACACGCGAGGGGGGGGAAAGGCAACGCACATGGGACGCGCATGCCAATGCAAATGAGACACGCATGCGGATGCAAATGGGGCAAATGAGACGTGCGTGTCTCAAAAGATGGAAAATGGAGTGCAATGAGGTACGCGTGCCTCAAAGGAGATGCAGAACAATGCAAGTGTGACACGCATGCTACACGAAAATGCAAAACGGTGCAAGTCGCAAGGGATGCGCAATACGGCGTGATGCAACGTACCAGACAATGTAATGGATGCGTGCAACGCACACGGGGCAACTTTTGAATCTTGTAAAAGACAAAGGATACAAAAGGATACAGTCTCTGCTTGAATCTGGGTGCCACGCAGAGAAGACACGGTCCGAGGTCAAAACGGAGGCCGGTTGAGCGTCGGGGATGCATTTTCTTGCACTTTCTTGAGCTATGAAGATCCAAAACTGTTCAAATGGCCTAAACAAGGTGGTAGGAACACCACCGGCTGGACTAGGTGGCCAGCGGCTAGCCACCGGCTGCAGAAAAGTCCCACCGGCACAATATTGTGCCGACCGGCACAAAATAGTGCCGACCGGCCAAAAATGGCTGATCGGGGGCAGTTTTGCCATTTTGCTTCGGGTCTTTTAAAATAGGGTTTCTAAACCCTATTTCTTCATTCTTTGACCGCCGAAAATCACCCCTCTCCCTCTCTAGAGTGTTCTTTTCTCATTTTTCGCCGTTTTCTTCGCGTTCTAAGCCCACTTCGTTGTCGGATTCGCGTAGTTCATCGCGTTTCGGACACTTTCAACCGAACAAAATCTCATTTCGGTGCATCCCTTGCCATTTCCTCCTTTTCGGGACTTGTTCCCCTCGATTTCATCTTCCTTTCCGTGCCTTTTCACCTTCCGGCTTTTCTGGCCATTTCCGGCCCTCTCGGGGTTGACCTTCTCGGTTGACTTTTCATATTCCGGCTTTTCTGGCCATTTTCTCACCACCATTGCCATGGTTGACGACATTCCACATGTCGGGACTCCTTCGGACCATGAGATGGACCCCGGGGTCGAGCTCCTCCCTCTGAGTGAGCTCCTCCCTCTGAGTGAGCGTCCTTTCGACCCGGCGACCTACCGCCCGGCGATTCACGTGCTACCACCCGATGGACTTCGCCAGTTCAGGAGTTTCGACAGGGCACTGGACCCGGAGCTTCTGCTACGCGAGCCTGCCTCTCACCTCTCATTTGGCGCTTCCGAGGTAACCCTTTTCTCTGTTTTACTTTCTGCAATGTAGAACTGTAAACTGTTAACTGCCATAGCTGATTACAACCTTTAATTGCTTAGCTTTGATATACTATACTGTAGTTGATCGTAGACAAACTCACAACTGATATCTATTTTAGGACCGACATGTGCACACACACCGCACTAGCCTTAATCACCCATATACATGGCACACTGTATTTCACTGCAAACTCACCGATACCGAGTACTTATTTGAATCTGAAAACCTGCACACATGCTAGATTTATACTGAATTGAACCACTCAAACATGCTGACGCATCACATGCTGTAGTTCACTGTAGGCACACCAACACCTGATATCTGTTAGAATCTGAAAATCTGCACACATGCTAGATTTGTACCAACCTTAACTGTTTCTTAAAAACTGTACATTTTATATTGCTTCGCAATTATTTGTTTGAAAACAGGGAGATTCCCATACCATCCGCGGGTATGGGAATGTTGCTGCGCGAGATTGGTACTTGGAGCTTCCCGAGGCGGTTCGTCGCATCGTGGATGAGGCGGGCTTTGGTTCTTTCTACAGGGGTCTGACCCGACTTACTGCCTGCAGACCTCTTCTTGCCGCTCTGGCAAAGAGGTGGTGGGACACCACCGATTCATTTCATCTATCCGCGGCAGGAGACATGACGATGACTCCCTACGACTTCTCGGTGCTCACCGGCATCGGGGTAGAGGGTGATCCGATCCCCTTCGACACCGACATGGATGAGTGGACCGCCGCTCAGATCTACTTACTTGGCACAGCTCCGCCTCTTTCGCGTCCAGGTTTCGTCCGTTACTCCTGGTTCGAGGTGCAGTTCCGGGTGCAGCCTCTTCTTGTCGACGCAGCTCCGATGACCGAGGCGGCCGTAGAGCAGTATGCGCGCGGGTTTTTAATGTTCTTGCTAGGGACGACTCTCTTCGCCGACCGGGCGAACACCGTGCCTCTCTGCCTACTCAGCGCACTGGTGGACGTCTGAGACATCTTGCGTTTTGATTGGGGTGGTGCGGCTCTGGCCACTCTTTACGGGTACATAAGCTCGGTCTCCCGTGGCAGCGGGCAGTTGCTCGGAGGCTACTGGCGAGCTTGAGAGGTACATCTTCTCCTCTGCTTTACACTTCTCTTCTGTACTTTCTGTACTCTGCACACTGCACACACTGTAGTCTGCTTTACACTTGCTGTATACTGTACACACGGCACACACATACTCTGCTTTACACTGACTGTACACTGTTCACACTGTACACTTTGCTCAATACACTGCAGAACACACGGCTCTGCTATTTCTGCTTTACTCTTCATTTTTGCTTTATCTGATGATCATACTGACATCTGTTTTCCAGTTGTGGGTTTACGCCTACTTCCCCAGACTGGAGCCAGTGCCGGAGACGGAGACTCCTCTAGTCATTCCCTTCTCGCGCCGCTATGATGGGAGATGCGCCCGGAGGCCGCGGGAGACTTTCAGCTTTTTTCGCCGTTACTTCGATACTATTACTTCTGCCGAGGTATGTTTTACTTGCAGTTCATTTAAACTTCACTTTTCCACTGTATATTTGCAATACCAGTAGGCAATAAACTGTATTTCAATTTCAGATCACTTGGCAGCCGTGGGCTCCTCTACCAGCGATGGTACGAGATCGGTTTGCCGGCGCGATCGAGACCTCGCGTTACCGGATTTTGCTGGAGGGCCCGATCTGTCGGGCTTGGTACCTGGGCGAGCGCTTCTTGCGTCAGACCCTGGGCTTACCTGAGCAGATAGTCCCGGTGCATCCTCCTGAGCATATGAGGGACACCGAGCGTTTCATCGCTGAGCATATGGCGGACTACACCATCGGCTGGGAGGCAGACGGCTTCAGAGGCGAGGGCGATTACTCAGGGTACGTCCGGACCTTCATCATGCGGCCTCTGAGCGGGGGCTCCCGAGCTGAGCCAGAGAGACCTGCGGCGCCGGCAGCTAGGGCAGAGGTGGGAGCAGGAGCGGGATCGTCACAGAGAGCTCGAGCTCGTGGCAGGAGGGGAGTGCAGAGGGGACGAGGGACGGGCTGGCCCACTCTGCCTACCATGCTGACATACAGGGGGCAGAGTGGGGAGACCTACCAGATCCCTTTTGCTCCTCTCCCGGCTGGTCATGAGTTTGTCGGTATCCCCGACTTGCCTCCGGTATGTACCACTTTATTTCTGCATCTTGCATTGTCATTTCAATTCAGTTCATTCGATATTCCACAGAATATTGATGTATCTAATACTTTTGCAGGCTTCCTCTGAGTATACCCGGCAGTCATTGGAGCTGAATGCCTCCATGGCGGGGATGTTGCAGCGGACCTTCGAGTTCCTAGCCTTCTACGGTCTTCCGGTATGTTTTCTCTGACATAGTTCCAAACTATATACAAACTGCTTCGCATAATCTGATACACGACACAACATCTGATAAACTGTTCACGGCACTTGGCACACTGTATTCATACACTGCATTCTGCACTGATAAACTGCTCACGGCATTAATGTACTGTACTCATACACTGCATTCTGCACTGTTTCAACTGCTCATGACTTGCACACACTGTACTCATACACTGCATTCTGCACTGATAAACTGCTCATGGCATTCAAACACTGTACTCATACACTGCATTCTGCACTGATAAACTGCTCATGGCATTCAAACACTGTACTCATACACTGCATTCTGCACTGATAAACTACTCATGGCATTCCAACACTGTACTCATACACTGCATTCTGCACTGATAAACTGCTCATGGCATTTAAACACTGTACTCATACACTGCATTCTGCACTGTTAAACTGCTCATGGCATTCAAACACTGTACTCATACACGGCATTCTGCACTGTTTCATGTATACTGATGCATTTGCCTTTTGTACTTTTCAGCCTCCCTTCCCGATTCCTCCCGTGGGTGGCGGCGCTCCATCTGGACCTCTCATTTCTACTCGGGATGGCAGGATATTCCCCTGCACCAAAGGAGGGCGTGGCCATGTGGGGAGCAGCTCGCAGGCTCCAGTTGCAGAGGATGGCGAGTCGGAGGCGATGGCGAGTCGGAGGCCTCTGAGGAGGAGGCCGGGGACAGCTCGGGCTCGGGCTCCGACAGCGACACTTCTGACGATGCTCCTGTGCTTCTGCCCAGGAAGAGGGCGAGGACGGATCCCCTGGCATGAGGCCATTGATGATGATTACAGACTTCTGCTGTTTTTCTTTCATTTTCTTTTCTTGTACTTTTCTCTTTTTGGTAGATAGAGTACTTATGTACTGCCGCAGGCAGATTTTGCTTTCCTTAAAACTTATGTACTTGAAAAGATCATGAAATGGAACAAACTTTTTATCTGAAAAAGAATGTTATATCTGCACATTTCATACTTTGCACCGCATGGCGTCATATTACACCTCAAATGTAAATGATATTGATCTGTTGTTTGAAAACTGAGCACTCGCACTGTACTAATCAGATAACCAACCGACTAAACAGCAAAACATCTCATACAAATCCTTGCTCAATCCGAACACACAGCCCATACTCTGCTGAGGACTAATCTGCTGGGGATTGATCTGCATATAGCTCATAACACAGCATTTGGTTCATTTTGCACACAGCAAACCCTAAACAAATAGCCCCAATCTGACGAGACGGATCACAAAGCTGACACGGTTGCAGTTGAAACACACTCGGATGTCCCAAATTTTCCCTTTCCTTCTCTTGCTTTGCCCGGATGTAGAGAATGGCACAGCATTCTGAGCACAAGCGATTACCTTTTGGAAGAGGATGGGTTTTCAACCGGGGTATCGAGCCTAACACAAAACACGGCGAGACAGACTCAAACAAATAAACAAAAGGCACACGACCTAACACAACGAGACACACTTGAAAAAAAACTTGAAGCCAAAAGCAAGACCGACAAATCAGAAGACACGACACACGGACGTGTTTACAAAGACCTCAGATCTCGAGGAGCAAGTTCCTCCGGGTATTATTCCCACCCTTTCCGATTTGCGATACTCACATCACTCGGCCCTCAAGCTCGGTTTTTCTCACAAAACCCTTCTCCTTACTTTTCTCTCAACTTACTCCTCTCTATTCTTTATTCTCTCATTTTTCAATCCCTCCCCAGGCATGGTTGTCAGGTAAATGAGAGGTTGCGGGTTCACGCCCGATACAACTAGCTCGCAGCCACTTCTTCTGGTAGATAGGGCGCCTCTCGGGCAAGTGTGTTGGCAGGGGAAGGACAGAAGACCTGACTCAACTGTACCCCTAGTTCGTCACTTTGACCATTTTTTTTGTTTTCTTCCTAAAACAGCTTTGATAAAAAATGAGAGTTAGATTAACACACTTGTTCAATTTTTGATTTGAAAATCATGCAAGTCAGGCTGTGAGCACTGAAAATTCTCCTTTTTGGGTCCAAACATGGTCCAATTTTGAAAATGAAACAGTTTTCGAGAAAATAAGTCAACCTCAGTGAAAATTTTCAAAAACTATTTTTGTAAACAGTCGATGCTTGACGAGCATAGAACTTACCCTCGAGATATGCAACCTCGGATCGGAGGCAATGGAAAATTGCCCCTGGCTTAAAGGGGGATAAGGCAACGGAAAGTTGCCCCTGGTTTGGACGGTAACTCAGGGCAACTTATGGCAATGGATGGCAACGGAAAGTTGCCCCTTGTTTGGATGATGCCGCGGCATTTTGTAAGCCAGTCCTCGTTGATGACGATCAGACCCTCGGGCGCGGAGGAGTCGAAGACAGTTTGAATCAATATGTGGACACAGTCACCTGGAAGGTGTTGGTGATTGGATTTCAAGAGAAAACTGATCACGTAGCCCTAGGTTGCTGCAACCGAGATCTTGGATTCGAAGGAGGCAAAGGTGATCAAAACGATGACATGGACTGAGACGCTATGGAAGCGTTGAGGGCTGGACTTCAGGATGAAGTTGCCTACGTATCCCAAACATGGGAATCAAGCCTTACGTAGTTCCGGTTAAGGTACACTCGGGTATTTTAACCTTCACTGTTTAGGCTCTAATTTTTGCTAAGGCGCCTATTGCAGGTTTTCGACCTTGCGAGCTTTGTTTTTCTTCTCTTTTCTTTTTTTCTTTTCTTTTACATTTTCATTTCTTTCTTTTCTTTTCTCTTTTTGCTTCTTTTGTATTTTTCTTTCTTGTATTTTGTATTTTTTTTCTTTTTGCTTTCTTTTTCTTTGCTCTAACTTTTGCCTGGGCCGCCCTTCCGGGTTTTCAGCCCAGCGAGCCTCTCAAAGGGTAAAAGTGTAGCAAGCCCATGCCAAATGGTTTTGAGATTGAAGCCTCTCCGTATCCAGGAGAGCGACTGTTGTGTTGATTTGCAGAAAAATCCACCTTTAGCTCTTCGAGCACATCGGATATTTTTTTGCCCCTAGTTCGAGGGGTGCTTTTGATCTAGCTTTGCAAGCTTCTTTTGACAACGTCTGATCCTCTTGATCTGACTTCGGTGCCTCTTGTTCGAGGGCTACTTCAAATCTGGCCACACAGGCGTTTTATGGCACTGAATGTTTTGAACGGATCCAATTTGTAACAGATAAATCAAATCTCGAGGCTGGGAGCGATCCTGGGCTGCACCATCTCAAGAGCAGTTCCACACAGGTCTTCGCGAGACTGCGCAAAATATTTTGTTTTTGAAAGTTTTTAAGAAAGTGACAAATCGCTCGCGCTGAGGATAGTGTGGAACCAGTCTAGATCGAACCAGGATCCTTCTCAGTACTCACTCCGACAAGCATGATTTCATTCATTAAAAGCTTAGCAGGCCTCTCTTTCTCTCAAAATGATCAAGTTTTTGCAAAAACCCGAGGAATTCCTTCCGCTTTGTTTTTATCACCGCAGTGTTTGAAAAAGGTTTTTCTGAAAAGCTTAGGTCATTGTGACGATGTTTAAGGCACGAGAGTGTAGGCGAAATGCACTGTCGTTCCATTCACATTCTCTGGTACGGTTGGTTCGAACAGCAACAAATTCGGCCCATGATAGCCACAGCTGTTTCATTCAGATTTGCCGGCATAACTGGTTCCTCAGCAAAAACAAACTCAAAAAGCAAAACAACTATTTTGAAAGACAAAACGGTATTTGAGGCAACAACCCCGAAATCACCTAGTATACTATACAAAAGGGACTGACTTGTTACAGCAAGACAGACTCCGTAAGCAAAAGACTGACTCAATACAGAGAGACAGACTCGAAAACAAAACAAAAGACTAACTGGACACCCAAGCCAGGATTTACAAAACTAGCATTGGCAGGTGCTCAAAAATGCGTGCCAAACGCCACATCCAAAAATGTACCAGACACTACCCGCAAGCGATTCACCTTCCGATTACATACTTGCAGTATCCGTATCCTCGAAATCTAACAACTGAGTGGTAACGGACTTCGCTGAGGTGGGTGGGAGGATAACCTCGTTGTCAATCAAGTCTTGTACCTCATGACGGAGGCGGAAGCAATTATCAGTAGCATGACCAGTCTGTTGGTGGTACGCACAGTACAGGGAAGCATCATGCGTGGTGGGGAGATTCTTTGGGAGAGGCCGAGGCTCCAGAGGTTTAAGGTGTCCCCTCTCGGCAAGGATTTGAAGTGCCTTGGACAATGGCATGTAGAGAGCATGGAAGACCCAGCGCCCCCGGGGCAGGTATTTTGGGGCCTGAGCACTCTTGCTTGCTGTACTAGCGAACGGATCGGCGGGTGCGGCCTTGAGTTTCTGATCCTTTCCGGATGCAAGGCTGGGAGAGGGAAGAACTGTTTTGGCATGACGGGGCCTATCCCGATTCTCTGATTGACTGGAACTGCCCTCAGGCGGAGTAGGGAAAGCATCCTCCACAGCTTTTGATACAACTGCGGATATCTGTTGCTTGTTCATTCCCCCGGCTTTCAAAGCCTCTACTGCCCACAGCAGTCGTTCGATAGAGTCGGCATCTGCCTTCATCTTGCCTTTGTCTCTGGCCTCAGCCTGGTCTAGAACTTGGTTTGATGCGTCGTTGCCATAGCTGGAGGCCATCTTCGGTTGGCTGAGTTCAATTACAATTCGTCCCAGTAGCAGGGGCTCTTGGGGTATAAAGCTTCCAGCATATGGTGTGGCTGGTGGCGAGACAGACATTCCATAGGTGAGATCCGCCATGGATCTTTGAAGATCACCTATCATTCCCATTAATTCAAATGTAGTAGGCTCACGAGCCTGATATAGTTGAAGGGTCCAAATTGGATGTGCGGCAGGCGACCTGGGTGGATGCGGCATGTCAACAGTAGTATCATTCTGTGGGGTGGTTTCTTGACTCAGCGCGGCCGTCATGACCACAATCTCTTCTGAGTTCTGCGTCATGTTCAGTCCTGCCTCAGTAAGGAGAAGACACTAGCTGTTCTGGATCGACTCTCTGAATTTCTAAACTGAAACGAAAAACAAGCAGCATTTCAGCCCCAAACAGATCAAACACGGGTGTAGCCGATCAACTGCACTCTACCACTGATCACTGTTCCCCAGAACCACTGTTCAAAACTGAACTGATACCCGCAGACACAACTGACTCTCAATAATTACTGATACTGGTGTCCTCAGGCCTGATACCCAATCTTGCAAACTGATATGTGTGTTCCTGTAGAGATACACTCTAAAAGCACATAACAGGTAAAAGAGAGCCAATACACCCCTATGTTGGGGTAGGGTTTCCCTGTCCTATTTTGTCAGGAGCTAGGGTTTCACTACGCACGCAGCGGTTTCAAACAACCTAATATCGGGTGAGCAACTTGTCCTAGTTTGGAATGGTCACTATGGATTCCGAATATGCAGTAGGTCGAATGGTCGAAAAGGGTGCCCCGGTAAAACCGGGGTTTATGTTCCCATACTGGCAGAGCCCACAACCGGTCAGCCTTATGGACATGCCTTGACAAGACAAGCCTCCAGCAAACCGCTTAGGAATAGCAGATGGCCAACACGGTGTCCTAGGCGCACCAATGCACATGCAATGCAAAGAAACACGTAAGTGTAGGCAAAACAGGATATTACGAGTTCGAGTCAAGCTCTCTAAACTCCCCAGCAGAGTCGCCAGAAACTGTAGACGCGCCCGTGAGGCTTCACTCTACAGTTCGGACTCCATTTGTGTCGGTTCTAAATCTGAACCAAAGAGTCCAAATCCGGCAAATCGTTTTGAAGAAAAACAGATTTTTTTGAAAAGTAGTGCCAAACATGGACTGCTTTGCCAGATTACAGAGTCGCCACCTAAATATTTTATAATTGGAAATTTAGGAAACCCTAACTCGGTGCCGAAGGCCACATGTCCGTCATAACCAAAGTGGTCTTGGCTCGGGAGCTTGGGTACGATCGGGGAAGGTCAGCTATGAGCACCCCCTTTCGCCCGGTCCGAAGACCGGCCTCTACTAACCGTGATATCTCGTTTTGAAAACATTACATGCTCTTATTCCAATTATTAGCCTAGAATTACTATGTTATACGCGCAGCAAACAAGTATAGACTAGATTGCCTAAATTGGAAATAAACATTGCATATCCGCTTGTTTGGAAAATAATTTGAAGACGCTACTCGCAAGTAGGCTAAAACACGGATTTCAATGAGTTTTCCAACTCAAGCAATCCAACCTCCACCCACAGGCATTCAAACAGTTTATCTCACATAAGCATTTAGCCGCATGGTAAGCATATTGTCATGGCAACATTCACACGCATGTGATATGCTAAAGCGTAAAATACTTACATCGTACTCCGTGCCAAAACAGTAAACTAGTTAGCAAACATGCATGTCCTAGTTCATGTTAAGTGGCTAATGCATCGCACAACATGTAATCTAGGCAGGCTCGGCTATCCTAGGCATGGCATGTGGAATGCACTTTATTCAATGCACGTATTCAATTTGGAATTGAAAATACAATGCAGTTAGCGTGATGTGCCAAGCCTGATGTATGTCAACAAATGCATGGATGCACGCATGCATTGCATAAGGTATGCTAATTTTAAACGTGCCTTAATCTACCATCATAAGCAGGTAAATAAAAGGGAGAAAGAAATGGGGGTTGGAAGACATACACCCACTCACGCACGCTTATTACAATTACGCCCTCACTCGGAGGGACCGAATAAATATTACAGATAATTAACTACGCAAGCTAATTAAATATTACAAATTGATTAAATTAATTGACAAATTAACTAAGTTAATTAAAGCAGTAAATGCCTCGGGAAGAGGGTAAGATGCATCACACGCCCGGAACTCGCTCGGAATCGCACTGCCATGCATGATTGCCTCTGTTTTCCCTGCTTTCCTCCTCTGAAGACTGCCAAAACTTCAGGAATACTTCCTTGGGCACTGGAGATCACCACCGGCTGGGGTAGAACACCACCGGCTGAAGGATGTGGCCACCGGCACTGAATTCATCCATCGGCTGCCAGTAGACTGCCGGTCGGCACTAAATAGTGCCGGTCGGCACAAAATGCCTGCAGAACCTGCAACTCACAGCAGCAGAGGACACAACTTGCATGGCAATGTAATTCAAAGCATGTATGCACCAAACACACTCCTTATCATGTTTTTGACTCAAAGGAAGATGTGCCTCGGTTCTCGGACCACCAATCACGCATTTCCATGCATGATGGCCCAAAGAACCAAGAATGCAACTTTGATTTCAAATGCATGCAATGCAAACAAGCACATAAGGGTGCCAAACCTCCATCATACTTCACTTCAAGAGGCTTAGCATGCATGCCAATATGATGCAATCCTAGACATGTCAACTAGTATGCAAAATGGACAATGCAAGGCACTTATGCAAACATGCAAATAAGCATACAAGACAAGCATGCAAACCAAGCAATGGGGTGGACTTAAACATGGATTAGGCAGCTCCAAATAGGCCTAAAACCATTGGCCAAAATGCTAAAGAGGTGAAGTCACAATGCATGCAAACATGCAACCATACATGCTCCAACACTTAGGCACAAACATGGAAACTCTTAAGCACACTCCAAGGGACCAAAAATAGACCATGAGCATGCATAGAAAGCTCTGAAAATCATGCAAAACATGGTGCCAAATCATGCAACAAAGCAAGTCAAACATGTAACAAATGGCCCAAGTACTTGAGGTTCACCAATGTGGCTTTGAACTACACATAGTACAACCGCACATGGCAATACTTAACCAACTAAAAACAGAGTTTTAACACATAAAACTAAAGCCAAAAGACTACTTAGATGGCATCTAAGAGGCTTGAAATCAAAGGCATGCAACATGACCAAAACATGAGGCATTCAACACATGCTTTTAAAGCATTAACGAAGCAACTAAGGCAAGCATACAAGCACGCCAAAGGGACTGAAATAGCATGTTTAATGGTTCCAAACCATCAAAATGATGCAAGCAAGGGATGCTACACACTCATGCTCTTAAGGCCAACAAGCCAAATACAAAGAGGCTACAAGATGCATGCTAAGATTGACCAAAACAACTTAGGACAGACCGAAAGCATGGAAAAATAAGCATATACACTTCATGGATCTAAGCCTAAAACATGCTAGAAATAAAGGCATACAACCTAGGCATGTTAAGGGACTATTAAGGCATTACAAAGCAACTATGCAAAGCATGCAAGGAGTGCTAAAACCAACACTTAGCAATGTCATATTAGGGCATAATAAACATAAAATGCAGCCAAGACATGCTCAACAAACAATCGAAACTATGTTCCCTTAAGAGGCCAAATCTTGCCCTTTTCAAGGACATCAAGGAGAGGGGGTGGCCCTCTCCTTCTTGGGACCTCAAGGCACCATTTTCACCACTGAAATCCCTCAAGATTTCAGTGGTGAAGAGGCCCAAGCACCAAGGTCTCGGATCTCAACAAAATAGCACAAAAAATGGCCTTTTCAAAGCCCAAGGGTGGTCAAACCTACCCAAACCACCAAGCACTCTTAATAAACCATAAAGAGGCTTAAAAAATAGAACTTTTATGTGTTATAGACTAAGCACAAAAACTGTTTTAAACTAGACAAAAATGGAGTGCAAAAATGGGGTAAAAAGGGATAGTTTCTTACCCTTGATGATCAACTCCAACAATGGTGACCTTGATGCCTTTTTAAGCTTCAAACCAGCCAAGAACACCAAGAACAAGCCCTTAGCACCTCAGTTCCAAGAGGAAGGTGAAACACTAGGTGTTGGTGAGCAATAGTAAGTCACAAACACCTAGTGTACAAAACAAGAGAGAAAGAGAGAGATAGGATAGATACACAAAACCTAACCTAAAACCAGAGCTTCTCCCTCTCCTAAAATGTCTAACTCTCCAATCTTCTAACCCTTGAGCCAAGAGAGCAAGAATTATGTTATAGGCAACAAAACTTACAAGCTAAGCCAAAACAAAGGCTCATCCCTCCATACACGTGTATGGAGGGAAAACAAGTGCAAGAAAGCTGTCTGAAAATATCTCCAAAAACAGCTGTAAAGTGATCGGCAGGGCAAAATGGTAATTTTGCCAAAAGGAGTGCCGACCGGCACAAAATAGTGCCGATGGAAACAATCACCAGCCGGTGGCCTCTAGCCACTGCTGGTGGTATGTGGGGATGTCTCAGAAGGCACTCCCTGCCCCTCCAAGGCAAATCACAAGTGTTTGGTGCAAAACCAAACACAAAACAGTCGAGTTCGGAGATCCTGAGGCAAGGCGCGTAGCCGAGAACTCCGGGAACTCCAAACAAACACAAACATGGATAATCACCGAGTGTTCAAGCGGTGACGTCCAAGTCTTGAGGACGGTCAAAAATGGGGTGTCTACAGTTGCCCCTCTTTGACAGAACTCGGAAGTCATAACAATGACGGGAGTGAATGTCAAAACCCAGAGACGACCCATTTTTGACAAGGCCGAAGACTTGGACAAACATGTAAGACAAAACAAGGTATGCGCCCGAAGGCAGGGGCAAAATGCAAGACGATGCAAGAAGTCGTGCATAACTTATGATCATGCAAAGAAAGCTGTAATGAAGCACGCATGCAACAGTTATAAGCTAGCATACTCCGAGTGACAGAACGCGTCTCAATTCCCAAGTCATCGACACTCCGGATTATCCATGATGGAGTTAGGTTTTGTTGTAGTATTCATATGCATTCATTCTATATTGAGTTGTGCAATTCGGCTCCTCGGCCATCATGCATCGAGATGCGTGATTGGTGGCACGAGGATCGAGGCATGCATATATTTGTGAAAATACATTGCTATGCCCCTCTCCTGCTCTCTGGTGCAGCAAAATCAAGAATCAGCAGTCTTTCGAGACTTGGCACGCATTTCAAGAACAGGTGCAAACAGAGGCTAATTGGGGCATCGTCATGGATTTTCGCGCAAAGCAGCCCAAACATGCATCATTCCATCATCCAGAGCAGAATCAAGGCAATCCCTGGCTTGCATGCCAATTTTACAGCTTTCTTAGTTAATTTGTTAATTAATTAGGAATTTGTACATTATTTGGACTGTATTACTTGGACTGTACTATTCTTTTATTCGGGACTGTATATTTATTAGGACCATCTACGCGAGGGCATAATTGTAATAAGTGTTCGTGAGTGTGATGTATGTCTTCTAATCCCATGTCTTTCTTCCCTTTTATTTACCTGCTTATGATGGTTAGATTAGGGCATATTTCAATTAGCATACAGAATGACAGCATGTTTGCATCATTCATCTATTTTGCACGCACCGGGCTCAGCACATCATACAAACTGCATTTGTATTTCAATTCCAAATTGAATACATGTTAGTTGTAGCATTCCATAAGCCATGTTTAGAATAGCCGAGCCTGCTATAGTTTGCATTTTTGCATGTATTGCATTAGGCATTTCAGCATATTTAGGATCATGCATGATTTCTAATGAGCTTCTGTTTTGGCTTGGAGTACTCGGTGAGTTTTTATGCTTTAGCATCCTTGCATGTGTGTGAGTGACTGCCATGAATAGCATGCTTACCATGAGGCTACGTGCTTATGTGATATAACTGCCTTGAATGCCTGTGGGTGGAGGTTGAGTTACTTGAAGTGGAACAAATCATTGACTGTTTGTTTTAAGCCCACTAGATAGTGGCAAAATTATGTTTTTCTAAGCCCACCTGAGGGTGGCAAATTCACGTCTTAGCCTACCTGCGGGTAGCACCATCAAACCATTTTCAAACAAACAAACATGAAATGTTTTGTTCCAATTCAGGCGACTCAGTCTATACTTGTATGCTGTGCGCATCACATAGTAACCTAGGCTAATAACCGGAATAAGAACATATAATGTTTTCAAAAATAGATATCATGGTTAGTAGAGGCCGGTCTTTGACCGAGCGAGCGGGGGTGCTCACGAAGTGACTTTCCTCAATCGTACCCAAGTTCCCGAGCCGAGGCAACTTTGGTGATGACGGACACATGGCCTTTGGCACCGAGTCAGGGTTTCCTAAATTTCCCATAAAAAAACATTTAGGTGGCGACTCTGTATTTGGCAAAGCAGTCCATGTTTGGCACTTCTTTCAAAAATTAGTTTTCTCAAAACGATTTGCCGGATTTGGACTCTTTGGTTCAAGATTAAGAACCGTGATATTTGAGTCCTTGAACTGTAGTGACCCCAATATGAACGGAACGGGACTTAACCCTCCCAGGGCGTTCGGGGATGTCTACAGTTTCTGGCGACTCTATTGGGGATTTAGAGAACTTGACTCAAACTCATGATATCTGGTTATGATTACACTTGTGTGTTTCTTTGCATTGCATTTGCATTGGTGCGCCTAGGACACCGTGTTTGCCATATGCCATTCTCGAACGATTTGCCGGAGGCTTGTCTTGTCAAGGCATGACCATAAGGCTGATCGGCTCTGGGCTCTGACAGCGTGGGAACACAAACCCCGATTTTATCGGGGCACCCTTTTTGACCATTCGACCTAGTGCATATCGAAATCCATAGTGACCATTCCAGACTAGGACAGGTTGCTTACCCGTTTATAGGTTGTTTGAAACCGCTGTGTGCGTAGTGAAACCCTAGCTCCTGACAAAATAGGACAGGGAAACCCTACCCCAACATAGGGGTGTTTTGGCTCTCACTTATCTGTTATGTGCTTTTAGAGTGCGTCTCTACAGGAATGCATGCATCAGTTTATGAGTTTGGGCATCAGGCCTGCGGGCATCAGTTATTTTGGGAATCAGTTATCTGCGGGTATCAGATTCAGTTTTTGGGGCAGTGACTTGGGGAACAGTGATCAGCGGTCGAATACAGTTGTACAGTTATGCCTATGTCTGTTTTGATGAAATTGAGCTGAAATACTGCCAATTTTCTCTTTCAGGGGGGGGGTTCAGAGATTTAGTTTAGAATAGCCAGTATTCTCCTTCGCCGAAGCAAGACAAACGTCCGATCCGTTAGTCACCAGTCACATCACTTCCGTTCAGCTCAGCGGATTCATGATGACCCAAAATTCAGAGGAAATTGTGGTTATGACAGCCGCATTAGACCAAGGAATCATTTTGCAGGATGAGACCAATGTTAAAGTGCCACATCCACCCAGGTCGCCTGCTGCGCGCCTAATCTGGGAGCCCCAGTTGTTTCAGGCCCGTGAGCCCACCACATTTGAATTAATGGGAATGATTGGTGACCTTCAGAGGTCCGTGGCAGATCTGGCTTACAGAATGTCGGCTTCATCACCAGCTGCATCATATGCCGAGAATTTTGCACCGCAGGAGCCCCCACTACTGGGGCGAATTGTGATCGAGCTCAGCCAACCCGAGGCTGTCTCAAGCTATGGCAATGACATGTCAACAGCAACCCAAACCTATGATCCAGCTGAGGCTAGAGGTAAGAATAAAATGAAGGCAGACACCGATCCCATCGAGTAACTGCTGTGGGCAGTCGAGGCTTTGAAAGCCGGGGGGATAAACAAACAGCAAGTATTCGCGGTCATGGCCAAAACTGTGGATGATGCTTTCTCCACTCCAGCCGAAGGCAGTTCAAGCCAGGCAGAAAACCGGGATAGGCCCCGTCATGCCAGAACAGTTCCTTCCACCTCCAACTCTGCATCTGGAAAAGATCAGAAAGCCAAGACGGTGCCTGCCGACCCTTTCGCTAGTGCGTCTAGCAAGAATCCTCAGACTTTGAAGTATCCTCCTCGAGGGCACAGAGTCTTTCATGCCCTCTACATGCCTCTGTCTAGGGCATTTCAAATTCTGGTTACCAAGGGGCATCTCACACCCCTCGAGCCTCAACCGCTGCCGAAGAATCTCCCTCTCACACATGATGCTACCTTGTATTGCGCATACCACCAACAGACTGGTCACAACACCGACAGCTGTTTTCGCCTTCGTCACGAAGTGCAAGATTTGATCGACAATGAAGTCATTCTCCCACCTACCTCAGCAAAGTCTGTCACTGCTGAACTGTTGGACTTCTAGGATACTGTGAGTATGTGATCAGGGGTTGGACCACCTGCGGGCGGCACTCGGCGTATTTCGGATGTGGCGTTTGGCACGCACTATTTTGAGCATTTGCGAATGCTAGTTTTTGTAATTTCTGGCTTGGGTGTCGAGTTAGTCCTTTGTTTTGAATCTATCTCATCGTCTTAAGTCAGTTCTTTTTGCTTAAGGGTCTGTCTTGTTATATCGAGTCAGTCTAGTTGTACAAAGGTCGGGTAGTTCCAGGGGTGTCACCTCGGGTGTCACCATTTTGTTTTGTGTTTGTCTTTTCGTTTTGTTTTGAGTCTGTTTCTGCCTTGGATCCAGTGATGCCAACAGATTTGAATGAGCAGCAGTGATGTTCGCATTCTTGTGTTCGCTTCTGCCTTGTGCCAGTTATGTCGGAAGTTCTGAATGAGATGGCAATATTTGACTAAGAACTCTGCCTTTTCTATGCCTTGAAGTCATTATAACGACCTAAGTTTTTCAAAACCTTTTAAACACTGCAGTGAAAACGAAGAGGAAGGAATTCCTTGGGATTTGCAAAACTTTGATCAACTGAGAAGAAGAGAGGCGTGCTAAGCCCTTAATGAATGAAATCATGCTTGTTAGCGTGAGTACTGAGAAGAACCTTGGCTTGATCCAAACTGGTTTCACACTATCTTCAGCGCGAGCGATTTGTCGCTTTCTTAAAAATTTTCAAAAACAAAATATTTTGCGCGGTCCTGCGAAGACCTGTGTGGAATCGCTCTTGAGATTGTGCAGCCTAGGATCACTCTCAGCCTCGAGACTCAACCCCTTTGCTTCCAAACCTTGAACTTGAATTCAGAAGGTTCAACGGTCAACTACCATGTGAGGCCTGTGTGGCCAGATTTGAAGCAGCCCTCGAACAAGGGGCCAGGAAAGTCAGATCAAGAAGATCAAAAGATCAGAAGAAGCTTGCAAAGCTAGAACAGAAGTACCCTTTGAACTAGGGGCAAAGATGTCAGATGTGCTCGAAGAGCCGAAAATGAATCCTCTTGCAAAACAACAGCCACTCTCTTGGATACGGATGGCTTCGAGATCCTAAAACCATTTGGCATGGACTTGTTACACTTTTACCCTTTGAGAGGCTCGCTGGGCCGAAAACCCGGAAAGGGCGACCCAGGCAAAAGTTAGAGCAAGAAAAGTTTTATACAAAAAGCAAAAAGAAAAAAAAGAAAAGAGAAAAAAGAAAAAAGAGAAAAAAAAAAGAAAAAAAAAAAGAGAAGAAAAGAAATGAAAAAGAAAGAAGAACAAAGCTCGCAAGGTTGAAAACCTGCAACAGGCGCCTTGGCAAAAGTTAGAGCATAAAAGGAGAGGTTAAATACCCGAGTGTACCTTAACCCCGAACTACGTAAGGCTTGATTCCCATCTTTGGGATACGTAGGCAACTTCATCCTGAAGTCCAGCCGTAAAACACTTCAAATTGGATTGTGTCCATGCAATGGTTCTGACCATCTTTGTCTTCTCTATATCCGAGAGTCCGGTTGTGATCATCATTGGGAAGACTGATTACAATGCGCCGCAGTGCCATTCAAACAAGGGGCAACTTTCCGTTGCCATTCAACGCGTCGCGGTGCCATTCAAACAAGGGGCAACTTTCCGTTGCCATTCAATGCGCCGTGGTGCCGTTCAAACAAGGAGCAACTTTCCGTTGCCATGCAGCTCTCTTCAAGCACTGGGCAGTTTTCCTTTGGATCCGAGGTTGTGCACCTCAGGAGTAGGTTTCATGCCCGTTGAGCAAGTGGTCGTTTGCAAAAATAGCTTTTGAGAATTTTTACTGAGGTTGACTATTTTCTCGAAAATCATTCTATTTTTTCCAAAACTGGACCCTTTTCATGGACCCAAAAAAAGGAAAATTTTCAGTGCTCATAGCCTAACTTGCATGATTTTAAATCAAAAATCGAACAAGCATGTTGATCTAACTCTCATTTTGGTCAAAACTGTTTTAGTGGAAAGCAAAAACAAAAAATGGTCAAAATAATGAACTAGGGGCACAGTTGAGTCAGGTGTTCTGTCTTTTCCCCATTGTCAACATACTCGCCAGAAAGGGCACCCTACTCCCCAAGAAGGGCACTCTACCTGCCAAGAAGGGCGCAATTGAAGTTAACGACAAAGGACTGAAAGCTGTCACCCTTCAAGTAGCGAGGTATCAAGCCAAGTGCGAAGCGCGAACTGGAATGGGGCAAGATATTCCACTCCCTCATCTAGACGGATCTGATCATGTCCAAACTCCCCAGCAGAGCATTGTCAACTAATGCCAACTGCAGATTTGCTACACACCCAGATGTAGCGCAACCCCTCTGTGGGAGGAATTCACTAGCTGCGTGCAGAAGAAGAAGAATCTAGCTGAGTGCTAGAGGCAAGAGCCTTCAACTTCCTGTTTATCCATCAACCACCTAGGGGAGGGATTAAAAAATGAGAGATTAAAGAATAGAGAGATGCGCGTGGAGAGAAAAAGTGAGAAAAGGGTTTTCAGAGAAAAACAGAGCCTGAGGGTCAAGTGATGTGAGAATCACAAATAAGAAAGGGTGGGAAACAATACCCGAAAAAACTGGCTCCTCGCGAACTAAAAGGTCTCTCGCCATTGGAACATGTCTGAGTGTCGTGTCTCTTGTTTTTTATTTTGTCTCGATTCTTGTTTTAAGTCGTTTCAAGTGTTACTCGATGTGTCTAGGTTGTGTGCCTTTTATTTCCTTGTTGCGCTGTCTTGCTGTGTTCAGTCGTAGGCTCCATACCCAGTCGAGAATTCATTCTCGCTCTCAAAATTCAAAAAAAAAATCGTTTTGTGCTCAGAGTGCCGTGCCATCCTCCACATTTGTACAAAACAAGATTCTTTCTTAAACCGCAGGGTTCAACCCAGGTCATGTGAGAGCAGTAGAACCAGGACCTATCTGAAGCTATATAGGTTCCAGACTTCGAAGCAAAAGAAAAAAGGAAAGATGTCAGGGCATCTGAGTTTATTTCAACTTCTGCAAATTCAGTCGTCGCATCCTGTATGTTCAGAATGAGCGGAGTGTTCAAACTTAAAAGAATACTGTGTTATGAGCCGTGTGTTCAGATCAAGTAGGGCCGTGTGTGAGCTGCGTGTTCAGAAGAGAAATGTGTGAGCTGCGTGTTCAACATGAAGTATATGAGCTGCATGTTCAGAATTGAAATGTGTGAGCTGCGTGTTCAACATGAAGTATATGAGCTACGTGTTCAGAATTGAAGTGTGTGAGCTGCGCGTTCAACATGAGGTATATGAGTTGCGTGTTCAGAAGAGAAATGTACGAGCTGTGTGTTCGACACCAAGTGTTTGGACTGCGTGTTCAACCTTCTACAAAGTGTGTGCTGCGTGTTCACCTCAACAACGAGCTATGTGTTCGACATCAAGTGTTTGGGCTGCGTGTTCAACCTTCTACAAAGTGTGTGCTGCGTGTTCACCTCAAGATTTCAGCCGTGTGTTCAGAATTCAAGTGTTTGGCCTGCTTGTTCAACTCTCAATCGGTGTGTGCCGTGTGTTCACCTCAACAACGAGCTGTGTGTTCGACATCAAGTGTTTGGGCTGCGTGTTCAACCTTCTACAAAGTGTGTGCTGCGTGTTCACCTCAAGATTTGAGCCGTGTGTTCAGAATTCAAGTGTTTGGGCTACGTGTTCAACTCTCAATCAGTGTGTGCCGTGTGTTCACCTCAACAACGAGCTGTGTGTTCGACATCAAGTGTTTGAGCTGCGTGTTCACCTCAAGATTTGAGCCGTGTGTTCAGAATTCAAGTGTTTGTGCTGCGTGTTCAACTCTCAATCAGTGTGTGCCGTGTGTTCACCTTAACAACGAGCTGTGTGTTCGACATCAAGTGTTTGGGCTGCGTGTTCAACCTTCTACAAAGTGTGTGCTGCGTGTTCACCTCAACAACGAGCTGTGTGTTCGACATCAAGTGTTTGGGCTGCGTGTTCAACCTTCTACAAAGTGTGTGCTGCGTGTTCACCTCAAGATTTCAGCCGTGTGTTCAGAATTCAAGTGTTTGGCCTGCTTGTTCAACTCTCAATCGGTGTGTGCCGTGTGTTCACCTCAACAACGAGCTGTGTGTTCGACATCAAGTGTTTGGGCTGCGTGTTCAACCTTCTACAAAGTGTGTGCTGCGTGTTCACCTCAAGATTTGAGCCGTGTGTTCAGAATTCAAGTGTTTGGGCTGAGTGTTCAACTCTCAATCAGTGTGTGCCGTGTGTTCACTTCAACAACGAGCTGTGTGTTCGACATCAAGTGTTTGGGCTGCGTGTTCACCTCAAGATTTGAGCCGTGTGTTCAGAATTCAAGTGTTTGTGCTGCGTGTTCAACTCTCAATCAGTGTGTGCCGTGTGTTCACCTCAACAACGAGCTGTGTGTTCGACATCAAGTGTTTGGGCTGCGTGTTCAACCTTCTACAAAGTGTGCGCTGCATGTTCACCTCAAGATTTCAGCCGTGTGTTCAGAATTCAAGTGTTTGGGCTGCGTGTTCAACTCCAAATCAGTGTGTGCCGTGTGTTCACCTCAACAACGAGCTGTGTGTTTGACATCAAGTGTTTGGGCTGTGTGTTCAACCTTCTACAAAGTGTGTGCTGCGTGTACACCTCAAGATTTGAGCCATGTGTTCAGAATTCAAGTGTTTGGGCTGCGTGTTCAACTCTCAATCAGTGTGTGCCGTGTGTTCACCTCAACAACGAGCTATGTGTTTGACATCAAGTGTTTGGGCTGCGTGTTCAACATTCTACAAAGTGTGTACTGCGTGTTAACCTCAAGATTTGAGCCGTGTGTTCAGAATTCAAGTGTTTAGGCTGCGTGTTCAACTCTCAATCAGTGTGTGCCGTGTGTTCACCTCAACAACGAGCTGTGTGTTCGACATCAAGTGTTTGGGCTGCGTGTTCAAACTTCTACAAAGTGTGTGCTGCGTGTTCACCTCAAGATTTGAGCCGTGTGTTCAGAATTCAAGTGTTTGGGCTGCGTGTTCAACTCTCAATCAGTGTGTGCCGTGGGTTCACCTCAACAGTGAGCCGTGTGTTCAAAATTCAAGTGTTTGGGCTGCGTGTTCAACTCTCAATCAGTGTGTGCCGCGTGTTCACCTCAACAACGAGCTGTGTGTTTGACATCAAAATGTGGGCTGTGTGTTCATCTCAAATATTTGCGCTGCGTATTCAACTCTCAATCAGTGTGTGCCATGTGTTTATCCCAAAAACGAGCTGTGTGCCCGAAGAACAAGCCGTGTGCCCGAAGAACAAGCCGTGTGCCCGAAGAACGAGCTGTGTGCCCGAAGAATGAGCTGTGTGCCCCCTAAAAATGAGCTGTGTGCCCCCCCCCAAAAAAAGGAGCTGTGTGCCCGAAGAATGAGCTGTGTGCCCGAAGAACGAGCTGTGTGCCCGAAGAATGAGCTGTGTGCCCCCCGAAAACGAGCTGTGTGCCCGAAGAATGAGCTGTGTGCCCGAAGAATGAGCCGTGTGCCCGAAGAGGAGCTGTGTGCTCGAAGAATGAACTGTGTGCCCCCCGAAAATGAGCTGTGTGCCCGAAGAATGAGCCGTGTGCCCGAAGAGGAGCTGTGTGCCCAACAATGAGCTGTGTGCCCCCCCAAAAACGAGCTGTGTGCCCGAAGAATGAGCTGTGTGCCCCCCGAAAACGAGCTGTGTGCCCGAAGAATAAGCTGTGTGCCCCTCAAAAAAGAGCTGTGTGCCCCCCAAAAAGGAGCTGTGTGCCCCCCGAAAAGGAGCTGTGTGCCTGAAATGATGCTGTGTGCCCAAAAGAGTTGTGTGCCTAGATAAAGTAGATTGTTGTGTTTCGAACTGCGTGCCAAACGAACAAAATGTTGTGTTGCAAGCTGTGTGCCAAAAATGCTATGTCGTAAGCTGTGTGTTGAGTCTTGCATTGTGCATGCATTTTATCTCGCTATTTTGCGCTCTGACCATTACTTGCATTGTGCATGCATTTTATCGCACTATTTTGCACATCGCACTGTTTGGTGCAATTTGTACTCACGCGATCTTGCGCACCTTACCTGTATCACATGCTTTATGCATTCACCCTACTCGCACTGTCTTGTGCCCTGTCCGGTCTAGGAGACCTTAAATCCTCTAAAGGTGCAATTCCTTTGGTGTTTGTCGTGCTCGAACGACTTCCAGTGGTCTGGTATAGCCACCTGCCTGTGTTAGCGGTGAGTTCCTAGGAGACCAACTGAGACGGTGGAAACTAGAGTTCGAACGGCTCATGCCTAGAACGCAAAGGTTCGGGATTTCCGAGACTAAAGTCTGGTTTAAATACCCAGGGGTATATCCTCGGCTTGAAATCTGTATGACAACCCCATAGATTGAGATAGCATGTGTATGCGCCTCAATTCTGGATACTAAATCAACCTAGTCTGTCACCCTGTTGGAGAATAGGGAAAGCTACGACCATAGTCAAGGAGAAAAGTAGTACCTGTGGTTCAACCAAGAAGAAGCGGAAGATTCTCACATCAGCATAAGGTAGGACATTGCCGAGGTAAGTCATTGCCAATTGCCCCTGTAAGGTACCTCCCTTTTCCTAGCTATCACATTGCATTTTAGCCACTACATTACAGTGCATTGCATGAATCCCCAATCTTCAAACCGGCTTCGCGTAGCGTATAAGTCCAATTTTCAAACCGGCTTCGCGTAGCGTATAAGTCCAATTTTCAAACCGGCTACGCGCAGCGTATAAGTCCAATTTTCAAACCGACTTCGCGCAGCGTATAAGTCCAATTATCAAACTGGCTTCGCGCAGCGTATAAGTCCAATCTTCAAACCGGCTCCGCGTAGCGTATAAGTCCAATCTTCAAACCGGTTTTTGGCATGCATCCTATTTACTCCCTTTTGAGGGACACTAAGGTCTGAGAGACCCAATTCGTGGTCGAATGCCACTTTCGGTGCTTAACAGTCAGTTTTCGGGGCCTCGGACTACGCGTTTCGGCCCCAGAACCTTTATTTTGCATCGGTTTCCGTTCATTTTTGGTAGGTACCTCTGTTTCATCACCAGGAAGGCCGTAGAAGGGTGGGAGGCCAGCAATTGTTTCAGCAACCAGTTATATTCCTCCGGCGCCCTCCGACGCCCGTTTTTCTCACTTCCGAGCCAATGTTAACCACCCTAGGGTCACTTTCTTCAGTCCTAACCCCCATATTTGTGTTGTAGACACCTGGGAGGACACAAATATCATATGGCCGGCCATTAATTCCACTTGAACCTTTTGAACCCCTTTGAAAAATGGCTTGTTCTCTCTCTTGTTTCACAGTTGCCAGTTTTGAACCACAGGGTTGTGTTGAGGGCACCTGGGAGGACACCAATATCTGGTGGCCGGCCAGAAAATCTTTTTGACCATTTTGACCCATGGCTGGCTGGCCATGGGGGGTAGCCGGCCGGCCACCTGCAACTCAAATAGTTGGCCGGCCAGCTTCCTCAGGGTGAGTACATTACAGCTGTGCATTGTTTTTCCCTCCAAAACCTGTATCCGGAGGGAACTTTTTTGGAGGGAAACTTGATGCAATTTTCCTCCCCTTTTTCCCTCCTTTTTCTCCCTCTCTTTGGTCCATATAACCAGCTGCAAAAACCTGGTTTTAGGGTTGACAAAAATTGCCTCAAGCTTTGCATACACATCTCCCTCCATCTCTCTCTTTAACCCTAAAAACATCCAAGTTCTACACCCATCTCTTCATCATCACCAAGCACCACCACCACTACTCCATTTCCAGCAACTTGGGGAGCTTTCCAGCAGCTAGGAGGCAGCATTTCTCAAGCCAAGAAGCATCCAAGGGGTAGTCTTCAAGGGTAAACATCATTTCCCCTCTTTTGAGCTCAATTTTGCAACATTTTTCTAGCCTGTCTGCTTGCTGTTTTGAGCTCCGACCAAAACTGAAAATATCATTTTTTTCGAGCTATATTCCATGTTTCATTAAGGGCTCAACACTGTTTGAGCCCCCCATGTTGCACTTGCTTCAATGCCCTCTTGAATGCCATTTTCTTGCATGATATTTTTAGCTTGTGTGTGATCTGTTTTGGGGACTGATGTAAACTGTAAATAGGCCTATTTTGAGCCCCTCTTCAACATTGAAGAAGGGCTCAACACTGTTTGGGATCTCCATGTATCACTTGCCATTGTACCCCTCTTTGGTCCTTATTTTTACATGTTTTGTTAGCTTATCTTGCTTCTATTTTTCGGCCATGATCAGAACTGAGAGTGGCCATATTTTGACCCCCATTTTCATGTTTCATTAAGGGTCTTTGGCTTTTTGATGAATAGCTTGTATACTTTGTGTTATAGCCCTCTTGTGGCCTTAATCTTGCATTGTATTTTGAGCATGTTTTCATACTGATTTGGGACTTGTCATCTACTGTAAATAGTCATATTTTTGGTCCCTCTTCAGTTTTGTAGAAGGGTCTTTTTCTGTTTGGGCATTGCATCTGCCACTTGCCTCATTGCCCCCCTTGCGGAGCCATTTTTGTATGCCATTTTGGCCTTGCTTTTGCCTGCTGTTTGGCCATACTTTGTACTGTAAAAATGCGAGTTTTGGGGATTCCTTGCTTCTTCTTTTAAACTTCATGTCCTAATTATGCATGCTTTGTATAGCTGTAAGCCATTTCATGTACCTAGTTTTGCATTTCGGGAGTGATTCCATGCATCGGGTGTCATTTCGCCTCATTTCGGGACTGTTTTGCCCCTCATTTTGTCACTAATTTTTGCATGTTCGCATATCATATTCCATGTCTTTGCCATGTCTCATTAGAGTGGCATTTCGGTGCCTGAGGGTCCGTCCTCGGTTTGCGTGCACACGGGCACGCATTTCGAGTTGTCTTGTTTTCATCTGATGGCCTCTTATGTAAGTGTGGCTGAGGCTCTCTCATGTTGGTGTAAGCCCATATTGCATTGAGTATGCCATTTCATCCATAGCATTGTGTATGCTCGGTTGTGCATTACCTCGTGCATTGTGTTTGTCATTTCATAGCATTGCGCATGCTAGGTTGTATATTAGTTGCATTTCATACATATCATGCATATCGCATTGTGTTCGCTATAAGAGTTAGCCCGGGCACGGGAAACGAGGTGCGCTCCGTACTCCGAGTAACGGAACGCGTCTCAATTCCCAAGTCATCGACACTCCGGATTATCCATGATGGAGTTAGGTTTTGTTGTAGTGTTCATATGCATTCATTCTATATTGAGTTGTGCAATTCGGCTCCTCGGCCATCATGCATCGAGATGCGTGATTGGTGGCACAAGGATCGAGGCATGCATATATTTGTGAAAATACATTGCTATGCCCCTCTCCTGCTCTCTGGTGCAGCAAAATCAAGAATCAGCAGTCTTCCAAGACTTGGCACGCATTTCAAGAACAGGTGCAAACAGAGGCTAATTGGGGCATCGTCATGGATTTTCACGCAAAGCAGCCCAAACATGCATCATTCCATCATCCGGAGCAGAATCAAGGCAGTCCCTGGCTTGCATGCCAGTTTTACAGCTTTCTTAGTTAATTTGTTAATTAATTAAGAATTTGTACATTATTTGGACTGTACTATTCTTGTATTCGGGACTGTATATTTATTCGGACCCTCTACGCGAGGGCATAATTGTAATAAGTGTGCGTGAGTGTGATGTATGTCTTCCAATCCCACGTCTTTCTTCCCTTTTATTTACCTGCTTATGATGATTAGATTAGGGCATATTTCAATTAGCATACAGAATGACAGCATGTTTGCATCATTCATCTGTTTTGCACGCACCGGGCTCGGCGCATCATACAAACTGCATTTGTATTTCAATTCCAAATTGAATACTTGTTAGTTGTAGCATTCCATATGCCATGTTTAGAATAGCCGAGCCTACTATAGTTTGCATTTTTGCATGTATTGCATTAGGCATTTCAGCATATTTAGGATCATGCATGATTTCTAATGAGCTTCTGTTTTGGCTTGGAGTACTCGGTGAGTTTTTATGCTTTAGCATCCTTGCATGCGTGTGAGTGACTGCCATGAATAGCATGCTTACCATGAGGCTACGTGCTTATGTGATATAACTGCCTTGAATGCCTGTGGGTGGAGGTTGAGTTACTTGAAGTGGAACAAATCATTGACTGTTTGTTTTAAGCCCACTAGATAGTGGCAAAATCATGTTTTTCTAAGCCCACCTGAGGGTGGCAAATTCACATCTTAGCTTACCTGCAGGTAGCACCATCAAACCATTTTCAAACAAACAAACATGAAATGTTTTGTTCCAATTCAGGCGACTCAGTCTATACTTGTATGCTGTGCGCATCACATAGTAACCTAGGCTAATAACCGGAATAAGAACATATAATGTTTTCAAAAATAGATATCATGGTTAGTAGAGGCCGGTCTTTGACCGGGCGAGCGGGGGTGCTCATGAAGTGACCTTCCCCAATCGTACCCAAGTTCCCGAGCCGAGGCAACTTTGGTGATGACGGACACGTGGCCTTTGGCACTGAGTCAGGGTTTCCTAAATTTCCCATAAAAAAACATTTAGGTGGCGACTCTATATCTGGCAAAGCAGTCCATGTTTGGCACTTCTTTCAAAAATCAGTTTTCTCAAAATGATTTGCCGGATTTGGACTCTTTGGTTCAAGATTAAGAACCGTGGCATTTGAGTCCTTGAACTGTAGTGACCCCAATATGAACGGAACGGGACTTAACCCTCCCGGGGCGTTCGGGGACGTCTACAGACATAAATGGCAGAGACCTCCCTTACCTGTGGTATGCTAAGCACTTGAAGTGATACTTCCAATAAGATGGCTTCTTCCATTTTTGTATGGTCCTACTGTTGGATGGTTTACTTTGCTATTTTAGAACACTTGTTTATTTTTGCCTTTGCCATACAATGTGTAACTCTATGATCACAGGACCATGCTTTAATGACAAAAATTTTCAATCTACATGTTGTGGTGTTGTACCCTTCTTCCTGAAGAACAGGCCTTAGCCAGACTGAGCTAAACAAGCCTCAGCCAATTTGAGCATTACAAGTCTCAGCCAAACTAAGCCTGAAGAGCTCCGCCAGACTGCGCTAAACAAGCCTCAGCCAATCTGAGCATTGCAAGTCTCAGCCGAACTGAGTCTGAAGAGCTCAGGCAGAATAAGCATTACAAGTCTCAGCCAGACTGAGCCTGAAGAGCTCCGCCAGACTGAGTTAAAAAAACCTCAACCAGACTGAGCATTGCAACTCTCATCCAGACTGAGTTAAACAAGCCTAAGCCTGAGTATCTCAAGTCTCAACTAGACTGAGCATCTCAGGTCTCAGCTAGACTAAGCCTAAAAAGTTCAGTCAGATTGAGTTAAATAAGCCTCGGCCAGACTGAGCATCTCAAGTCTTAGCCAGACTGAGCCTGAAGAGCTCAGCCAGCTTGAGTCACATAAGCCTCAGCCAGACTAAGTTCCATTAAACCTTAGCCAGACTGAGCATTCAAACCTCAGCTAGTTGCATGCTTTATTAATTCATTTTTCAGTCAAAACCCATGTCACTCTTATTTACAAAGATTCATTCTCCAAACCTCATTTTTCCAATTAGCACACACAACGGACAAATCGTACAAGTTCACATTGTTCATAGTCTTTTCTTATATTATCACTAGGTCAGTTCACAATATTATCATTACCATTACATGCACAAATATTTTCTAAACCATGTAAGTTTTTATAAAATTAACTATATATATAAACTTGCCCTTGTAGTCTTAACACAAATAAACCAAGCCACAACACACATATTCTATACAAACATTAGACAAATAACCATTGTAATTTCAACACAAATTCTTTACAAAGATCTATTTTAGTACAAAGAACCATTTCAATTCAAAAAAAAAAAAAAAAAAAAAAACAACAACAACAACAACAACAAAGAACAAATAGGGGCTCTTCAAACTGCTCCGCCTTCGCCTCCATCATCCTCGCTGGATGCCAAGCCTTCTTCTTCTACACCTTTATCCAGCGGGGTCTGGGCAATGTCTCATTCTCCTTCCCTCACGCCATTAAAGTCCATGTCTGGAAAGAGCTCCTCCGCCTTGTACTTGAAGCTCGTCCAGCCACTGTCCCAGTACATGCTCATTTCGTGTTTGTAATAATTCAACTATTGAAACCTCTGGATTATTTATTCCTTGGTCTGCCCCTCCACCAGCTCAATAGTCGCCACATTCGATGATCCAACACCACCCTCTTCTTCCCTGGCCAAGCTTCTCGCCACAGCTGCTTCAATGACCATTTGAAACTCAGGGGATAGCTTAAATTGTTACACTGTAGCTGTGTACACGTTTGGATAAGCAGCCCTTTCAGACGCCAATGTCCTGGCCAACTCCGCTGTCTTGGCCCTCTCTTCTTCTAGGGCCCTTTCCAACTCAACCACTCATGCATCTATCACCTCCTTGTCTTTCAAGGCCAGATCACGTAGTTTCTCATTATTTATAAGGGCCTCCTCCAATTACTTGTAGGCGGTGGCACAGGCTTGCTCAGCTTTATCGGTCTTCTTTTGCTCACTTTGACACCGCCTTACAACGTGTCGCTTCAAGTTCTGCCTTAACAACTGATAGTTCGGCGGCGACCTCAGCTTAGCCCATTATGGCGCGCTCAGCCAGATAACCCTACACCACAACCAACACCTCCATTTTGTTCGCCCTCCGAGCGTACACCAAGCCCTTAGCACATGCGCTTCGCGCCGCTTTCCTCTATCCCGTTGTTTCCACCCTCATATTCTGTAACTGCGACTAGGGTTGTGCATAATATCGCCAAAACCTCCAAAACCGCACCGAATCGCTCCAAACTACACAAAATTTCAATTCTGGCAGGCAGGTTAGGGGGTGGGAGGCCCAGCACTGGCAGGTCAACACAGGTGGTGGGTGAAACTTCCAAACCCGTAGGTCTAATTGACCTGACCTGCTTATGTTTCAAAAAAAAAAAAAAAAGCCCACCTATTATACTTATACACACACAAACCAAGTTATACTCACACACACACACAATAATTCCTCAATTAAACCTAATTGACACCCACCTACACATTTCAATTTCATCTCATTTACACACACAGAGATTCATCACCGCTGCTATGTACAAACATTTCATCAATTCACACACACACAGATTCATCGCCGATTCGCTACTGTTGTGCCGATCGGCTCACCGCCACCAACCTTTCCTCACCGTCGCCGCTGGTTTCTCCTTCCATTGCCGATCTATTAGCCTTTCATCTCCTCACCGTCATTGCTATGCCGATCGACTCACCAACGCTATTAGTCTCTTTCTCTCTCTCTCTCTCACTCTCTCTCTCCACTCTTTTCTCTCAATGTTCTCTCTGTCACTTTTTTTTTCATTGATCTCTCTCTGTTCTATTATCTATGTACATATATATATATATATAATATATCCCTTTCTTGCTCTCTATATATATAAATAACATCAGTGAGGAAAATTTTTGTATTCATATAAATTAAATCCCTGCTTATTATATAAATTTACTTATTATATAATATAATATAATATATATATATAACATCAATGAGGAAAATTTTTGTAATTCATATAAATTTACTTATTATATAATTTTTATTATATATTATTTATATATCCCTACTTTATTTACTTATCATTCATATAAATTTTTTATTTTTGTAATAGAGAATGGATGAGGAAAATATAAATGCTGGTGGAAATCCTACACCAACTGCAGAATCAACCACTGCTGCTAGTTCTACCACTACCACAATGCCTGCCAAAAATTCTAGTAAAACTCGTCTTTGCCCTAGTATTAATTTGGATAAAAAGAAATCTGAGATTTGGGAACATTTCACTTTACTTGATGATTGTGAGCCTGATAAACCTAGGGCTGCTTGTAATTATTATGGTAAGGATTATGGTGCTCGTGGAAAACAATATGGGACTAATAATATGTGGAACCACCTTAAGCATCAATGTATGAAGTCTTTTATTAGGGAAGTGGACAAAAAACGCTCTCTTTTGTTAAAAAAGAAGAAGAGGAAAAGGAACATGATGGTCGAAGGATTGGATCTCTCAAAGCAGTCGGATATGATGAAAAGCTTTGTAGGGAAGCACTAACAAAGATGATTATAATTGATTAATTACCTTTTAAGCATGTGGAGAAGAAAGAGTTTACAAATTTTTGTTTAGTTATGGAACCTAAGCTTCATGTCCCTTCTCGCACTACTGTTGCTCGTGATTGTCTGAACTTATTTCTTGATGAAAAGCAAAAATTGAAGAAAGTTCTAAGAAAACAACGAGTGTGCCTAATCACTGGCACTTGGACATCAATTCAAAATCTAAATTATATGTGTGTTACCGGCCATTGGATTGATAATCATTGGAATTTGCACAAAAGAACTCTTAGTTTTTGTATAGTTCCTAATCATAAGGGTGAGACAATTGACAAACAATTAGACAAATGCTTGCAAGACTGGGGGATTGATAAGATTTTCACTATTACAGTTGATAAGGCAAGCTCTAATGATGGTGCTATTGCATTTTTGAAGAGAAGAACCAAAGATTGGCCTTCCACTAACTTGGCAAATGAGTTTTTGCATATGATGTGTTGTGCACACATAGTGAATTTAATTGTTTGTGATGGTTTAAAAGAACAAAACCACTCAATTGCCAAGATTTGAAAAGCTGTGAAATATGTAAAGTCATCTCCAGCTAGGCTACAAACTTTTAAAAATTGTGTGGAGTATAAAAAGATTACTTGTAAGAGTTTGCTATGCCTTCATGTTCCAACAAGGTGGAATTCCACCTATTTGATATTGGAGGTAGCTGAGAAATTCCAAAAAGCTTTTGAGTGTTTAGAAGAGGAAGACCCACGATTCAAATTATTTTTCATGAAAAATGATGATGAAAATGAAAATGATGGTGGAAGAGGCAAAGGGAAAGGAAAAAGATTCATTTCATATCCTAAAGAAGAAGATTGGGATGCAGCTAGAGTCTTTGTAAAATTTTTAAGACTTTTTTATCAGGTGACTTTGCAACTTTTAGGATTCTTGCATGTGACATCTAATGTTTTTTTTCATCAACTTATATCGGTACAATCTAAATTAGTTCAATTGAGTACAAGTGGAGATGTAGTGTTGAGTAACATGGCTGATAAGATGAAATTGAAATATGACAAATATTGGGAGAATCTTGATAATATCAATTTCTTATTATATGTTGCCACTGTGTTAGACCCTCGCTACAAGTTGACATATCTTAAGTTTTCATTCAATAAAGTGTATGAAAATGACAAGGTAGAAATTTTAGTGGCGAGGGTAAATGCAACATTAGAGCGCTTGTTTGATCGTTATGTTGAAAAGAACAATGTTGCTAATGTTGCACCTTCATTTGCAAGTAAAGCTCCTCAAGTGATGGAAGTTGATGAAGAGGAAGATGAAGATCCCATGACACTCTTTGCCTCTCAATATATTAACCATTTGGAGTCAAGAAAAAAGTGTAGAAAACAAGTCAGAGTTGGAAAAATATTTGGTTGATGGTTGTGTAGACCCAAGAGTTCTAAACTTTGATATTTTGAATTGGTGGAAGGTTAATGGCAATAAGTATAAGGTTCTCTCTCTAATAGCAAGAGATGTATTGGCTGTCCCAATTTCTATAATGGCCTCTAAGTTAGCTTTTAGTACTAGTGGACGTGTGCTTGATCCATTTAGGAGTTCTTTGATGCCAAAGATAGTGGAGGCGCTAATTTGTCCACAAAATTTGTTACGGTATACATCAATTCCAATCAATCTTAGAGAATGTATAGATGATGTTGAACAATATGAAGAAATTGAGTCAGGTAATTTTTTTGATTTGTGTTTATTTTAAATTAATTATTCAATATTGATTTTAGTTTTTATGTAATTTTGAATAACATTAAAAATATTTTTTATTTTTCAAAATTTTTTGCATCATCTACTACACAAGAAGCAACTATTGTTGAGGACTAATTTGTCTCCAAGTTAGTTTGGTTTTAAAGTTCTTGAGGTTAGACTTAATTCTTACTCTTGAATATTATTTTGTTGTATTCTTTTTTTTTTATTTTTTTATAATGATTTTGATGATTGTTTTTTGTTATTTATTTATTTATTTATTTATTTTTGCTTATGTCTACAGATTAATGAAGTTTTTGGAGTTTGGCTGAAGCAATTGTGAAGAGTTGAAGTAATTGTGGAGTTTGATGAATAGATTAACTTTTTGAACTTTTGGATTATTTGTGGACTTTGATTAACTTTTCAGAATTTTTTTTAAAAACTATGTTGGATGTTGGACTTAGATTAGCTTGTGAACTTTTGGATTGTTTGTAGACTTTGATTAACTTTTTAGAATTTATTTTAGAACTATGTTGGGTGTTGGATGTTGGATCAACTATGTTGAAGTATGTTGGATTGTTTATGAACTATGTTGAACTTAGATCAACTTTAGAATTTTTTTTAGTATTTATTGCCTTGTTAAATTATTATTGTATAATTTGTTTGGAGTGTTGGATTTTTAGTTTACTAGTTTGTTAATGTTTAATGTTATATTAGATGAATATTTTAATTTTGACTATTTCAATTACTTTATAAATTGGATCTTTTTACTCTTTGATTCAAGTTTTGTAATTTCAATTATATCTTTTATACACCGCCAATCCACCCAAACTGCCAAGGCAAATATGCCATTATTTGCCAATCGAACCGCCGATTTTTGATAAAAAAAAATGGCAAATTCTAATGACATTTTTATCAATCTGCCACCCGCCATATGGTTTCTATTTTTCTCCTAAACCACACCAACCCGCACCGCACACACCCCTAGCTGCGATCGTGCTTCCTCCAGCTGGGCCTTAAGCGGTTCTGCCTCTACCCTCACCTCTACCCCTTTGCCCAATAAAGCGACAGTCAGGGTCAATGCCTCCATTTGCGCCGAATAGGACCCTCTCACGAGGTCTGCCTTTGTATACTGAGACACCCCTCGCACGGCCGTATCCTCTATAACTCCCAGCTGGCAGCTTGCAACCACCTTGGCTTTGCCCCCATCACCCACCAAGCGGCCGACCACCGCACGCACATGATGAATGGCGGTCTCCAACGACCCCAGCACTGCGTTCGTCTCCGCTTCTCTCGCTCGCTTTCTCCACAACTCTTGACTTGGGGGCACTTCCCTTGAGAGCACCTCTTTGGGAGGCACATCTATCGATTGGTCGGTCGTTGGCAACCCTTCTTGGTCACCTATCCCGTTTCACACTTGGACGACCGGGGGCTCGGTCAACCCTGCCTCCGCTTCTACACCAATCCTGGCCTTTTCTCCTTCTACTTCTGGGAGTACTCCCACTGCTCTCTCCTTGGTCTTCTTCCGCAGCGTTCCCTCTTCACCTCCCTCTGATACCATCTTTCACTTCTTCTTCTTTTTCAAAACCAACTCTATCTCCTTGTAGACGTCCCTGAACGTCCCGGGAGGGAAATCCCGTTTTGTTCATTGGGCTCACTACAGTTCAGGACTCAATGTCACGGTCCTGTATCTAATCTCGCAGAGTGCAATGCAAGACCGATGAATCATCAAAGAGTCCAAATCCGGCAAATCGTTTTTGAAAACAGATTTTTTGAAAGAAGTGCCAAACATGGACTACTTTGCCAGATACAGAGTCGCCACCTAAATATTTTATTTTGGGAGAATTGGGGAAACCCTGACTCGTTGCCTAAGGCCACGTGTCCGTCATGGCAGTCACTCACACACATGCAAGGATGCTAAAGCATAAGCACTTACCGAGTACTCCAAGCCAAAACAGAAGCTATGTTAGAAATCAATGCATGATCCTAACTATACAGAAATGCCTAATGTAACACATGCAAAAATGCAACTACAATAGGCTCGACTATTCTAAAGATGGCATGTGAAATGCTACAACTAACAAGTATTCAACTCGGAATTGAAATACAATGCAGTTAGTATCATGCGCCGAGCCCGGTGCATGCAAGACAGATGAATGGATTCAAACATGCGAGCATAAGTATGCTAATTGAAACATGTCCTAATCTAACCATCATAAGCTGGCAAATAAAAGGGAGAAAGACGTGGGGTTAGAAGACATACATCACACACACGCACACTTATTACACAATTGCCCTCGCTTAGAGGGTCCGAATAAATAATACAATCCGAATAAATAATACAGTCCGAATAATTACAAAACCATAATTAATTAACAAATTAATCTAGGAAATCGAGTAAATTAGCATGCAAGCCATGGACCGCCTCAGCTCTATTCCGAATGATGAATGATGCATGCTTCAGTTACTTGGCACGGAAATCTATCGCGATGCCCCGATTTGCCTCTGTTTGCAATTAATCCCGGAATGCTGTGCAAGGCTTTAGAAAGCTGCTGATTTCTGATTTGCTGCAACAGAGAGCAAGAAAGGGGCATAGCAAAGTATTTTCACATATGTATGCACACCTCAATCCTCGTGCCACCAATCACGCATCTCGATGCATGATGGCCGAGGAGTCAAATTGCACGACTCAATGTGAAATGAATGCACATGTAAGCACAACAAGGCCTAGACTCCATCATGGTTAATTCGGAGTGTTGGCGACCAAGAATTGAGACACGTTCCGTCACTTGGAGTACGAAACGTCCTTCGTTTCCTGCGCTTGGGCTAACTCCTATCCCAAACACAATGCAAATGAGATGGTATACACAATACACGTGATGTAACATGGCATACACAATGCTCTAACATGCAACCTAGCATACGCAATGCTATGGACTAAAATGGCATACACAATGCACAATGAACTTACACCAATATGAGTAGACCTCAGCCACACTCACATCAGTGGCCATATGATAAAAAAGAGACAACCTAAACACATGCAAACATGCACGATGCAAGGAACCGATCCTAAGGCATCAAATGCCACTCTACCAAAGCATGGCAAGGGATGAAAGATGGCATACAAACATGCAATTTCCAGCTCTGAAATAATATCCTCAGTGGTCCCGAATCAAGCAAATATGGCACCCAATGCATGAAAAAGGCCCCAAAACTCAAAACTAAGCAAATGTATTGAACTATAATCATGCAAAGCAAGCATTATTTGATCATGAAGTATAAAAACAGAGCCAAGGCAGTCCCAAAATATGCACTATATTAGTTCAATGCATGGCCAAAAAGTGCTAACATGAAGGGCTAAAACAACATGCAACCTAGGCTAGTAAGTATGGTTTACATGGCATGTATATGAAGCATAAGAGAGGTCACCAAACCAGCCCAAAACAGTAACATGGCAAGTCAAAGAAACCCCAAAAACCCACTAAAATGAGGTTCATGCATGCAAGAAAAGTGTGTTCCTTTGAAAGGCCACAAGAGGGGTTACTCAACACATGCATCAAGGACACTTAGCATGGCAAAACCAACTCTGGAAATCAATTATGACAGCTCTAAAACTCACCAAAAAGGCCCTGAAATGGGTCAAGGAAGCATGCAATGAAAGGTCCTCTTGAAAGGCCTTGAGGAGGATTGTTCCACACATGCATGAGGGACACAAAATATGGTCAAAGAGGCTCCAGACAGAGCTAAGGAAGACCTTGAAACTCACCAAATTATGCCTAAAACGTGACTTCACAACATGCAAGTAAGGGGCCCTTTGGAAGGCCAAAAGGGCCAACAAACAAAACAAGGAGAGAGGGGGTCACCTCCCTCTGATTTTAGCTCTCAAAAACACATCTAAGCCACTGAAAATCCACTGGATTTCAGTGGCTAAGAGGCCAAACCAAGGCCAATGCGAATGCTCTAATGCATAGCCTTAATCATGAGAAAATGAAGCATGCCAAGAGGAAGATGACCCCAAACAGAAAAATTCCCTTTATCAAACTTCAAGAGGGGCTCAAAATAAGACTTTTTTTAGTTCATGAAAAATCTCGAAAATGCTTGCAAGTAAGGCTAAGATATCATACAAAATAATCGCTAAAAGAGAGATGAAGCATACAAGGATGTAGGAGACCTCAAACAGAAAAGTATCCTTAATCAAACTTCAAGAGGAGATCAAAATAAGACACTTTACAGTTTATGACAAAACCCAGAAATGCTTGCAAATAGGGCTAAGCTATGGAGCAAAATAATGCAAGAAAATAGGAAATGGATACTTACCCTTGTAGCACAGCAATGCAGCAACTTCTGGACCAAGTTGGTGAACCTTCAACTTCTGTAAATCAGTCCCAAGGTGCTGGAATGGATGGTGGAGGTGGTAGGCTATGACGTGTAGTGTAAATGACTAAAGACTAGGGTGTTTGAAGGCTAGAAGTAGAGAGATGGAGGGGAAATGGGTGTATACCTTAGAAGTTGTAGAGAGAGAGAGAGAGACTTTTTAGAGTGAGAAGCTCCCAAGCTTCTCTAAGAAGATTGTCTGAGAAGCTCCCAAGCTTCAAATGGCCATAACTCCTTCATCTGAACTCCTTTTCAGGTCATTCTTGTGTCCAAATTGAAGCCCCAGAAGTTAGTTTTCCAATGGAATTAGCCTTGCATTAAAATTCCTCCTGTGCAAAAAGTTATGCCTATTTTGGTGAAACCGCACAGATTCGGTCCAACCGGATTCATGCCAAACTTCTCCCAAACTAGTTTTCTTCTCTCCTTCTCCTCTTTTCTTCAACTCCAAACCCCTAGACAAGGTGTTTTGAAA
The DNA here is from genome assembly GCA_022316695.1 of Camellia oleifera. Classification (NCBI taxonomy): domain Eukaryota; kingdom Viridiplantae; phylum Streptophyta; class Magnoliopsida; order Ericales; family Theaceae; genus Camellia; species Camellia oleifera. Next base: position 132,076,956 of record CM039307.1, read on the forward strand.
GATTTTTCAAAGATTTCATCTCTCTTTCAGTCATTTCCACTTTGTCCTTGCTCGGTCTACCGAAAAGCGCAACATTTGACAAAATGCGAGCCTCGGAACATCATAAAAACTCTATTTCAAAAACGTTTTGAAAGAGAGGGTTTTAAGGTCTAAAATCTTTTGATCAAGATTGTTTTGGTGCAAAAAAAGGGGTATGAAGTTGAGATTTGACTCTCTCCTTGCCGAAGAAACTGAACCTTTCCCCTGCACACCTTTCTCCACCATGTAAACCATCAGTCGCGTCCAAGTCTTAAGGGCGGTCAAAAATGGGGTGTCTACAGTTGCCCCTCTTTGACAGAACTCGGAAGTCAAGAAGTGACAGGAGTGAATGTCAAATCCCAGAGACGACCCATTTTTGACAAGGCCAAAGACTTAGACAAACAAACAAAGTATAGACAAATAAATGGTTACGCCCGCAGGCTGCCTACGTATCCCTCTGCAAGGAATCAAACCAGCGTAGTTCAGGAGCAGGATGCAAAATGATATGCAGACAGATTTTGATAATTGGACTTATACTCTACGCGAAGCTGATTTGATAATTGGACTTATACGCTACGTGAAGCTGGTTTGAAGATTGGACTTATACGCTAAGCGAACCCGGTTTGAAGATTGGACTTATATGCTAAGCAAAGCCAGTTTGAAGATTAGACTTATACGCTACGCGAAGCCGGTTTAAAGATTGGACTTATACGCTACGCGAAACCGGTTTGAAAATTGGACTTATACGCTACGCGAAGCCGGTTTGAAAATTGGACTTATACGCTAAGCGAAGCCGGTTTGAAGATTGGACTTATACGCTAAGCGAAGCCGGTTTGAAGATTGGACTTATACGCTAAGCGAAGCCGGTTTAAAGATTGGACTTATACGCTAAGCGAAACCGGTTTAAAAATTGGACTTATATGCTAAGCGAAGCCGGTTTGAAGATTGGACTTATACGTTACGCGAAGCCAGTTTGAAAATTGGACTTATACGTTAAGCGAAGCCAGTTTGAAGATTGGACTTATACGCTACGCGAAGCCGGTTTGAAAATTAGACTTATACGCAGCATTGAAGATTAGACTTATACGCTACGCGAAGCCAGTTTGA